>JAGPOW010000290.1:17473863-17499368 GCA_030014935.1 Caiman crocodilus
AGGTCCAAGGAGGTGATCCTCCCCCTCTATGTGACACTGGTCAGGCCACAGTTGGAGTACTGCATCCAGTTCTGGGCACCGCACTTCAGGAGGGATGTGCACAACAAGAAGAGGGTCCAGAGGAGGGCCACTCACATGATCAGGGGGCAGCAGGGCAGGCCCTATGAGGAGAGGTTAAGGGACCTGAACCTGTTCAGTCTCCACAAGAGAAGGCTGAGGGAGGATCTAGTGGCCATTTACAAACTGGTCAGAGGGGATCAGCAGGCACTGGGGGAGTCCCTGTTCCCCTGAGCACTAGCAGGAGTGACTAAAAATAATGGTCACAGGCTGGCAAAGGGTAGACTCAGACTAGATATCTTCATTGTCAGGGCGGCTAGGATCTGGAACCAACTTCCAAGAGAAGTGGAACTGGCTCCTACCCTGTGGGTCTTTAAGAGGAGGCCAACCTTGCTAGGGTTGTTTGACCCCAATACTCTTTCATGCCATGGCAGGGGCGGACTTGATGATCTGTTCATGTCCCTTCTGATCCTACCAACTCTGAAACTATGAGTCTGTTTCAGGCCTTGGGGGCTCGTCCAGCCTAAAATGGTCTTTCAGGAGCTTGTGACTGTTGGACCTTGTCATCCCCTGGAGTGCTCTGGTGAACAAGTGTTTCCCAGATCCTTATGCCACGCCCCTTATGTACTTATATACTGCCACCAAGTCAACCCTGAGCCTGTGCTTCTCTAGGCTGAAAAGTCCCATAGCTCGCAGCCTCTCTTCATAAGGCCTGTTCTCTTGCCCTTTTATTATATGCATGGCTCTCCCCTGGACTGTTTTAAAGCTTCTCCGTGTTCTTCCTAAATTGTGAAGCTCATAATTGGATGCAGTACTCTAGCTGTGTCCTCACCTAGGCTGAGTATGGCAGAAGGATGAAATCCTGGGTCTTGCTTGAGATGCATCAGTAGATGCAAGCCAGAGTTTTGGTTGCTTTGCCAGCTGTGGTATCACTTTGGTGGTTCATATTCATCTTGTGGTCAATCATGACCCCCAAGTCTCTTTCGGTCATGGCAGTAGTGAGTGTAGCATTGCTGAGCCCATAGGTTTGAAGCAGGTTTTTATTCTCGAGGTGGAGTGCCTTGCATTTCTCTGTATTGAATGCCATTAGGTTTTCATCCACCCACCTTGCAAGCCTATTGAGGATGGCCTGGATCACCAGCTGCTCCTCCAGTGTGGACACTTCCCCAAAGTTTGGAATCATTAGCGAACCTGGCCAGTCTACTTTTGACACCAGTGTCCAGACAGTTTATGAAGATATTGAAGAGTACTGGTCTGAGAACAGAGCCTTGGGGGCCGCCACTAGTACCTGAGTGCCATGTTTATTTGGTTCCGTCACCTACCACTCTGTTGGTCCAACTTCGGAGCCAGTTCCCCAGCCATCAGACTGTGGAGTAGTTGAGACCACAGTTGCACAATTTTTCTATGAGGACATCGTGGGATACCAGGTGAAAGGCTTTTTTAAAGTCCAAATGTATAACATCAACCTCTTCCCTTTTGTACAGGTGATATATCACCAGGTCATAGAAGGAAATGAGATTGGTCAAGCAAGACCTACTTGCAACAAACCCATGCCGGTTATCCTTCAGAATGTTGCCTTCTGTTAGCCTGTCAAGAATGGTTCCTTTGATAATTTTTTCCAAAATCTTCCCAGGGATTGAGGGCAAACTGATTGACCTTTAGTTTCCCAGGTCTTCTTTCCTCCTTTTTGTGAAGATGGCCACCACATTGGCCTTCCTCAGGTAACTCAAGAGGTAGCTGAAGTACTTCTTCAGGTTCAGTCTTCAGGTACTTTCCCTGAGTGCCATGAGTTGTAGAACTGATTTAAGTTTAAATAAAGTGATCTGAGATCCCCTCCAAATTCAAGTTAACTCACAGCCCCAGCATCCCAGGATGCTTTGCACCTCCTTTCACAGGGTGGGCAGGCTAACTTTGGCTCAAGCTGTCTGTTCCAACTGAGCAAGGAGGCATGACCTAGTGCTCCCACGCTTCTGGCCTAGCCACTGCAGGCATGTGGCTGCATTTCTGGAATCAAAAGTGTATGTCTGTTCACTTGCTTATTGATTCAATCTGTGCAGATTAGACTAACTTGGCTTTGTGACTGTCTGTACTTGGAAACATTGTAGAAGCATCTTAAAATTAAAATGTGAGGTTTCTCCTGGAAGTTCCAGTTGTTAGGTCAGATTTTTCAGTTTGGGGCCAAAAACCAAGGAAAAAACCAGGGATGTTGAACGTAGTAGAGACAGTTTTCATGTATTTACTCATATGCAGTTATCTGTTTATTCATGCCATCCTACCTCTTGCCACATGCTTATTACTCTGCCAATTAATTCCATGCCTACAAGCTTTCTTCAGTTTGGAGACTCTTTTCCATTTGTTCTGTATATATCTCACAAAGGCATTAACACTGTATCTACCCTTCTTTAAAAGTTTTCTGCCATACCATCTTTATGTTTACATTAACTCTGGGTCTTATGATACTATGAAATAACTGCCTAGTGAATACAAAAATAAGCTGTTTTCTACTTTATCTTGTTCCAATTCCTTGCCTGTTCATTAAGTTCCTTCTTGAAGGTTCCAGCACAATATCTACAGTATCTAGTGACCTTTTAAACCAGTATTCTGACCTTTCGAGGATTCAGAATAATTATCCTCACAAGTCATGGTACAAATATTATGCACTGGTATGGCATAAATCTCTTTTTTAATTTGTTCTTGTGATGGCAGCACGTAAAATTATATTCCCATACCACTATTCAGTATCTGGTATCATTTCCTAAAGTGCAGTTAGAAATCTTCTATTCTTCCCCAGTCTTCTGTTCAGCTGCATGATAATCCTTTATTATGAATCTATATTAAATTGAAGTTGTTGAATAAACTTTAGTGAAACTTTTGATGCATAAGATCCACAGGAATTCATAGAGGCATCATAAAGAGTGAAACATTATTAGTGTAAAAAAACCTGACCACATTAACTCGAAATAGGATTGTTCAGGTGTTCTAATTGTCTTACCCACTAAACTAGCTTATAAAGAGGCTGTACATATTAATGGTGATTTTTGTGTAGTTCACATATTAGAAGTTTGTTTATTAAATCAAACACTTTTAAATTCTTTTCTTGATTTCAGATGTTTGTTGATGAGCTGATAGCTAGAGCTGGTGGGAAATGGTTTTCTTGTCCTCAACAATTATCAAAATATCAAAAATGTTTCCTTTCCAAATCAGTACGAAGCTAAGACCTTTTAATTTTATTTCTGAAAAATCAAAGGAAGAGAGAGAGAAAGATAGATCTTTTATGCCAGTAAAGCCAGGTGTCAAATTAGGTCTTGTAGAAACTCTAACCTGTGATTTGTGGGCACATGAAAACACTGTAAGGTTTGGATGATACCTGGGAATTTAGGCAGACGAGGTTATTTGGGATATTTGGGTACATGGGATATCTTTTATTAGGCCAACTGAATACTTGGAAAAATTGGTCTTTGCAAGTTTTCAGACACAAACACCCTTCTTTTACTCCATTCTTTTACACATTTACCCAAATAACCTTGTGTGTGTATGTCCTTAGACCAACACAGTTATGTCCAACAACCCCAAAACCTGGCAAGTTAGTCACTATTTTGTATGTAATGTGTCTTGCTTTCATCATTACATACCCAGAATAAATTAGAACATTATAGCCTTCTATTTTCATCATTCTTATATTACAAGACTGTTTAGCCTATTTAGTTTATCATTGACATTCTCTAATGTTACCAAAAGCAGAAGTGGCAGAGGCAGCAAATTTGTGACTGTAAAAAGTATGATTGTTTCAAATGGTAGTTAGTGAAGAGGTTTCTAGTTTTCTGCTTTGAGTCTATCAATGCATTTACCTGTTACCTGTTCACTCATAATGCTACTGGCTAGTTGCCAAAAGCCTTAGTTCTGTCTCTTTTTTTTAACAGAAAAGGAGTCCTATGACTTAATTTAAACCAATATTGTCAACCTTCCAAATAATTTTTCTGTTCTTCAGGCCTTGTATTTTGTTTTCCCAAATGATGAATACCAGGGATTCTATAAACTCATCATGCCACTTACAGGGGAACAAAAGAAATAGGGAGAGCTTCACCTTCAAGATATGCTTGAGGTAAAAAATAAAATAAAATTAGAGCCCTCTGAACATGAAACAACTGTTCACAAAAACATTTGATTTCTTTTCAGTTTATCAAATTCCTTGTGGTTTACTGTGAATTTCTGCTCTGCCAATCTATAATTGAGACAGATCTTGTTATCAGGTATTCAGTAATGGATTGCACTGTTGTAGATAAAAATGTCTTGTGCAAATAAATCCATGTAATGTATGTTTGATGGCAGGAAAGAAAAGATAATAGTCAGTTGAAAATAATACTCTTTAAAGTTTGAATAAATCAAAAACTAATCTGAAAGACATTAGATCAACCAGCCTGTTAAATCTGATGCCTGGCTTTTAGGTTTTACTGAGAACAGTGGGCCCAACTCCATGCTTCTTAAAGTCTTGTAGTTAAAGACAATTTACACATCATTTTGTAGTAATCCTAGACTCTTTGCACAGCTTTTTATTATTTTTATTTCTTGCTCAAGTACTGTGAATCAGTGGATTTTAGTTTCTATAGAAATGGTAGCATGGGTCATAAAACTGCTTTAGCATAAAGTTAGCACTTACTGTATTTTCTCTAGGGGGAATAACATATGACTTACAAATGGAAATTCATGAGAGGAAATTTTCTTTTTGAATTTCTTAGTTCTCTCTTACTTTTTTATTCAGGCACAACTTCTAATTACTTAGTGAAAAATTTGCCAAAATAAAAACTCACTTAAGACTTCAGAATTCAAACTATGAATTTGGAGCATGTTGGTGGCATACAGATGAAATCTTGCACATACGAAGCAGCATATTCTTCGTATCATCAGCCTTCATGTTTAAACGAAACAAAAGTCCATTTTCAGAAGTGTTCTCCTCTAAAATGCCCCATGGAAACAATGGATACTGTGAGTGCTAAGCTCTTCTAAAATGTAGGTCATGGTCAAAGTTCTGGCCAAAAGGGAATTAAAAGTGTTTTTGTCTTAGCCCTGAAACAACACTTGTAAGGTAGGTGTGGCTACCTTCACTCATTCTAATAGTGAGTTCAGCAATTCCTACTGTATCTAAATTATATGAATGTTGGTAGGTGACCAAAAAAAGCTTTAATCCACCAGGGTAGGGAAGATGCTGATATCTCAAAACCTGCTGGGTAAGAGGATACAGGACAGAGGTTGGCTGTTAAGTAAAAATAATCCCACATTCCGGGGGAGCATAAGAACAAAAGAGATGCCATATTGGGTTTAGACCACAGTTCCATAGTATTTCACCATAGTCAAAAAATTATTCCATGAAACCAAGGATGTACCTGTACAGGTGGCACCTACCTTTTTATTGATGCCTTTCCCTTCTCCCTATTAAGAGAGGGGTGCTGCAGTCCTATTTGTTGTGCAGTGATAGTGAGGCTAGCCCACTAGGAACTACATGCCACTCTCTATGGCTAGAGAGGGGCTACTAAGTGGGCAAAAAGAGACTTGGGACAACAAATGACAAAACAGGAATGAGAAGGAAGGCTTCGAGTTAACAATTAGGGCATCAAAGGAGAACCCTGGGATACTGGCAAGTGCCCATTGTTGTTAGAAGCCATTGTATGCCGCTGAAATCCACTCAGAGATGCATATGGCTATGGTAACAGAAGACAGCCCTGCAGTTGCCCAGGTCCCTTCCACCATCATTTCCTTTCTGGCCTAATAAATTGAAAGTTTGGCCAAGACTAGGAGGAAATTGGTCAGAAAGTCCTGGGATTTCATGGGACTACAAATGGACAGCTCTGTGCTGATAAAGGATTCTTCTATCTGCTGTAACTCCCAGGATCTCCAAACAGGAACAGGATTCAGTTCAGGGATCAAGAGACAGGAAGGAAAACATACACTTAAGCAATCATCACAGTAGCACAGGTCACAAGTGTCCCAGGATCCATTGCACTTGCTGTGAGAAGGAAGGGCCACCTACATCCTCCAGGTGATCAGTCAGGTTGATCTGTAAAGCTCCTGGGAAGGACTAGGCTCTGGAGTCTTCTGGGACAGGGGTTGGTGATGTTTTCTAATGGTGGGCTAGAATGATCAGGTAGGCCCACAGTTAGCCACTGCTAGGACCCAGCCTCTGACACTACTTCTCACTGCTGCCATTTGTGTCCACTGCCCAATCACAGCATGGCACTGATAAAGTTCCTGGGCATAAAATGCCACAAACAAAGCCCCTCTACCACTGAGTGCACCTTGAGTCATAGGTTGCTGACCCCTATTCTAGGTGGTAGTAGCTGTGAGAAACATGACTGAAAGCTACTGCTTGAATTAAATAGAAGAGATACTGTGAGATTATGGAGAGTTCGGGAAAGCCAAAATAATTTCTTTGGAATTTTTTTTAGTAGGAAGATACATGGGAAAAACTGGTAAAGTTTAGGGCAAGTTCTGTTCTTCTGAGTAGGTGGCACAGACAGACAGAATGGAAAAACTCTTATTGAATTCTTGTGCTAGGTGTCCAGCTCCTGTCAAAGATAGATTATTGCAGTCAAATAGCAAGGAAAGGCAAACCGGTTTGCTTTCAGAATTTGTTTCTCTCATATTCTCCTTCTACTTCAGTAGCAGCAACTTTACAAAGCACAGATTCTTCTAATGCAAATGCGAATTGTAGTGAAAGTAAAGCTAGGTCTATTTCTGCATGGCCCAATAACAACTTTGATACTCTGTGTGCTTCAGCACCAAGAACTCTTACTCCTGGAAAGCCTTCAGATATTCATCAAATCGCTATTTAGAGTTTTGTTGATTAAATGTTCAACATCCAGAAAAATGAACTCGTATTTTTGCTAGAAGTGTTTATGCCAGAAATACAGCATTTCATATAGTTGAATATCTGTATGAGCTAGAATTTTTTTTCAAAAAGGGCATCCGATTTACAAAATTCTAAGCAGGAAACAACTTGCAGGAAAGCTTATAAATTCTGAAGTGGTAGATGTGAAAAAGAGTTAATGGACCTTCAGGTGTCCGTACTTTCTGATGGGTGGAGCAATATTTACAATGCAAGTGTCATCAACTTCAGAGTAACAACTCCAGAACGGTATTTTACTCATTCCAGTGCACAACTGAACATCATTGCACAGGCCATCATTGCTGGCCTGTTTAAAAATATCTCCAGGCGTTGCCCCCAGATAATCCACACTGACATTTCTAGATGATAATGTCCTTTGGCTGAGAAACTTAAAATATATTTCACTGCTTAAGCCTATCACTTAGCTCATTCAGAATATACAAAATGATAGTCCCACATTGTCTGATACTAAAACTGAGTTCTCAGTCATTAAGAAACATATTTGCAAGAATGCTGAACAAAGTCCACTTACAAAGGCTGAAGAGAAAAAAAATTATAGCCAAAATAATATCACAGGAAAATAAAGTGCTCACTCCTGCATGTAGTGCTGTTTACCTTCTTGATCCATATTTCCCTTGCCATGACCTTTCTGATTAATTGGATTCAGCTTGCAGCCTTACAGTGGCTGTTGCAAATTTTAAAGCATATAAAAACAAACAAACAATTCTGGGGGTGGTAGCAAATTATAAAGCAAGAAGCAGCCCATTCAGTCATAAACCAGTGTAATGTGCAATCCCAACAACTGAATCAAAATAACCTGCTCCTTCATCGTGGTGGAAAGGGTTGTCGAGCTACAGTGTCAGAAATACTTTTTAACACTTCCATGCACTACTACATGTGCAGAACAAAATTAGTTAGTTTAAGGAATTATCCATTCAAAAACCAGAAATAGACTGAAGATTTCCGCTTCTGGGAAGTTCATGACCATATATCACAATTTAAGATGAGAAAAGAAAATCAAAGATGAGGAGTCAACTTGATATTCAAAGGAAAAGGAAAAAGGGATACTGATACTAATGAAGAAGCAGATAAAGCAGTTGAAACTGTTGAAGATAACACAAAGTAAAATGCTTGAAGAGTTGGTCTTCTGACAACTTAGCATAACTGCATTTAAAAATTGACTTTTGTCTCTTATAGTGGCCATGTGTTTTATTTTTTTAATTTCTGTTTTTGTTGTTGTTGTTTTTGGCTCATTGGCACCGCTAGGCCACAAAATGGTTTTTCTAGATACAGATCATTATAGCGATTATAATTAACAGTGCATTACCAAACATTTCTCCATTTTATTCACATGCCTAGCTAGTGCCTCAACATATTTAATATAATTGTGAAGAATAGGACTGAATAATGATAACTATGGGCTTTTGTTTTTTTGGTTTGAATCAATCCCATAGTTAAAGGTGAATGTAATATGTAGCTCTTCATGACAGTTTTTAATTCTTTTTATTTTGTTCTAATTACCTGAGAACTGGAGACAGAGGAAGAAATAACCTTGACTTACCAATTTTTATTTTCAGACTGTATAACCCCGTTGTCATGGAGATCAGCATGCAACTTGTAGACATGACTCACGGCTGCCAAAGCCTTCTGTAAAAGCAGTACCTCAATAGAGAATCAGGTGGGGGTTTGGTTACAATAAATAGCTTCATCAACTATAGGAGAGAGGGCAAATCTTTATTTGGACTTACCCTTCAAATATTCATTATGGGAGAAGAGGAAGCTGTAAGGGATAAAAAGGGAAAGAAAAAAAATATCTGATCCATCTCTAATTCTAAACTTAAACTTGCAAAGAGTTGCAGATTTTCATAGGCATTTCCTATTCCTATTTTATTCTGGGGTTCTTAGTTGTTTTTTTTTCCAAGGGAGAGATTTTCATGCGTATAACCCATTCTCTTAGTTATGAGAAGGAACAGGTAGCCATTATAGCCTTTGGAGATGCCTTTATTCCTTGCAGAACTTTGAAAGTCAGAACTGAAAAACTAATGTACTGTAATATTTAAAGAACAGGAAGCTAGTTTTGACTAACCTGTAAAAATAAGTAATTAAATATCCCTGATCTGAAGTGAGGGAATTTAAGTGTTTTTGCCTGCTTAAGGTAGATGGCTGGATTCTGTGCTGCACAGAATACCTGCTATGTACACAGGGGTGCAGTGGGAAGAAGCTCTTTGAAGCCTCCTGACCCACGGATTGGCTCAGTACCATCCCTGGAGCAGTGTAGGGCAACATTTCAGCTCTAATGTTGAACTTTCCTCAAGTGGAAGTGCAGGTGGTGACTCTGCTGGTTTGTTTTTATGTCATGTTTCAATTGGTAACTATTCCGTAATTGGCTATGTTGATGCAATGGGTTTATCAGACTTTTGCATCCTTTCTTTCTCTATTTCCTTGTGCTTTAGAGTACCTGTTTTGTCCAAACCTGAGAAAGGAAAAGAAGGTACCACTTGTTTCAGTTCTATGCCTACATAATCACAAGGAGCCCATCACTTGCATAATTCCAGGGACTCCAAGTGTCTGCATAGGCGAGGTATTAAGTTTTCTGTAGCCTTCCAGCTGCCCCACAGACACAGCTAAGGGCTATGCATAATTTGGTACTTCAGAGTTGCATCTATACAGTGAATTTGCCATCTCTGTGGGAGCACCTCATACAACTTTTCTGAACAGGTATACTCTTAAACTGGAGTATAGGGGCTTCTGTGCAGCACTTAAAGCAAGCTACCTAGGACTGTTGTGTGATAGTGCCAATTAGCATGATTACATGATTGTGGCAACACTGCTTTTGGTTTAGGAAGCAGCCCATTCAGAGAAGGCAGTGTACTGGAGGGTACTGCCTCCATAGGCAGTAAGATTACCATATGAATATGGCCAAGTGAGCTTGTCGTAAGCCCACAAAACCAGCACTAGAATGATGAAAAATATTATCATAGTCCTACTTGAATAAAGAACAGCCTGGTCTCCAGAGTATTGCTGTCAATTAAGCTCAGGTTAGCAAGCATGTGTACACTTCAAAAGAGTAAATATGTCAGTCCTGTGATTATTGGGGTTTATTTTATTTCCTCCTTCATTGTACATGGAATTTATCCCTGAATTAATAGAATGAAATTACCTTTCTCATTAAGCTAATTAGTGTCATATTCAGATTTGGGAAAATTTTTGTCTTCACTTTCTCACCAGTTGTAGTCTCTTACATGGGTGACTAGAATTATATACAGCAATGCCTGCTTGCCTTACAGTTCCATAGCTTGATTGCATTTGTTTTCTTTGATTGTGAAAGGTTAATTTCATTTCACTGTAGATTAAATCAGAACAGTGACCTTTCCAACTGGACCACCAGATGGAATCTCACTTTAATTAACCTCCCAACCAGTGTACAAATATGTTGCCTCTGAACCCTTACCAAGAAACCATTTGCTTAAAGCATAACAAGGAGCCATAGTTGCAAGTTCTAACGCAGAGAGAATTATTGAATCAATTACACCAATTACCATATATTGGGATGCATAAGATTAGATTAAAGGGAGAGTGCAGGATGAAATGCCTGTGTATGAAGTTAAATGTTGAAGGGATCGGCATACTTCTTAGAATATTAAAATTAAATTTTCCCGACATATGAAATGGAAACAGCAGAGAGAGGATACAAGCTCTCCTTTGATATAGTCTATCTGTAATCTCTGCTTCTGCCATTTTCTGTAATGTGCATCTTCCTTGGGCTTTCTTAATTAAAAAGCATCTATATGTCATAAAATAAATTAAACCAAGAAAACAGGTATCTGTGATGTCAGCATTACATAGAAGTGCTACATTAAATCCATTGTCATTTGTCTTTGTTTAAGTAACTCACTTTGTACAAGTAGTTACTGTGAGACTCCATCTGTGAATAACACCTGAAGAACAGACTCATTTATTGTAGTCCTTACATGAATTATTTTTAGTTCCATATTTATTATAGTCCTTACCTGAAATGTTTTTATTCTTTTTTACTGGCTATTTACTTTTCTGGGAAAGTCTGATAGTTAATTCTGTAAACAAAATAAAACTAGAGAAATTAGGGAGAAAGCTGCTTTATGTAAAAGAAAAACTACCCTGAATCTGCAAATTTTGGCCAAAAACAAGGTGACTTTATTAAAAAAAAAAGAGAGATGTTTAGGTATAACATAAAGTTGGCTGCGCAGATAGTGAACTGCAACATCAGTTTTTATTTGGTCTCCCATGTACATTAAGAAAAATAACATTGAGCCAAAATAAATTAAACTAGCTAAGGATGACAGGAAGTATAGTTTTATACTAATACTCGGAGATTCTTTCTTCTCTGGAGTCTGATCATGCCTAGAAATATCTTTTAGATGAAGTTCTTATACTTTCCAAATCTATCAATGCCACCTAACTAAAGATGGCAAGAAAAATATTATCTACATCCTTTCACCACTCTTGTATTTCCTTCCACTCCTCAAAAATCCTGGAAAAATTTAATGGCCTTCTCAGGTGTCTGCTAATGTCAGCAGTTTCCAGTCATTTCAAGTTAATTTAAGCAGTGAGCTCCAAGGTTGAGGGGCCTTCACAGAAAACTTCCTATGGGCAACTGGGTTGTCAGCTGGCTAGCTGGTTTCCTGGGTTGTCTGTAACTGGACCCTACCTGTGATGTGTATGGTGTTTCATAAATAGGCAGTTCCCAGAGTGTATAAAACTGCAGCGATTAAAGCCAAGTTTATACTGAGCCTGCTAACCAATAATCTATGCTGACTAAAACTATAATTCCATGTAGGATATATTCCTATAATACAGCTTCAAGATGACACAAAGACATAGATAAAATAGCAAGATAAAATGTGAAATATTATTTGATAGTCTTGATCATATGCAAATAGGAAAATCCCTGGCCTTGCTAAGAGTCAGCCTAGCCAGAGCACACTCATGCCACTGTATGTATGGGTCCCAGGAAATCTTAAAGAGGAGGAAAAAAGAGACTGAACCCTGCAGACCCACACATAAGAATTCCCCCCCACCGTCCTCCAAAGAGAACCAACTTTTAGTAACCACTCTTTGAAATATGCACCAAGAAAAAAATAGAATCACTCAAGAGCAAGTTAGCAATCTCACTTAGGGTCTTGTTACATGGTAATTTTGGGTGGTCCCTGGAGCTTTTAATCTCTGGATTGTCCACACATTAACATCTCAATGTGGTGTTTAATAAGTAATTTTCAGCACTCATTATGTAGCTGGAAGTTACACCACTCCAAGGCAGGATTCTCTCTGATCATCACTACCCAGCTCCTATTCCAGTAAGGTGAGCCACTCCCTACCAAGGTGTCACCCAAGTTGAAGTCCTCCAGTATCCCAGGATCATTTGCACCTCTGTCTGTAAAGCAGGGATAGAAGCCTGTCCTTGCTCACCAGCTATCTAGTGGCAGCTCACAGCTACAACTCCTAGTCCTGCTCCTGTTCACCAAGGCTAGGGACAGACATTACATATAAACCAATCTAATTGATCAGAAACTGGTTTAAACCTGTAACAGAACAGATGTTCTGAGGAAAAATAAACCAGTTTGAAAATGGCTGAAAACAGTTTGATATAAACCTGGTTGAATGTAGTATCAGACTTAACTGATTTGGGTCAAACTGGTTTATGCAATGTCTGTCCCCAAACCCCTTGCTGGTTTAAGATGAACCAGACTCCCTCAACATCCTGGCATGTTTTTTAGGCTGGGCAGGTCTCTCAGCTCCACAGCAGAGCTGGACCCTCCCCTCTGAACCCTGGCTGGAGCTCCGGCAGAGACTGCAGGCACAGCAGGGTCTGCTGGCTCCTCCCTGCCCTCCCCCACTCCCCCACCTGCAGCTCACTGCTCAAGAAGGAATCTCCCCCTTCCTCCCTCCCATCTCCCACACCCCAGCCCCATGAACCCTAGGCATGTGATATGCTAGCTAATGCTGAGAGGTGTCTGTGTGTGTCACTCTCCAATTTTATTGGAACAGGCAGGCAAAACAGTGACTGCTTAAGGCATTTTGGAAACTAATCAATTCAATCAGCTGGTAAGCTGTTTAAGAAGAGTTTGAACTATTGGAGAGAGGTTATTGTTTTGCTGTTGGGATGATATACACTGTTATCAGCCCCCTGCTGGCTTGGTCACCTGTCAATTTGCTGCAGACCATATAAAGAAGCAGAGAGAGCAATTGAAAAGTTCCATATCATGAAAAGATGCACACACTGCACACCCTCAGGGTGCTAGCAGGGGACTAGCCACACTCCCACCTCTTGAGCAGCCAGTGGAGAAAAGTCTGGGATGCTGCAGGCATAGCTCCCTAATCAAAACATCCTGCCGGGGCCTGCCCATACCCCTCCTTCCCCCAGCCCTGCACTATGGAAGGGAAGGGAGGGCTCTAGCACCCCTCCCCCCTCCTGTTTCTAGGCTGAGCCACTGCAGGTATACGCCTGAATTTCCTCAGTCCAGAGAGAATGTCTGTCCAGTTCCTAACCAGTTCAGCCTAGCCAGGTTAGACTAATCTGCAAAGATTGAATCAATTCATGCTTAGGCTTTTTGAATGTCTGTCCCTAGCCTGGGACTCTAATAGCAAGTAACATCTGTGCAGATGGGGGACAGCCAAATCTCTCTGGACTATGGGTGTGACTGCTCCAAACTCCAAGCTAGAACTGACACTGATCAACATTTATGCATCTTACAGTGTAAGGTATAATAAGGCCGTTACAGTCGGTAGGTCAGTTACAACCAAACAGTCTTGGTATTGCTTTAAAAAAAGACTGGCAGGTTATTAGATACTGCACTGAGGCTGACGAAACTGGCAATCCCAAGTAATGATTTCTTGAGCAGCAGTGACACACACACTTTTTAAAGGTGGCTTGCCTTCCATTAAGGAGAAAATGACAATCTCCATTAGTAATGAGATGGGTTTTTTTTTCCAGTGGCTTTCACCAGCTAAGGAGGACGTGAGTTATAACCACCAGTCATCTATTGAATTCACAGAGAAAATGGAAATGTTTTGATATTTAAATGTAATTTCTGTTAAACAGAACTCTAAACCCAGTTTTGGTAAACAAAACTGGTCTAACTACTTTGTTAAAAAAATGTTAAGATTGTGATTTTTTTTTTAAATGAAAAAGAGTTTTGTTAATCTTTATTTGTTTTCTGAAAATTTTATTTTTAATTATAAGATTTTTGTTTGGGAAAAAAAAAAATCTTATCCAGCTCCATTAGTGAAATGGAGTTGTGGAAATCGACTTGTTCCTACAATAGTACCCTACCATACTGGAGCAGATTTCTCCAATTAGGTACATTTTTATTCACAGATAGTAGGACATTTCCTTGTGATCCAATGTAGTCAGATCAATCAATTAATCAACTTGTGTTTCCCATCTCTTACATGTTTCTGCTGCATTATTAGATTAAGGGCAGTGCATTGGCTGACAGATATATTGTATACCCCATCATGAACTTTGCATGGCCCCTGAGACTGGGGCAGCACAGTGACTGCCCAGTGGCAGCCACAGTGGTGTTGGCAGTGGAGGCGGCCCGAGTAAGGAGCTCCCACAGGTGGCTGTGGTGGTGTCAGTGGTGAGGAGAGAGGGGTGGCGAGCACCAACAAGCAATTGTTGAGAGTCCACAGATGCCACTGGCAGTGTTGGCAGTGAAGCTGGTGGGGGTGGTGAGTGGCAAATGCCCTCAGGTGCCACCGGCAGTGTCTGCAGTGAGTGGGGGGGGGTGGCAAGCAGCAACCGCTTGCAGGCACCTCAGGCAGCATCAGCAGTGGCCAATCTCAGAGGTGCACCACCAATTTCAAGGGATGCACCTGTACCCTCTACACTTTGTCAATGTACTCCATGAACTACAATAATTTTGAGTATCCTCTCCATTTTGATTTAAATTTGTGTCAATAGTAGGTTTAGAAATTAAAGTAGGAATCTACAATCCTTGCATTGCAAAGTATATATGTATTATCATCTCAATCAAAGTGGATGAGCCAGATCCTTGGCAACTGTCAAATGAACTAGGTCAACTGATGTCAGCAGCTAGAGTTCTGGCTCAGAGTCTTGATGGAATGTTGCTCATGATATTATTTTTGGAAACTGCAAACAACACCTTCTGAAGTCTGCAAATAAACTAAAGATTAAAAACCTGGAGGATCCATCCTCTGAAAAATCCACTCTTGTAAAAGAGGAAGAATGCGATATCTATGTAGAGAATAGGAAGGTAATTAGCACATAATTTTATTTCACATGATAATTGTCACTGAGGCTTACATGTTTCCTCAGAGACACAGTAGAGAAAAGGACAAAATGGAATCAGCCAGGCAACACTGTTTGCTATAATAATGGAAAGAAGCAAAACATAATGTATTAGCTGCTACCTGAGGCAGTAATTAAAATGGGCCATGAGTAAGTGCATAAATAATTTCAATGTTATTTTTAACAGCTAGTGCCTGTAAAGGCAGACAAACATAAATATCATATTGTTCAGCTAGGAAGCATGAAAAGATCCTCTAATTTAAATGCATAGAATACTGGGTGCAAATATTCAAGTGAATTACAATGTAGGATGTTACTACCAGTACATTACTTTAAATTCCATGCGGTAATTAACAGATATGGATAAAATAAATATATTCCATTCTGTATTCTGATAAGTAACCATTTTTTACCAGTCAGGGACAGGTTGGTTTGTTTTATCTTGATTATACCAAGGACTGCTTTCTCAAGCATGAAGGTGTGGTTGGGTAGAATTAACAGTTTCCTTTACAGTGAACTAGTTGTTTTGGCAGTTCCACTTCTATGCATGCACTTTGTTTTCTAACTTTTACTGAAATTACTAATCAGGTACTAAACATGTCCCTAGAGGTAGGTGCCTTGTGTGCCTGAATCATTTCACCGTTGTCCTGTTTTCCTTTCCCAGAGACATTTCTTTCAGATTTCCTCCGCATCATTTAGGCCAGAGATATTCTACATATAGCCCTGGAATCAACTAGAATAAGAGCAGTCAATTAAAGGCAGAAGGTATCTTTAATCTCTGGGTATACGCAGATGTAAGCATATCCAGTTTACAGTCATGCCACTTACTTTAAGCCACATAATGGTAGATTGGGTCTGGCATGCACACACATTCACTTGTGCCAGGACCCACGCTGGGAACCTGATCTAAGTAAGTTAGCGGTGGGGAGTTAGCGGTACACAAAGGTGTTTGGCAGGATTGTGGGGTGGGGAAGACTGGAAGGTCTATGTGGAGAGTTGTCCATCCAGGGGCAGGAGAGTCGGGGAACTAAAAATAGCCCAGTCAGAGTGGATGGAGTAGGAAAAACACAGTCCTGGGTCTCCAGTGAGATGTTGGGCTTTCCCAATCCCAGGCATGCACTGTGAACATGTGGAGACATTCAGTAGATTGGGCTAACCTGTTACCAATTTAATTTAGTTCACCTCTTCAGGATAACTAGGTTAGAACAGACTGATCTTTTTTTTCTTTGCCCAGTATAACCTCCCTGGACATCTATACAGATCAGCACTTAGACTGTTCTAACCTTAGTTAGGTCAATATAATGTCTACACGTAACCTCTGTGTCTTCTCATTGCATTCACAGGACTGAATGTGCAGCATGTCCATCAATTCCAGTATATGTAAAAGACACAAGCCTGAGTGCTGTATTTCATTCCTTGTGTGGTAGAGTATATCATACTATACCAATCTTTTGCTTAGCCTTTGTGTAGTGTGCTCCAGGCTTTATTAAAAATACATTATTATAAGTGGAAAAGAAGATTAATATGTAGGTTTTTAATGGAATATTAAAAGCAGCTCTGAAGAAAAATGTCTGTTGTATCATTCTGTTCCTCTATTTTTCCCTTGGGTAGAACAATGTGTAGTAATAGGGAACTAAATGAGCTGTCGAAATAAACCATTGTTCCAATTCCTGTGGTATTCTATCCCATACTGTACATCTCAGTGTGTTCAAAAAGAAGAGGGAAAAACAGTTATGAAGAACATGCTAAAGTACACTGGTATAACAGATCTCAACGTGTGGGCCATGGCTGGTAATAAACATTAAAATACATTGGCAGTTCTTAAAGATGCTGGGTTCACACACTATTTCTGTTTGAATTTTTCTTTTACTCATGCAATACTATACTTTTCTACTGATAAACTTCACTTCTTCAATAGAATCATTAAGTGCTCTGAGAGGCAAGTGACAGACAAAATGTACTTGTAAATAAGTTATCATTTCTTATAAAATGGTACAGAAGAAACTGTAACATAAAATAATAGTTAACTCTCATCCATTAAAAGCTACTGACCGTAGGTCACTTTTTTTCTTTCTTTCTTTTGTTTATGATTGAAGCAAAGGAAGATTTTTGTACTTTAAGAACTGTGAAGAATAGAAGTATTAATTTGGGAGCAGATCTATGTGACTTGAAAATTTCTTACAAGTGAAGGTACATGGCACCTCAGATTTTGTCTCTTGTGCTAATACTAACTAGTTATTAAACTATTTCTGTATACTTTTTATGGATTTTATTAAAAAGCATGAGCAAGTAAATATAATATCTGAACAGTTATACTAGTAAAGTAGCATGTGACACATTTACTAAGCTAATTAAAGATGGTACCCTGCAGTGATCAAATGGAAGTCGAGTTTAAAATTAAATCAATAAATATATATGTTCAAATTATCAAACCACCAAATAAATACAACAATTAGTTGCACTGAATTATGAGATGATGTTAAAAGAAATTATTTTGCATTAATGTTGCCTTGAGCTAGTTTAAGAAGGAACCAGGTCCCTTTGAATACAACAGTTCGGTACAGTGTTTACCTAACTCGTGAAATATACAGATATTCTTAAGGTATAAGGGTGCCTATACATGAGCATTAAGTCTTCTCCGTCATGCTGTACTTACAGCACACCAAAGCAGACTCAATTAATTGAGTCTGCTGAAGCATGGCAAGCGCCATGCTCCAGCACAGTCCAGCCTGTTCTGTATTAGTGTTCATGCTCTTCAAAACGGTGGTGAGGGCACTTTAAGTAAAACTAATTTTAGATAAAGTGCCCCCACTGCCATTTTGAAGTGTGAAATCACTGATAAATGAGGTGCTCCAGGCACTTTAATTAGAATGATTCTTGGAGCTGCCCCTCCCCTCCCTTTTTTTTTTTTTTTTGGAGCATGTGTATCAGTGTCGTAAGGGTCCACTCTGGCCTTAGACTGCCATGCCACCAAATTAAGTCCCCATCCACACCTAGCCACCTTTCCACAGACCCAACATAGAAGTAATAATAAGTCATAAACTACAGCAGCTTTTGAATATTACTTTTAACCCTTCATAATATACTAACTACTGGGATGGCAGATTGGTGTTTACTTCTGAAAAATATTGAAGGTCTATTACCACATGGCAACTTGGACAAACTAACCTCACTGATGGTTCAGGTCACCTCCCTTGGTTTTGGATATTCCTGGCCAGCAAAGAGAGGGGCAAACCTTTATCTCTATTTAGATTTCTTATTTACTCTCCCTCGGTACTATCTTTGTAGTTTTAGAGTTAATTAAATGGATCAAAGTATTCAGGATAGCCAGTATAGTGCAGTCCTTTCATAGTAAGCAACCTTTAGGTCTCAAGGTAAAAGTTTCATTAATGAATGTTCCATGCTTTTTCAAAATAATTTTTTTTCCAAGAGAATGGAAAGCAAGATGTGTGGATCTTTGGCAGGAAGATTGTGAGGCAATAGGCATGAAATCCACAAATAGCAAAAAAAATCTTATTAGGAAAACATAAACCCAGCAACTTAATCAACACATATTCTCATTGGGAATTCTCTTCCTGGAACTTACTTTCGCGTTCTCAGTGTTTCTTAAAATATTCTAGATTTTATACTGACAAAGAATTTGGAAACTAACATAAATGTGTAACTTGTTCTAATGATACTTTGCCCAAAAAACGATCTACTTTCATATTTTATTAGAATAAACTCTCCTCATAATTTAACATTTAAAGGTAATCTGGGCACGTTGCCATGCCAGATTGTGGGCAGCCAGGTCTGGGAGTCACTTTGGATCTGGGGGAACATATCCCAGAAGGGATCATAAGGAGCATGAAGAATACAAGTACTGGGAAGCTAGAAGGTCAATCTGAAGATCTGAGTCAGACAGCTGGAGGGTCAGATAGAGTTCAGAGTCAGAAGGCAAGCTGGGTTGAATGTCCAGGAGATAAAACCAGGAGTTGGATTAGGAAGCTGAAGAGTTGAGCAAAATATGCAATTCAAGGGTAAGCCAGTTCAGGTAGCTAAGGGATCAGCCACAGAGTTGATAGATGCACAAGCCAAGGGGAAAACAGCCTAGATACAATTTGAGCCCTGCTGCCCAGACACTTCCTGTTCCTGTGCATGGGTTTATATGGAGGGAAGTGGAAAGTCAGCTGACCTTGACTCAGGTGGCAGGGAATGGACAGATGGCTAGGCCCTGATCGAATCCTCTGGCCACCAGCATCCAACCTAGGTGGTCAGCCATAGAGGTGGCATACCAGGATGAACAGTTGATTTGGGCAGCCTAGGGTCCAAAGTTCAAGACTGTTGACTAATATGCATGTTTTACACAGAGTTAAGTTACTCACCTGGTACTGTTTATTTGCTTCATTTAAATGGCCTCAGCAATAGCATTTACATCAGTTTTACACTCTCTTAGCCTCTATCTGCTTTGTTTTGCACCCATTTGCTTGGCTACATCAGATTTCCTTATGAACTCCAGAACTTACAAAACAAACATGAGACAGAGATTTCCTTTATGCAAGCAGAAATTCTTGAGGTGACAAGTATAACTTTGCATGGCCAGGTCTGACAATATCATTTTGGCCCAGTCCTTTCACACACATTCCCAGTTGGTGGTAGTAGTAAAAACCTCATGCATGATTCCTGTCAAGACAATGTACTACTTTTAATGTATTATTAATATGAGTAATGGAGGTAATTATAAAGTTCTTTGGTACTGTTTCTTGTGTTTGTTGAACTGGATTTCATTACTGGATCAAATTTATTTATATCTGTTTAATATTATTGTATTTATAGGACTGGGATCTGATGCTACTCTCATTTCTCTTAGTGTGCATCAGGAGTAACTCTATTTCACTTAATCGAATTTTAGGAAATCCAACTTTTTAAAGATACACGGTGACACTTGAAACTTACAGGCTATTGGCAACTTTAGTCCTACTAAGGATTTCATATTTTCATAGTAGCTAGGGTCAGGAGGGACCTGAACAGATCATCTAGTCTGACCCCCTGCCACAGGCAGAAATGAATGCTGGGTTCATAAAACCCCAGACAGGTGATCATCTAACCCCTTTTTGAATTGACCCAAGGTAGGGGCAAGGACCACTTCCTTGGGAAGCTGGTTCCAGATTCTGGCTATCCTAACTGTAAAATATTGCCTCCTGAGCTCTAACCTAAACCTATTCTCCATCAACTTATTACTATTGATCCTCATCACCCCAGGTAGTGCTGGGGAGAATAGGGCTTTTCATATTTGCTGATGATCTCTGCTAATGAGTTTGTAGGCAGCCACTAGGCCCCACCTCAGCCTCCTCTTACCAAGGCTGAACAGGTTCAGGTCCCTCAGTCTCTCCTCATGGGACCTGTCCTGCTGCCCTCTCACCAAGTGGGTGGCCCTCCTGTGAACTTTCTCCGGGCTGGCCACATCCTTTTTAAAGTGCAGCACCCAGTATTAGATGCAATACTTGAATTGCGGCCTGACCAATGTTGCATAGAGGGAAGTATCATCTCTCTGGACCAGCTTGAGATGCATCTTTGGATGCATGACAAGGTATGGCTGGCCTTGCTGTCTGCAGTCTGGCATTGGTAGTTCATGTTCATCTTGGAGTCATTACTGACTCCAAGTTCCCTTTCCACCTCTGTGATTTCAAGAAGGGAACTCCCCAGCCTGTATGTATGCTGTGGACTCCTTCTCCCAAGATGCTGCACACTGCATTTATCTACATTGAACCCCATCCTATTCTCATCTGCCCACTTTTGTAGTCTGTCTAAATCTAATTGCAGCCTCTCTCTCTCCCTTCAAGTGTGTCCACCTCGCCCCACATCTTAGTGTCATCAGCAAACCTAGACAGCGTGCTTTCAACCCCCTCCTCCAAGTCGCTGATGAAGATGTTAAACAGTACAGGCCCGAGGACTGAACCCTGGGGGACCCCACTGCTCACATCTCTCCAGGTTGAGTACGACCCATCCACCATGACTCTCTGGGTGTGCCCCATCAGCCAGTTTTTTTCCCATCCAACTGTGTGTAGGCATCAGTGCCACAGTCGCTTAATTTATTAATGAGAATGGGGTGAGAAACAGTGTCAAAGGCCTTCTTAAAGTCTAGAAAGACTATGTCTGGGTTTAATCTGTGTCTGTGCACAGTCTCAGATCTGAAGCCTGTAGTTTAAAGCTTGGCTCCTGCAAGCTATGTGGATTTATAATTAAGGTTTACCTGCACTCCAGATGTATGCTGAAGAGCATGAGAGTAGAATTTGATCCAAATGCTAAATGACAATGTCAGCAGCAACAAGTTGTACTTGTGTAAGAAACCAGAATGCCATACCAAGTTACACATAATGAAATTTCCTGCAGTTAGGAATAGTTAAAATCACAGCAGCCTAAAACCTTTAACCTAATTTTGAATTTCAGCAGAGACTAAGCATTGCAAATGACACTAGGAAGTCAAATGACATAATTACAAAAAACCCTAGCTCCCATTGTCATGGGATTATAAATAAGACAGATTGAAGAAACCATCTCATTCAAATATTAATGAACAATGAATCAAATTTGTCAATAGGGTTACAACATAGAGTATGAGAGGAAAAATAGTGCAGTGAAAATATTAAGAAGGGCTGGATTTAAATGAGGGTATTTATTTCTTGTTTAGCATCATGGAGGAGGGTAGCAAATCTGAATACATTCACAGGATTGGGCAGGAAGAGCAATATTTTTAAATATTCTCTGAACTGGTATAAACACGTGTGCAGATATTCCAAATGTGCTCTAAGGAAGACAGACAGGGTATGAAGTCACCAGAAGTAGCCTGACTCCATCTGAGGATCCTGTCTCTAATATATACCATTTTATTATGTCCTGTAAAGCCTGCATTCCCATACCTTTTTTTCTTTTAATGCATGCATACCAAATGGTCTCCAAGCCTCATAAAATCTGTCAGTTTCATTTTTCATTCTTTTAGGGGGTTTTCTCTGCATGAACAGGATTTCTTAGAGTGCAGATTTCCAGTATAGTAATGATTGAAGGGAAATCTTTTATCAGGTTCATCAAAATCACTTTCCAACCTATAAAATGTGACAGTCTCAGGAAGGACTTCATTGAAGAAAAAAACCCATTGATTAAATATTACATGTAGTAGTGCAATTAATAGTAGTACAGAGCCATAGGTAGCTCACTAGCTTGAGAATTGGGAGGGATGTTCTGGATTCAATTCCTAGCTATCACTGAATCATTTTGTTTGCCCTTGACTAAATCTCCTAACTACCAATCTTATTTCAAAAGTTCCCTGGTATCCCTGTTGAGCCAAGTAGGTCTGTTTTTGACCACATGGAGATGTCCTTATGGGGGGCATGACCTTCAGTACCTATTAAACCGCAGTTCTCTTAATTAACCAGGGGGAGGACATAGTAGGCCAGGGTCTGCAGTTATGAGACATAGAAAGCCAAGGAGATCAAGCTGGCAACCAAAATAACGGACAACAAAAAATCCTTCTATAGGTACATAGGGAGCAAAAAAAAAAAAAAATGGAACTTCATTGTGGGATCCCTACTGAATACTGAGGGGAAGCCCACAGTTGATCTCCGCAGAAAGGCAGAGCTCCTAAATGCTTCACATCGGTATTCCTGAATCAAATGGGAGCTGTTGAACTGTCCAGAGGCCCAAGCAATATGGGATAGATGACAGTCCACGTGAAATCAGTCCCAAACAGGTTGAGGGTACTTTTAGAACATGTGGACATTTTCAGGTCTGCTGAGTCAGATGACCTGCATCTGAGAGTCCTGAAAGAGCTGGCTGAGTTCATAACAGGGCCTCTGGTGAAGCTGTGCAAAAGGTCATGGAACTTGGGAATGGTCCTGAACAACTGGAAGAGGGCTAACATGGTTCTGATCTTTAAGAAAGAGAAGAGGCATGACCCTGCAAACTACAGACTGGTCAGTCTGACTTTGGTCCTGGGAAAAATCTTTGAAAAAATTGTTAAGGAGGCCATCAGTTATAGGCTTATAACTGATGGGGTATTAAGAAGCAACCAGCATGGCTTTGTCAAGGGTAGGTCATGCCTAACAAACCTGGTATCCTTTTTTGACCAGATAACTAATCAACTGGACAAGGGACATGAGACTGACTGACATCATTTACCTAGACTTCAGCAAAGCTTTTGATTCTGTTTCCCATGAGATCCTCTCAGTTAAACTGGAGGGTATTGGCACAAAATAGTTTACAGTGAAGTGGGTTGGCACCTCGCTCAGAGGCTGATCCCAGAGAGTTGTAACAGATGTTCCTCCAGGCTGAGGCCATCCCATCTCCAGTGGTGTCCCACAGGGATCAGTACTTGGGCCCATGCTCTTTAACATCTTTATCAATGACATGGATGAGGGGTTGGAAAGCACAGTGATTAAGTTTGTGGATGACACCAAGCTGTGGGAAAATATGGGCATATCAGAGGACAGGGTAAGGATCTGGATGACCTTAACAGACTAGTCCTATAGGCTGAACACAGTTAGATGAGGTTCAATAGGGATAAGTGCTGGGTCCCTCATCTGCGTAGATAGAACCTTCAGCATATCTATATGATGGGTGGTGGTCCACTGAGTGGCACTGCATCTGAAAGGGACCTGGGTGACAATCAACCAGAAAATGAATGTGAGTCAACAGTGCGGAGAAGTCTCTAGCAGGGCAAATAGAACTGTGGTGTACATCAGCCGATATACTGCCAACAGATCCAGAGAGGTTCTCCTCCCCTTCTATTCGGCAGTAGTGAGGCCACAGCTGGAGTATTGTGTCCAGTTCTGGGCACCACACTTCAGGAAGGATGTGGATAAGCTTGAAAGGGTACGGAGAAGGGCCTGTTCAGTCTGTGTAAGAGAAGACTGAGAGGTGACTTGATAGCTGCCTACAAGCGGCTTGTGGGAACACCAAGGTCTAGGGGAGCAACTCTTCAGAAAGGCACCCCTGGGGAGAATGAGGAACAATGGCTGGGAACAAGCTAATTGGGGAAAAATTTAGGCTGGACATAAGGAAAACTTCTTTTCTGTAAGGGTAACTAGAATCTGGATCACACTCTCGGCAGAGGTGGTGAAGTCACCATCCTTGGAGGTGTTCAAGAGGAGGCTGGACAAGCACCTCGTTGAGCTCATTTGAGCCCAGTAACCTCCTGCCCATGGGTGGGCACTGGACTTAATGATTTTACAGATCCCTTCTGGTCCTTTCATTCTATGATTCTAACCAAAACTGAGAACTTATCATCATAAAGTTGGACTTCGGGAGCATTGTCACTAAGCATTGACCTATGGCCTGGCCCCGCTTGATAAAATTTTATTAATTAGGAAACACACAAGAGACTTAGATTAATTTAGACAGGGATATATTGTAATGGCAGGGCTAAAACAACAAGACTTAACAAGCTCTAAACATATATGCACAGGTTCAGTAAACAATACAACTCAAAGAACAAAGCAAAAGACTAGAACTGTGTCCTCTGACATGCACACCGCAAGGTGGCAGGCAATTCATAGAATCATAGAAGTAGGGTCAGAAGGGACCTTGTAGATCTTCAAGTCTGACCCCTCCTGCCTGAGCAGGAAGAAAACTGGGCTCAAGTGACTCCAGCCAGGTAGGCATCAAGCTGCTTCTTAAAGACCCCCAGGGTAGGAGCCAGCACCACTTTCCTTGGAAGTTAACCCAGATCCTAGCCGTCCTAACTGTGAAGTAGTTCTTACGGATGTCTAATCTAAACCTACTCTCCAACAACTTGTGGCCGTTATTCTTTGTTATCCTGGGGTGCTAGGGGAAACAAAGTCTCCCCCAAACCCTTCTGGTCCCCCCAGTGAGTTTATAGATGGTCACCAGGTCCCCCCTCAGCCTTCTCTTGTGAAGGCTGAACAGGTTCAGGTCTCGTAGTCTCTTACTGTAGGGTCTGCCCTGCTGTCCCCGGATCATGTGGGTGGCCCTCCTCTGAACCCTCTCAATGTTGTCTACATCCCTCTTGAAGCGGGGTGCCCAGAACTGGACACAGTACTCCACCTGTGGCCTGACCAGTGTCACGTAGAGGGGGAGGATCACTTCCTTGGCCCTACTTGAGATGCACCTGTGTATGCACGATAAGGTCCGGTTAGCCCTGCCGACCGTGACCTCGCATTGTCGGCCCATATTCGTCTTGCAGTCAATGATGACTCCAAGATCCCTTTCTGCCTCCGTGCTCTCAAGAAGGGAGTTTCCCATCTTATAAGTGTGCTGCTGGTTACTGCTGCCCAAGTGCAGCAC
>JAGPOW010000290.1:17515609-17528432 GCA_030014935.1 Caiman crocodilus
TTTTTTTTTTGTAAATTTAGAGAACTGAATCAGAAAGCACTTCAGTCTATCATCAATGTCTCATTATATTGGAAATAAGCTACAGTATCTCAAATACTGGCTTATGTAGTTAGGTCAAAGGGGTAATATTATCCCAGTGTTTCTGTTGTCCTCAAAATCTGATGACTTCATAGACGTACCCATCTGTAAAATCTGAACGTTAAAATTATTCCTAAAGGATATTCCGTGGTGTTTACTATTACTTCTGTGAAATAGTAAAATGTCTGAATGCTGCTATGTGGAATTTTCTTTCGTGGCTACCTTCAGACATAATGCTGCCTTTTTACATTGGCATAATATGCTCCAAAATCCATTTATCTGAATTTTATTTAATGGAGAGTAAACAAGAATTTACTTTAAAAAAGCACATTATAGACATTAACCAATTCATGCTGGGAGGTGTT
Source organism: Caiman crocodilus (assembly GCA_030014935.1). NCBI lineage: Eukaryota > Metazoa > Chordata > Crocodylia > Alligatoridae > Caiman > Caiman crocodilus. Next base: position 17,516,053 of record JAGPOW010000290.1, read on the forward strand.
TTAAAGTTGTCAAGTATTAATGCTGTTTTAATTGCAAGAGGCATGTTGGGAAGGGAATTAAAACACTTGCCTGATGTATGAAAATAAGGATAAGAATTGATGCTTGAACATATGGTAGTTTCTTTAACTATCTCTTTTTAAATGTAAAATGATATCAACTGTGCAGAAAAACAGAACATGTTTATCAGTGAAATTATTTAGAGTTAACAGATTTCTTCTATGAAGAAGGGAGACTCTTCCTAAGAAAACAGATCTATTTCAAGAAAACAGACCAATGACACAGAAAGACAAAATAAATCCTTTATAGAAAAATTTCTATGGTCATAATTTCACTGCAGCTCTCAGTTTTATAATTCTGCCATCCTTCCATGCACATTGTACCAAAGGTCCTTTACATTGTATATTCTCAAGAAATGTATCTTTTTAACATGGGTACTTTCAAGGTATCTTAATATCACTTTCTAATCATTGATGATAGTATTACTAAGACTTGAAGGTGGAGCCACTATTTTCAAGGGTTGCAGAATTTATTGGATATTCTGGTGGATTTGGAAGGGGGGCTTCCAGTCATAGGAGACCTTCTTTTTTTAGAGAAAAGCAGGAGTAGTATACATTTTTGTGAGGTTAATGAGAATTTGGTACTGCAGTAGCTGTTCAGATAAAAAAAGTGTGCGACTCTAAGCATTCCTTTTTCAGTATGTGACCCTTAACTAAACTTGTTTTTCATAGATTGTTATTGGGGAGATGTCATTGAATTTGGCTTAATGTTTCCCTGCATATTATAAGTTGGGCTACTTTGAACACAGGATGATAGGAAAAATGGGCTGAAAGATGCCTCACAAGGTCATTTAATCCAGCCTCCTGCTCAAGGTAGGATCATTTCCCTGATTCAACCGTTCCGATCACGTGTTGTCTAAACCAGGTTGCTACATGTCTGACCCTTGGGCCAAATGTGGCCTGCACGGCCTTGGAATCTAGCCTGTAGGGTGCCCCATAGGTTAGGAAATTCGGCAGCAAGGGGAACAGTGGCAGTTAATACAGACACTCCTCCCTACTGCCTAAATCCCCAGCCCCAAGCAGCTGGTCAGACCTAGGCCATGACTCTCCCCTTGCATGGCCATATTGGAGGCAGGCCATCTTCTCTGCCCCCTACATGGCAGGGTTGGGGCCAGGCTGCACCCATTCTCCCTCCATACAGAGCCAGGCCATGTTCTCTTCCCCTGCATTGCTGGTTTGGGACCAGGCCACACTCCCTTCCCACCCCCACACCCTGCACTTAAGTTGTGGCCAAATCATGCTGCCTTCTTCCACAGGGCAGGAGCACACTTTCTTCCACTGCAGTGCTGGATCAGGACTGGGTCATAATCCCTGCCCCCTGGGGGTCTAGTTGAGGCCCAATCAAGCCCCCTTCCTCCAAATGACTGGATCAGAGCCAGGCTGTCAATCTGGCATGCTGGCATGGCTAGATGGGGTCCCTCTGGATATGGTTTATAGAGGATTTGGACACTGACCACCTGGCATGCTAGCCATAAAGGTTAAGCACCACTGGTCTAACCTGTTCTTGAAAACATCTAAGAATTCCACAATTTCCCTAGGTAGCTGAGTCCACTGCTTGACCACCCTCATAATCGGAAAATTCTTCTTGCTCTCCAACTTAAATTTCCTCTAAACTTAAGAGCTACCATTTACTATACATCCATCTTTCACATTATCCTATGCCACATGGGCAACTGGTGCCTCCTGAGTCTGTGGGGGCGCCATATTGCTGATGGGGAGGGGGCGTGTCCCCCAGCGGTTGATCGCTCACCAGGGGGTGGGGTCCCCCAGTGGCCAGTTGCTAACTAGAGGGATTCCCCAGCAGCCAAACACTGACCCACTTCCAGTTTCACGGCTGGAGCTTCCAGAGAATGCACAACTGATCTCTGTGTGAACCCCCTATGCGTCACCAATGCTGTGCCACACAGTGGCAGAGAATTAATGCTGAAAGGGACAGGGAACTAAGTTTTTTTTCTACTGTTCCTTTCTCACTTGCAACCTCCAACATTAAAGTTCTAGGACAGGGGTTTTCAACCTTTTTGGATCAGTGTACTCCTGTGGCCAGCCAGGCAAGCAGTGCCTGCATGGCAGTGTAGGATGGTATATGGTGGCACTCCATCCCCACCCACCTGTGCGTACCCCCTAGGGCCTCTCAAGTACCCCCAGGGGTACGCGTGCTGCCGGTTGACAACCCCTGGTCTAGTAAGTTCTAATTCAGAGACTGTATCCCTAACTCCCGTGCTTAGTACTGAATGATGCCCCATTTCCTCCAAGAATGTATCTAAAATCTGCTGCAGCTGTAAGCTGTTGCTCCTAGTCCTGTTCCTTACACCCATGGAAAAAAGGTTATTTCCATCTTCTTTATAATTGCTGTTCAGGTATTTGAAGACTGTTGTTAAATTCCTTCTCAGAGTTCTCTTCTCCAGAATAAATAATCTTAGTTCATTCAGACTTTCCTCATAAGTCATGCTTCCCAAGCCTCTAATCATTTTTGTTGCTCTCTGTTAGACTCTTTCCAATCTGTCCACATTTTTCTTGAAGTGTGGGATCCAAAATGGGACACACTGTTCCAGGGGAGGCCGCACCCATGTCAAGTAGACTGAAAGCATCACCTCCTTTGATTTGAAATACAGGAGTGTCAGTATGTTATTGGCCTTCTTTTTTTGCAACAAAAGCACACTGTTGGCTCATATTCAGTTTACGGTCCAGCGTAACTCTAAGGTCCTTCTTTGCAATACCACAACTTGTACAAATGAAGTACAAATGAAGTAGCCAATCATTCCCCAGTCCATTTATTTTTTATGCAATTATTACATCCCAAGTGCAGGACTTTGCACTTGTCCTTGTTGAATTTCATCTGATTGATTTCAGACCATTTTTCCAGTCTTTCTGCATCATTCTGGACCCTACCTCCCAGAATGTCTGCAACTTCAGCTTGATGTCATCTACAAGTTGGCTAAGTGTGTCCTTAACTCCATCATCCAAATATTTAATTAAAATATTAAATGATACTGGACCCAGAACAGACCCCTGAGGATCCCTATTTGATACCTTCTCCCAATTAGACTTTGAGCCAATGATGACTACTTATTGAACACAATGACCTGACAAATTAAAAATGCACCTTATGATACTGTCATTTAATCTGTATTTCCTTAGGCTGTTAATGAGACTATCATAGGAGATGGAGTCAAAAGGCTTGCTTTTGAGTCAGGGTATATTTGGCCCAGAGAGTCCACTTTTGGTATGGATATAAATACAGATGTTTGAAAGTGAGTCTTTTTAATATAGCAGAGAAAGTATAATTTAATATTAATGATGTATGACAACCATATCTAACTAGGCTACAATGAAGAATATGCTGCTGAAATAATTGGACAAGACACATAATTAATTAGGTATAAATTAGGCAATATTTTTTTGGAATTTTTCCAAGGAATGAGAAGATTCTGGCATCTAAAGGTATACAAGCCTTGGAAATGGGCTAGATAGTTCTTTCTCCCTCTGGGATAAAATAAACTAGAGAATGATAAGAGGTCACAAAATGCAGGTGTGTTTTATCTGAGCACCTAAATATGTTGTTCCTCTCAAAACTTGCTGAAATAAAGGAGAAAGAGCAATGCAATGAAAAGGTATTTGCAGCACTGACAATTCATGTGGCTTGAGGAAAAAATCAGTTCAAGTTACCCAGAAGCATGGGAGGGAAAAGGAAGAGACAGAATGACAAATGGGATGGGGAGGTTCCTCCAAAGGCTGTGTTGTGAGTTTGATTGGTGACAGCCAGGATATATTTTAATCAGTTCCCTTTATTCATATAGGATTGCTCTTGAAATTGAAGATCACACATAATGAACTGTCAGGGCACAATTTACTCTAAAAATGGGGAATAAATGTTTTTCTGCAATTATTTTCAACAGATTAAAGTACTGTGTTTTGTCATTGCAATAATGTAGACACCGTGCTACAGAAATTTCAGTATGAACAGTAAGCATGCTTAATAACTGAATAGGAGATGAACCTCTAATTGACATGCCTATTACCAGTTTGCTGTTCAAGTGAAAGACAAGGAGAGATAGGACACTGAAGGACAGAAAGATTTTTATTAAATGAATATTTCACTAAAAATACTGTCAGTACATGCTACAGTGATGGGTATGTTATAAATAAGATATAGAGAGAATAGTTCTACTTTATTTCTAGAGTAAACACTATAAAGATCCTACAGGAATGGTGCCTAGTGTTGCTGTTCTAGAAAAAAATAGCTTTCACAATCAATCCTGTTTTATATCCATATTTCACACTACTGTTTGAATTTACCATCCTGAGCGTAAAAAGAAAAGCATTGGTTATGGCCTCGATTAAACATGTATCTTTTCCACATTGATAAACTGCATGCTTCCAAATAAAATCCTTAGGAGGAGATCCAGATTTGTAAAGGCATATTTTATTATACTGTAGTTGGGAAAGAATTTAATATTGACAAATTGATTGAGTCATTTTAGCCCCCTTTTTTAATGATCTGCAGGCATAATTAAACTCTTACGAACATATCTGCTAGCATGTGGTGTTTACAAACTATTTGCCTTGACTATATCTCTGACAAATCATTATTAACAGGATACGGTTGTTCTCCTAAGACACGTGATGCTATTTCTTCTCCATAAACAGATGAGTAAAACTTGTGGAGTAATTAGTGCAAGAAAAATCTTGGTCCCCCCGTGGGTAGTGGTGTTCACACTAAGTACTCCCCAGGACTGATGCATGCAGAAAGCCCTTCACACTGACATTCATGAAAAAAACAAACAAAGAAGCCATATTGAACAGCATGTCAGAATCCTTGTTGTTAATTCCTCTCTTCTTTTACCAGCATGTAAAATACCAAAATGTTGGTAGCTGTCTAATGAGTTGCTGTACAGTAAACATTGTGTAGCCCACAGAATAGGGCTGAACATATTCACAATCAAGCTTAAAATATTCATTTTCTTTTGAGCTCACACAGTTTGAGTTGCACATAACTCAGTAATTCCTCTTATTTTGTTTTCTAGAATGACAAATCCCCAGGGCGCTCTGCAAGTCGATCAAGTAACATCTCAAAGGTAGGCGGAATATATTAACTTACTTTCATATAGAATTCCAAGAGACTAAAGCCCCGTCTTACTCCACTGTCCACATAATCATATTCTGACACGTTCTTTGTATGTACCAGTTCTTAACATTAGGCTGCCTAATGCACTAATTGCAACATAAAGGTCATTTAAAAATACATGGTTAATCTCTTTTTATCCATGGAATATCCATTAAGAAACTCCTGTCTCAACCCATTTCACTTGGGGGCCATAGAAGGGGCTGTCTATTTCAGATATGAATCTATGGATCCTACGTTGCTCCTGTAAATTTAGTTCAGATATGGCTGAAACCCAAGTTAAAAACTGAAATTTCATGAGAATAGATCAAAAGGTTTTGGTGCCAGAGGACATGGATGGATGTCTTATTTCTACCAATATGATCAGCATTACATGGGAACAAAATAATGCAAACTCTTAAGTAACTTCTCTGAGTTACAGAACTAACTTCACTGGAATAACTTCACTAAGTCCAGTAGAGAATTATACTTGAAAGAATCAGAAATAAAATGCTGTTTGTATAAGTTAGATCTGCATTAGGTCAGGTTTTGTCTGTGCACATCTAACCTGAAGTATCTCTAAAGGCGAATAGGCTATTATCTCTATACCCGCCAGCAAGCAACAGAGCAGTGTAACTGTTGCTTTAGGTGTTCCTTTCTTTGTATGTGCCCTTGTGTCAAGGTATTTAGCAGAATTCACAGATTTGGGGGTTTGAGGGTTTTTTTGGAACCTGGCAGGCCACTCCGTGAGATCTTCTGATTTGGCCTCAAACTTGTGATCTTTGGGCTCTCAATTGTATCCCTTAGTGCCTGTGCCATGATACACCAGCCCCCTGCCTTGGGTGTGAGCTCTCAAAAGATAGCTACACTTCTTTCCCTTCCTGATTCAGGTGCAATTTATATAAGTATATAAATGATATAAATAACACCTGGACTTGAGAATATTTCTCCATGCTTGTAAAATCAAAATCAAAATACCAGCCATTATTTAAGCTCAAACCTGCACCTCAAGGTTTGATCCTGGGTCTAGTTCTGAACATCATGGCCTCAGTCCTTCTCTAATGAAGATTTACTGTGGCCTGACCCTGCTAAAACTATTTTACCCTCAGAGATGCATTTGATTTACAGAAAAAAAAAGAGATCACAGTAGTAATTTTTAAATGACAGTTCAAGGAACTACAGAATAAAATGCTCATCTCTGCTATTCCATAACAACAAAAGAAAAGACTTTGAGTAGTCCATGGTACTGCTATTAAGTAGTCTTCTGTGTATAATTCACTTTAATGAGCACTCAATTACAGTTTTACAAGAAAGATACAGCTAGGAGTGTGTTGTATTCCATGGCATAAATATTCTTATCTGTTTTTACTCAATAAGAGCGGAATGGGGTGAACATCATATTATATCAGAGTTAGTACAATAATGGCATCCAAAAGAATTTTCACCTGCCTGTGCTTCCTGTGTGAAGGACCTATTAAATATTAGAGTTGACCTTGATCTCATTTACTCTAATGCATTTCTGAAGGAGCTCAAGTCACTTTATTGGATTTCCTCTTGATTTACACTGATGAAATGAGATCAAAAGCTGACTGTATCTGAAAGCAGTAATCATCCAACGTGCAGTTATAGGTATCAGTTTTAAAAGAGAGTTTGATGGTGTTATATACTACTTTTCATCTTGTTCCATGGCACCTTTCTTACTATGGTTTTAACTGTCATGACCGGGGAAAATCACAAACCAAAACTGGTGGTATAATGACTTCAACTCATAGGAGACCAGTCACTAAACTCCAGAAAATTCAAGACCAAGCCTTACACTTCAGCCTTAACTGAGCCTGCTATAACTTTCTACTTCATGTAGTGGAAAGAAATAAGGAGAACAGTTGCAATTATGGTGGGCCAAGGGAGTTGTGAAGCTTAATGAGTGCCTCTAAAATACTTTGAGATACTCAGGTAAAAGGTACTAAAGGTACTAAAACATTTGTAATAATAAGAGTAAGGGCAGGTACCTCACATGATAGAAAGTGGGACTATATTCATTCCCACTGAGGGGCAGATCCAGAGTCAGTGAAGTGGCAAAGTTGCACTTGCACCCCTCTGGGCCAGGGGCCTTTTTTAAATCCCTAAAGCAAGTAAAAACTCCCCTTCTCCCGTCCCTTCCATGCTCAGTGGCACCTCCATTACCTTTTCATTCCCCCACTCTCTTCCACTCCTGTGGGCTGTTGCAGCTACCCCAGCTGAGACTAGCTGCAGTGGGGCAGGAGCAGCTCTGGGGCTTTACTGAGGTGCTGCTGAGCAGAGAGGGTGAGGAAATGCCAGGGGGGGGCAGGATTCTTACTTGATAAGGGTGCTTGCAGAAAGACCCCAACTGCAGCTCCTGTGTTGTGGTCTGACTCTTGATGAGGGGGAAGGAGGATCAGTAGTCCTCATTCCGCTCTTCCCATCACTCCTGTAGTCTCAGTTGCTGTTCCTGCCCTCCCCCCTTTACAAAATCTTCGATCCACTCATGTTCCCACTCATCCCTCACTTTTCACAGCATACAACATGATGTTTGTCAGTCTGTGGTTTGTTTTTAGTTTTGATCAAAATCTCAGTGTTATTTAACCAGTTGTATACATGTGAATTTTATTTGCATCATTATATCTGGACCCAAACTGGTTCCCCACTTACAAAGCCTCCTGAATATTGGGGAAATACAGATTCATGCTTCATTGTAATTTATCTCTATAACATGCTGGAACAAAATGCAAAGTTTTAATATCTCCAGGCCTGAGAGCATACAGGGATTGTGATTCAGTCCGTCTCTAATTGTGAGCCCTGTTAGTTAAAAGGACTGTAAACCTATGTAGATTCACTGCACTTATTTTCTGTTATTCTAACAAAGTCAATGAGCAACAGTTACTTTTAAATTGTGACAAAGCCCCAGACAAGCATCAGAGGGTCAAATGCAATCAATGAGGGATTGTCGAACTATATTTAATGTGCTTTAAAGCATCACATCCCAGCTTCTAATATTTCTCTCAATGTGACCTCTGTGGAGATGAGTTGCAGATGCTCTTTAGAAATTGTGCGCACAGCTTACAAATGGGCTGTTGCAGTGAAAAATTATCCAGACATGCCCTTTCTTATTCTGTCACCGGCTTATATGTGGAATTATATTATTCCATTTGACCACTTACCTTATGCATTTCACTAAATAGGACTTTTAGATGTTGGAATATACTTGACAGGGTACCCAATGTTTCCAGTGAATTCTCTATTGTCAAGAATTTGCCTATTTGTACTCCAAAAAGAGCTTAATTTATAAATACATTGCTTACATTACATAAAATCCATAACAAGAATTTTCATACTGAACTATTTAATCAAGTCACACCTCAAAAGTTGTAGTGATCTTTTAATACATAGTTTTAATACATATTATGTATTTGTGACAATTTTTGATTATACAGCTTATAGATATATTTAAAAAAAACAGAAACAACAATTAATAAGTAGCTAATAGTAGTTACTGGGAAGAAATACATGTAACTATCAGCAGTAGTACCAAGTTTTGTGCATTTCCATCCATACTATTTATAGAAATTGAAACAGTATACAATGCATCTTAAAATGTATGTAGATTTATAGGATGAACACACAGCGTCAACTGCACCTGGGTCAGTGTGCTAGAGGGGAAATAGCAGTTGTCCAAAATATTTTGCGCATCCACCCGCTTTCTTTCCCTCTTGATTTTTTTCTAAAATCTGCAAAGAATTAGTAGCACCCTGGATATAGTCAGTTATTTTGTTGAAAACTTATAGAATCTTGTATTATCTATTGTACCCAGGGAGAGCAAAAAATTAACACCACCATTAAAGTCAGTTCATTTTTAGTATCTCCATTTTTAGCACACCTACGGTTCAAACTCTCCCTCAATATATGGTGTCCTTTCTGATGGAAAGGATCAACGTTTTAAAATATTGCTTCTATTACTCCAAATGATTAACTAATCAAAATATGCCTGATGTTTTGATTTTTGCAAAAGATCTGTTAAAAATCAGGTAGAGGATAATCCAAACGTGACACTAATGTTCTTAATCTGCAGTGATCTCTCACAGTTCCTATCTCTGTCTCTATAGTATTGCTGCCTGGCAGTCAGTCATGGTTGGTTCTGTATGAAAATCCATCTAAGTTAGCTCACTTGCTTTAAACTATAAATTATTAAAGTTGCTCTGGGATGCTAAGAATAACGACTCCTATGTCTTGACAATCTCTCCAACCAGGGTCAATTAGTAAAATGGCTCAGTATCTGGTTTTGTAGCATATGTGAAGGAGATTTAGGAAAACTCTAGATTTTTCTATATACTGTCAGAATTACTAAATATTTACTGCTACCAGCCACCTGCATGAGTAAAAAGCTTAAGTTAAATATGCTTTTTTGTCCCCTGTCATCTGGTATAGGAGGGAAGGGAACTCCTTGTAAATCACCTATGCTACATGACTCTCAACTCATCCTGTCTCACTGAAATTTGTTTCAGTGCACTACTTGTGTATGTCTGAAGAAATATATCTCATTTTGACTTCAGACATTTGATGTTTGAATATGGAAGATTTCATGAAGTTATTCAGAGGAAGCGCAAACTGAAGCTACCTGACTCCCTTTTCAAGTAATGCCCAGGTTCAGGCAAAGGAATACACATCATCTAATGGATATACTTACTGGACAATTGCCCATTTTAATTTTGAGCACATCTGTTACTGTTGCAGGGTTTGACATCTAAATTCAACTAGATAACAGGTTAAGGTCATGCATAGAAGTTTGCAAAATGTTTCAGGGGAAGAGGATAGAAAATATTCTTAACTGTAGCTTTATTTATCATATTTTGAATGCAGAACTTTGCCTAATTACAAGAAGTATTTGTCCAACTATGCACTTTTTTCATTGTAATATGTCACCATTATAAATGAAAATAGACTCTTTTTCAGAATAAATAACACCTTTTCTATAGAAAGTGGCCTAGTGAGGAAGACTATCTTAGAGAGACATGACAAGATTCATATTTTTGCATGTAAAAATGGTTGTTTCATTTATTTTTCACTAAAAGGTAAAATTAAGGAATACAAAATAACCAGAAAATGCATTGGAAGCAGTAATATGAAAAAGTGTTAGAAAGAAAGTCATCATTCCACCAAAGCTTTAATCAAGATTTCTCTCTAATGAAATTGTGTCATCGTCCTCTTCCCATGACATGCTTTAAATCAACATAAACGCTTCTCTAACTGTGGCTTTCTGTTTGTTTTACTTACAAATTAGTCAATTTTTTTAGTTCTATAAATCCTGGTTTATTTACAATAACTTTACTTGGGACAGAATAACTTCATATACAAATAGAGATTGGGGAATGATTGGCTAGGCTGTGGTGCTTCAGGGAAGTTACAGTGATCTGAACATGAGCCAACAATGTGCTCTTATTGCAAAAAAAAAAGAAAAAATCCAACATATTGGGTTGTATTAACAAGAGTTTCTCTTGCAAAACAAGGAAAGTGCTTCTTCTGCTCTATTCAGTGCTGGTGAGGTCCGCAGTACTGTGCCCAGTTTTGAGCCCCACACTTCAAGAAAGATATGGACAAATTGGAAAGAGTCTACCAGAGAGCAAGAAAAATTATTAGAGGCTTGAGTAGCATAACTTTTGGGGAAAGGCTGAAAGAACTAGGATTATTTAGTCTGGAGAAGAGAAGACTGGGTGAGGATTTAAAAACAGTCTTGAAATACCTGAAAAGCAATTACAAAGAGGAGAGAAATAACATTTTTTTTCTGTGCTTGTGTGTAGGGGACAGGACTAAGCTATGCCCTCAAGCTACAGCAGAGGAAATTTAGGTTTGAGAGCAGGAAGAACCTTCTGACTATGAAAGTAATCAAGCATTGGAAAAGGCTGTGAAATCTCCATCCCTGGAAATTGTCAAGAGCAGGTTAGACAGATGCTTGACTGGGATGGTTTAGTCATTGAAACAACCCTGCTTTGAGCACAGAGCTGGATTAGATGACCTCCTAAGATCCCTTTCAGCCCTATTTTTCTATGCTCCCTTGACTTGCAAATTGTTTTTCCATCTCTCTCTACACTACACTACAAAGTGTTGCTAGGGAAAAAGGTGACTTTTGTTTACCTGCATCTACACCAAAAATTAATTCATGCCACCAAATTTGGTTGTAAAAATTAACCTACCTTCCTGAGTAACACAGATGTCCTGACACACTTCCACAGGCAAAGTACCATTGGGAATGCTGGATTACTTGTAATAATCCAAAACTGTTATAGCTATCACTTCTTTTCATGGACAGGTAAAACTCCCTGTTCCCTTCCCCTTTCCCCTCACTCCAATAGTCAGTATAATTTCTACCTCCCACCCCCAGATCTGAAAAAGCTTACGATGCTTTTGATCTTTTTAAGCACCGCTATTATTATATCTTTGCAACCAGGTGGGCTGTGCAAAGATAGAGCTCTATCTCTCTCTCATGCCACTGCTGTGATGAGGAAAGAGTCAAGATCTCTAATTATGGTAAGAGAAGATGGCACAAGCCCAGCTGTGAGTTCATCTCAAGGATAAAGATGTTTGTGTGGATACTGCAAATGGCACATAAGGAACAGAGGCAGTACTGGAGAATGGCAAAGAAGCTATAATAATTGTACCAGAAGACTGGAGAGGCCAGCAGAAAATCTGTGGTCATCCTCCTGTCTGTCACCTTTGTGATAACCTCCAATTTCATATTTGGTGGGGACCCTGCCATCACCATGAATATGACAATGGATACTTGTGAAATTCAGAATAAGGAGCCTCAACAGTGTCCAGTGAGAGTAAGCTCCTTGGGGAAGTACAGACTCCTCATAGGGCCGGAAGTATTTTTAGCATCAGATAGCCCCTATCCAGTCCTGCATAAGCCAAAGGTGAAACCTGGAAAGAGAAAGCAGCTTGTGGGGGCCGAGAAACGTCGGCGGAATGGGGCCGCCTATAGAGCAGAACTGATTGGACGAAAGGCAGCAGTGGATTGAAACAAAAAAACTTTACTTACAAGCTGTAGTACACAGACTCTCGTCGATACATACAGTGTTGGCACAATTCATAGACAGACAAACAGAACTGCAGGCAGGCACACTGATGCTCACACTCACATGGGGATGGGATACGTCGTGGCGACCGCGACAGGGAGTCGATGGTGGGTGATCAGGCATCCTCCGTGACT
>JAGPOW010000290.1:17528532-17546810 GCA_030014935.1 Caiman crocodilus
CTGAATACACGTGTGGATCTCTCCCTATGCATGTTCGAGCACTCCTCCAATTTGGGCAGGCATCTCCCAAGCCTTTTATGCGGCCAGCAAGCCAATTGCTGACCACCACGTGTGCATAATTTACACCAAGCCAGTCATGAGCATGCACTCGCTGATGCAGCTGCAAACTTTTGGCGGACTCTGATCTTGCACCAAGGACTTTTCCCGCCTTACAGGGAAAATCCCTGCACCCAGGACTCGCACTGTGTCTAACACAGCTGTGCTGAGGCACCTGTTTAACCATTCAGCTCTGACATGCCCCCTTGCCAAAGGCACAGTTGTAGCTGGGGCACATTTGAGTCGGATAAATCATTGCGTTGCCCAACGGGTTCATACCGCAGACAGGTATAAACAAAAGTGGACAACGAAGCAATCTCATTCTCTAGGGATCTGATCAAACAGTAACCCATCAACACACAGCTACACATGAACAAATTAGTGATGAACAGTTCAATTATCAGGACTCTGGTGGGTGTCATCGCATCCTGGTCTCTCAAGGTCCTCCCTCTTCTCAAAATATTCTCTCTCTGGTTCGGTCTCACACATTTCAGTGGACCTGCAGAGATAGTCTCCTCTCTCAAAACACTGTCGCTCTCTCTCTCCGATCTGGTGTGCACACACTCTGGCTGACTTGTAGAGAAAGAAACTCTCAGAAAAATTAATTAGCTTGTTTCACAGAAAAATAAATCACTCATTATCACAAGATGATTGGTCATCTGGTTCATCTTGGCATTGGAACCCCATCTTGTACGCTAGGTTCCATTGACCCTCATCGCCTAAAACTCTCAACTGCTGCTTCATGAGTCTAGAGTAACGCATGAGGAATCTGAACATCTCTCATTCCTCTGGCGTTCTTTGCATCGGCTGGAATTGTCGCAGGCTAGACTCGTGCACTCAATGTTGCTCTGGGTCGCTGACCTCTCTCTGACCCAGTTTCACAAGAGCTTGCAGTTGCAGAAGTTGCCACAAGAAATTACTTGCTGGCTGTCCAGTTAGTGGGTTTAACAAAATCTTGAGAATGGTAGCAGATCCTCCTCTGTACACTTCAACACATGCATTGATAGACATCAGCATGATTGGAACAGCTCCAGGATCTTGCAGGTAATGGTAAGACCACAATTCCTGCTGCTGGGATGGTGACAGTCCCAGTGCATATCATCTGGGATTCCATCTGCAATACGAAATCCCGATGATCGCTTGCAAAATCTGTTCCACACTGACTCTCGATGGTCCTCTTTCATACCATGCATATGCTCTCTGGCTGACCTGACCTGCAACAAGTGCTGGAAGCAAAATAGGCCAATAAACATTGTATGTCACCATTCCGATGTCAGCAGCATGTCCTCCACTCCACGAGGCTCATCTGGTGAGGGAACTCGCTTCATGCTGGTCCACCAGGTCGGATCCAAACTCCACAACCAAGCATCCCATCCACATAGCTAGGGTTTCTGCTGACCGTTTCTTTGACGTCTTACATAAAGCATGTAATTCAGTCCAGGTTCTGCCTTGATAAGTGCTGGCAGTAGTGCAGGCCGCACTCATCACTTGTCTCCTCATTGCCACAGGGTGCGTGGCTACCTGAGCCCTCGCTGCACCCGATGAGAAACTCAGTCGCAGTTTGGCTCCTTCTGCCTCCTGATCATGGCCCGGAGGTGGGCCCATGGGGATCTTGGGGAGTGGAGTTGCTACTTCCACCTGCCCGCCGATAGCTCTGCCCTCCTCTTCTACCTTTCCATGTCAGCTCCCCTTCTCTTCCATAATTCCATGGTGGCTCCTCTCCTCCTCCGCCTTTCCGTGGGCAACTCTGCCCTCCTTCTCAACCTTTCCGTGGCGGCTCCCTTCCTTTTCATCGCCATCTTGTGATGACGAGGGACCCCAGCTTTCCTCCGTAGCTGCAACCCGCTTGACCGCTTGAACAGTACACAATCGGGCTTCCAACTCAGTCCTTTCCCACATCAGGGATGTGACTGTATGGAACATTACTCGCAACATTTTCCCCTTCCCGTACTCTGTGCCGGTCCCTTCCACTGTGGAATCCCCCTCTGGCTCCACTTCTCCACGGAGCTCTGAAAGCTCCGACTCTCCCAACTCTGGTACAACATGTCCCAATTTACTAGCACTGGTCCCTTGCTCTCCTGTACACAGCTCTCTCATACACAGACTCTCGTCAATGCATACAGTGTAGCCACAATTCATAGACAGATGAACAGAACTGTAGACAGGCACACTGATGCTCACACTCACACAGGGATGGGATACATCGTGGCGACCGTGACAGGGAGTCGATGGTGGGTGATCAGGCCTCCTCCGTGACTCCAAAGTACACGTGAGGATCTCTCCCTACGCGTGTTCAAGCACTCCTCCAGTTTGGGCAGGCATCGCCCAAGCCTTTTATGCGACCAGCGAGCCAATTGCTGACCACCACGTGTGCATAATTTACACCAAGCCAATCACGAGCATACACTCACTGGTGCAGCTGCAAATTTTGGCGGGCTCTGATCTTGCACCAAGGACTTTTCCCACCTTACAGGGAAAATCCCTGCACCCAGGATTCACAATATGCCTAACACAGCTGTGCCAAGGCACCTGTTTAACCAATCAGCTCTGACACAGCTCAGGTAATTTTTTTAATGCACAGCTTTATTAGAGTATTTTGTGTGAAGGGCCTGAAAACTGCCCCCTTCCTGTCACTCCCACCCCTTTTCAAAATAATGATCACTTATGAAGTGATAAAAACAAGAGGATGAATGTTCAAAATGTGTATGACAGAAAAAAATAAGAATATGTTAGAATCAATTAGGAGTAGTCATGTTTTGGCAGCTAGAGTTCCTGCTCTCACAAAATACTAACATAGTAAAAAATTAACACATGGTAAGTGTTACTAGAAATGCACTGAAACCAGGACCTGAGCATGACAATAAAATATCTATAGGAAATTTAAAAATTCAGTAACTAGCCAAAAAGTCTGATTTTTAGGAGTACAGTTGTAAAGCAAACACACAAAGGAAACATTGGAAAAGACAATGCTTTTGTTTTACAAGTCCAATCAACCAAGCTAAAAATGAATCACTCTCCTGCTGCGCTTGGATAGTGGTAGAAAAAAGATGCAGAGACCTTGCTATTGGCTCAGCAGGATTCACTTTTCTTTGGCCTGTGATACTAGGCAGCAGCACAAACCTTCTTCCCTTGTGAAGGCCTTCTGTTTATCCAAACACAAATGCCCCTTCTGGCCTCAGCAACAATCTTAATGCTGAAGTTTTCCAGAATATATCCTCTGATCTTTTCCTAGACATTTCTAGAAAGAGCAGTATTGTTTCTTCCCCCTTTGTACACCTACCCTTACCACTTCCATAATTGGTGATGTGGTCGCTATCACTATGGGCAGCCTGGCACCACACTGGCCAGAACAATCTCAAGCTGCTTCAAGCAGCAGCTTTATCTGCCTTTTTATCTTCCTTAGCAGTGATATTTCATCCGTGTGTCACAGTGAGTTTAACAGTACTGCTAGCATCCCAAAACCTAAATCTCAGGATACCAAGTGGGCCACCCAATCGTGCTCCAATGAAGTGTAGGTACAGGTTTGTATCAGCCCACCATACTATGGCAGGTGCCAACACTGAGTCCTAGAGGAAATCTGAGACCCTCTGCCTATTTTTAGAAAGTTATTTTTAAGCAAAAAGTTATGCAGTTGTAATATTATCTTTTCCTTTTTTCCAAACTTGCCAATCTAAAAGTGTCTCTGCCTATATTCAGAGATCAGTCAGAAGAATAGGTATAGGAGGCATCACATGCTTGACACAGGACAGACAATAAAAGGTAATCATGAAATGCACCTAGATGTTTCCTAGCTACTCTTCGAACAATTAACATGGTTGCAAAATACCTGAAGACCCCTGCCCCCTAACAGCCTTTGATTACATGGACAATTTAGCATTTAGCAAACCAACCTCCTCCCAAACATAAGCACTGCCTAAAGCTTTATCCTGTGCACTAATGAAAAACAAAAAGTGTAATAACCATCCACACATGTGCCTATGATTAATATGGAATTGGGCATCAATCAGCTTGTAGTTAGCCATTTTTAATAAGCATAATTAAGGGTTCATAAGTGCCATTAAGCCTCAAAGACTAATGTTGGTTAAGTACGTTCACTTTTTATTACATTTTAATGCAATTTGATTCTTAAAAATATATATAATGTATGTACACCTACTATGCCTAAAACAAAAATAGAAGAGTCACAGGCTAATTGCGACCCCTAATTTTTCATCTGTATTCAAGCCAAGAATACAAACAAGTTCACAAAAACAGCACAGAGGGACTCTCTTGGCAGACTCTTAAAAGGATCCTTTAAGTCCTTCTTTAAGAGCAAGATGATGGACTCTTGTAGTTGCTCTTGTTTTTGGCCATTCAAAATCAGTAACCATATTTTGCTCTTCACACTTGCATCCTACTGATTATAGATTTTGCCCTTTGCTTCACAAAATATTACATAAAGCCCAACATGCAGGAGACACAGCAATAATATTTGCCTTGCAGAGACCTAGCCCTGTCATGAATTATTGACAGTGCTGTTTCAATCTACCAAGTGCATTTTTGCACTATTACTTACCTTCGCAGAAACAAAATTGAATCAATCCTTTCTGGTTTCTCTGCACTGAAGCACTATAGAAGAGGAAGAAGGATATCCACACAACTTCAGGAATGTGGCCTTCCGCATCTGAAATTTCTATTCTTGCTGCTAATCATCCTAGGTCTGTTTCATAATGGGGCCCTGCCTTTCATTGCTTCTTGGACTATTCCACCATGTGTGGAATAGTTCAGAAAATACATGCAGGATTTTAATTTTTATGCACTGTCTGCATCATTTATTTCTTTGTGGGTTGCTTCCCCTGCATCTTCACATTCATCACAAAATACCTAGGCCCTGTGATAGTGGTAGTCATAGGCTGCAGAGAGAAGTTACATTTGTGGCGTGCTTGGCCCCCCGGAAGCACTGTACCATGTTGTGACACACATACACAGCTGCAGAGTGGTTTTAAAGTGCATGATTACCTGACAAATTAACTTTCAGCAAATGAGGGATCAGATTAAGGTGCTGCACTTTGGGGTGCCTTAGGGAGCTAGTGTTCCCTAGGATTCATTTGTGGCATGATTGAGGCTGTGCTGATGCAGCCCAGCCCCACCACTAGGGCTGTCTTCAGGAAGGGGGAGGAGGGAGGAGGAACAAGCTGCTGGCTGGGGTTTGCCTGGTCTGAGCTGGAGGGGGGGCAGGTGGATTAGAGCCCCCCACACACACACCTCTAACAGCCCACCCTACAGCTCAGGCTGGGCAAACACCAGCCCATAACTCTATCCTCTTCCTTCCTCTCTTCCTGCAGGCAGCCCCAGAGCTGGGATGGGACAGCAGAGCTGGGGGAGAGAAGTGGCTCCTCAGGTGGAGGCAGGCTTGAACTCCGCCCCAACACCCAACACAACAGTGAATGTCAGTTTGGTTGCGGGGGAGTGCTCTAATTCATGGCACTTTATGTAAGCGCCATGAGTTAGAGCAGAGGCCTGCACATCTGTCAGCGCCCATAATTGTTGAAATTCTACAGATGGAAAATAGCAACAAATCACATTTATAAAATGGACTTAAAACTTCCATTGGTTTGTGCAGAATCCATGTTTTGATGGCAAGTTGGCAGAGATTAAACAGCAATACTAGTAACTACAAGAATCTTTTTTTTAAAAAGTGAAAATTATTGAACAGAAGAAATTTTGTGGCCAAGAAAAGAACAGGAGTATGCAAAATCTATTCTACCATACACTTAAAAAATATTCCACAAGGCACAGTGTTGGCTCATGGCCTGAAGGTATTGGCAACGTGTAGGGGATGCACACAGGTGCACATGCGGCCCCTTAGATTGGCAGTGCACCTCTTGACAGAAGTGCTGCTGATACTGCCGGAGATGAGGGAAGGAGTGGGGCAGGGACTGGGGTGATTGGGGCCTTGGGGCCAGGGTGAGTCATGCAACAGAGCAATAGGCAGCTGTGTGTGTGTGTGTGTGTGTGTGTGTGTGTGTGTGTGTCTACCCCTCACTCCCAAGCCATAGGCCCCCCAGCTGCTGCCCCTCACTCCTGACCCACAGTACCTTTGATCTTGCCAGGGTGTGTGGGAACCCCTGCTCTCCAAACCCCCCATACATATCCACAGCCCCCACCACCTTCACAAATAACACTCCCAACACACACACACACTCTTTCTTCAAAAATAACATTTCATGATTTACATTCCAAATCTCTTGATTTTTAAAAGTTTGTCTTATGATTTCTGACACAGTTGGATTAGCAATACTGTGCTTGGTACCAACAAAAACAACCAAATGGACATGTGCCCTGACATTCAAGTGATGTGGGAAGAAGTAAACTTGTAAATATTCTACCAGTAAAACTTTCTAGTGTAGACATGGTTCATTCTCCCCTTCTCATGTCCACAACTACTTTTGATTTAAGTATATTAGTTACTGTGCTTGTTCATTTTATGGAGACTTGGTTTAAGCAACAGCTGAATTGTTGAGATCCCTTTAAATATGATCCACTGAAAAGATTATCTACCAATTTATTTAGGTGATACAAGGGCATAGGAAATTAGAGGAAAGAAGATTAGTATTATTTCTAGTAATCGTCATTAGGAGGCTGAAGGTACATTACTAAGCAACAACTGAGTTTACATAGAGGCAGAGATTAATTTCCTAAATTTAACTGAAAATATAGAAGCAAACCAGTACAGAAAAATAGCATTTTAGGCAGGTCCACAGAACTTTACCCACCAACTTTTTGAGCAGGGTATTGAGTTACATTACAACAAACAAACAAACTCGCAGTGCCCTGTGAGCAATATAATTTCTGACTTGTGGAAAGAGTAGGTTTACAAAGAGGGTTTCACTAGCATGAAAAGTGTATCCTTTGCAATCACATGAGATAACTCTTAAGCTATGAAATTCTGCATAAGGCAAGTGCTAGCTTTACCTCAATGTAATTTAGGATACTATTTTACAACTAGAAAGTTATCTCTCTTGGTTTTCTTCTTGGGGAAAATGCACCAGAGATATTCCAGTACCTTTGAAGTATGGGAATTTCATTCACTGCACTTTCATTGAGGGATAAGATACCTCACATACTTTGAAGGGCAAAAGACTGTGGGCAGTTACTGAGAAGGAGCCAACGTGCTATAAATCCATACTGTAGCTTCTTTCACAATAACTTGTGTCCATACCCGTCAAAGAGCTAGGATGATAAAAGAATTATTGGTTTTGAAATATATAGATATGATGCTTGTGGAGCTAGGAAGAAAAGAGAAGGTTGGGGTTCTTTGTGCTTTGTGCATTGCTGGCAGCAAGAGTGTTGTTTCTACAGGTTTACAATAATGGAGTATAAACTCTTTAAACCAGGGACTGTCATTTTCTTTCAAAAGTGTAGATTTGCTAGTACAATGGAACCCTGATTCTTGATTATGGCCTTGAAATACTACCACAATACAAATAAATAAGAATAAGAAGAGTGAGAATAATTGAATATGTGCAGGGTATAGTGATGCTGATTTGATTTATTATTTTTCTCTGCCTTGTAGTTTGTGTGTGTGTGCATGTGTAAGACAGAAAGAGAGAGACTTTGATTATGTAGTGTTTTTGAAAATGGTAATAAGGGTGGCAAGATCCTAGCATAGGTATTCTTTATGAGTGGATGAATAAAATGCCTCTCTGTTTCACTAGCTTCCCATCAGTGGATAAAGTATTTCTCTCCACCTAGTATCTTTTCTCCTTAAATGTTTTATGTCTTCTTAAATGTGTGAATAATTTAGAACAGTTGATAATATGAAAAGGATCTGATGGATTCATTCCTTTCCACTATGGTTATCCAGTGGAACAAGTCTTGTGTTTGAAATATAATCCTTAAGGATATGTTTATATATGTGTTTGTGAGATTGCCTAGTTGTACTTGGGAGAAATGCCTTTAACGCATTATAATTATCTTTCTGCATGTTAACTATGCTTTGAGAGCTCCTTGGTGAAAGAAGCTGTATGCCCTTGATGCTGCAAGTCTTAAAATTCCCTGATGTGCTTATTTTCCAAAGAAGGGAAATCCAGACTTGAAGTAAATTGTCTGGTTTTGTTTTGGTTCAACGGCTTTTCAAAAGCCTAGTGCAGGTGGTAGAATATATTTTATCTGGGAGTCTGCAAAGGGTCTATCTTATAAAACTCAGTCAAATTACAGTGGGAGGAAGAAAACTGTTATCTTTGAAGGATTAGTGCAATAGTCTGCACTGGCCTAATTTATAATGTGAAGATTACCACTAAATACCCAGAGAGAGAGAGATTGTTTTTGGTGTACCTTTAGCTTTAATCTCATCTACCATATACTTCCCCAAACATTTATCTAGTCTTTTTTTTTTCAAAAAATGATGTGTATGTTAAAGAAGCACTGAAAATTTTGTAAAGGTACCAGCTGAATAGCTGGATTAATGACTAATATTAAAGATGCCAAATTACTGACCTCAGATATTTAGCGTTAGTCCTTACTTGATTTATTGTTTTGAATCTTTTCTAACCAAGATACTGTTTTAAGAGAATGTTTATGATGGTTGATGGTTTAGGCAGCTACACACTGTTCACTGTCAAAGGAATTTTACAAAATTATGATGCAGAGTTCACAGGTATTTCTCCCCATAAGTTATACACTGCTTTATCCATTTTAAGTCAGAAGTATGGTTTCTTCAATCAGAACCAAATACTGAAGAAAATGGGTTTTGATTTGCATAGTTTTTCATCTCTGTAACACCCTAAGGTGCATATATGAAAAATTCTATCTTTCAATGTAAGTGACTGGTATATTCAATAGAAGCAAAACTCAGGTTGCCACATACAATGCCTTTTTCCTATAGATTCAAACAGTGCATTTTTTCAACAACATGGCTATCAAGAATGTGCAGTACTGCATATTCAGATATAAAACCCGGCAACTTAGACTTCAGGCAGAAAAATGCGTTTTGCTCACAAAACTGTAAGTGTGCTTTTTAAAAAGACAAACCTACACTTATACTCTTCCATTGATAGCATGGTGGCAGGACTGTTGTATGAAAGTACTAATTTCAGGACTGGATTATAACTTGCGATATCTATCCCCACATTAGCCTGGAATAGTAGTAGTTTGCAGATGCCAATGGTTCTCGTTTGTTAATTTTACTAGTCTCTCCCAAACTAGTCCTGAAATTGCAGTCCTCCTCTAGATTACAATGTCATGTCAATGGGCCACATTGTTCCATCCTTTTTTTTAAAGTATAACTTCTGGTTAACTGTAATGAGAATTAGGAATAAGAAGTGATGCCCAACATGGCCTATAGTTCCTCAGATCAGAGACAGAGATGTCCTATCCTATACCTGTGTAGTATCATGGCTTAAAACCCCTCCATAAAACTTAAAATGTCATAATTCCTCAAAAGCTGTGCCTACAAGGAATAATGTAGTCTTTACAGAGCCAACGTTAAAATTTATTAGATGGTAAATGTTATTTTAGTCATCTAAATGACAACATTGTCTAATAAACAGAGCCATTAATATCAACAGTAAAAAGTAGACCTGGGGTCAGCTCTTATTAAACCTCCATAACTCCAAAAATCCAATACTGAGTAAGCAAGTTTTTGGAAAATAGGCTATTCCTAAAAACATTAATAAAGGATTTGAAGGCACAAGTTAAAATTAAATCCACGAACATTCATATTATGGCAGTTTGCTTTTCTATGAGATGTAAATATTTGACTTTTTTGTCTAGAGAATATGCCATGGCTGTTTGTAGAATGTATTGTATATTTGCAATAAGCTGACAAAGTTCATGACAACAGCATTTGTTTTCCTAAGTCTGCCTAATATTTGAACTTCTAAATAAAATTGCATTAAATGTGCCTTGGCTTTAGGAGCCAGTATAAAATAATGCATTTTCCACGTATACCTGGATACACTTGACCAGTTTTTAAAATGCTGCTATAATAAAATGAAGTATATAGAAGAAAAATATTAGGTATTCTGCTGTTCAGATTTCTTTCTGCTTACCAGAAGTTTATCTACAATTGTGTATGCATCAAAATTTTGACCTCTTTTTTTGTTTCATCTGTTGGACTACCTTAGAACAGACTGTATGTGCACATGTTTGATATATTTCATAGACTACACACACATGCATGCAAAGATAGGTTACATGTAGTCTAGTTGTAGTCTACATGTAGATGCATGTAGTACATGTAGATGTAGTTTTATGTGTGTCAATGTATACGGAAAAAGTAATATATGAGCTATAATACTATATACAAAGTCTTATCTCAAGCAGTCTTGATGAGCTCAGAGTAATTATGATGCTTAAATTGTTTGAATTATGTAATACATTTTTTTTTCAAGCAGGATTGTGAAGGAATGATCTTCCCTTTGTGAAGAATTTCCATCCCATATGGTGATCCATATGGAAAATTTAAGGCCCCCATCCTAAAAGGCATCCAAGTGGACCAACCTATATTCCCATACAAAATCACATCGATCCCAGACATATTGTGCTCTCTTTAAAAATAAGGTGAGCCCACTTTTCACTTTGCATCACCAGATAGATCCTCTGCCAGAATTATATCCTAAGTTGTGGTAAGCACTTTGATCCAAGGCATCAAAATCTCTTTCTTTCCTTCTTTTTTTTTAAATAGAAGACCTTGAACAGAAACCGTAGTAGCATTGTTCAAATATGCTCTTTCATTTTTTTTATACCCCCAAATATGGGAACTTTCTTAATCTGCATCCTGGGTAGTCCAACAGATCAAACAAAGAAACAGAAGACAGATTTTTGATGTATGCATAAGGGGGAAGAGATTAGAGTATCATGTGATTGCAAGATGCTCAGCAAATTAAAAAATGTTTTGAAACTTTCAGAGAAGTCTTGCAAACAGAACTACAAATTGGAATAATAGTAAACCCTCCCCTGCCTCCTGCAGAGGAAGCGAAAAGATAAAAGCCCTGTTAGTACCTTTTAAGAATGGCTATTACCCACAGTAATATTGAATTACATGTAGAATAAGATAAAAGAAAGACAACATATTGCTCTCTTTCTACTCATTATGAACAACTTGACCACAGATATTCAACAGTTAAGCATAAGCTATTGCAACCAGTTGTGTAAGCAACACTAAAAGAAGTAATGCCATGACATCTGCCACTAGATCAGATTAGAAAATAGAAACCATTTTTTATTAATTGTTTTTCTTTTATTGCCAACATTTGACATTTTCTCTGTGCTCGATTTGACATTCCTGAAGTTACCAATTGTGATTTTCCTCTCATTCACACTAATCTAGACCAGCGGTCACCAAGATACAGCCAGCAGAGCTGTATGATTTGGCCTTGGAAGCTCCCCACAGGTCTGGAAATTTGGCAATGGGGGAGCAGTGGTGGTGTTAATTAATGCTGCTGCTGCTCATCCTGCCATCACATTTTCAGACCCATTGGGAGCACTGTGGGCCAGATGAAACAGCTCCTCAAGACAGATCAGGCCCACAGCTTAATCCTGCATGCCAGATCTAAACCATGGACCAGCCCCATGCCACTCATCCAGATGATGGCTAGATGATACAAGCAATATGGACCAACAAAACTCCACTGATTTCTTTACTGTTCTTCTTGGTTTAACTCATTCTGGCTGACAGAGGGATTGGGCTAAAGGCATTATAAGTCCTTATAAATCTCAGTGGTCTTCTTATGCTTTGCTTACAGAAATCACAGTGAAGAAAATGGCAGTGTCATGGGGAGACAGTTTGTAGGATGACAGCAGTTTCCTCCGCTTTTCTTTATACAGCGACAATATTTATATGGTTCTCAGAGTAGTAAATACACTGTTGTTGAGACAACTGGTGGTTTTCACATAATCTCATTTTCTCCTTCCTACAAATTTACCAGAATTAGATCTGTTGGTCTAATCCTTTTCATGCTTGCTCCCTGGCCTGAAGTGAAATTATGATTTTATAACCATTTTAACTCTTTCTCAGGATATATGAAACAAGTCAGGGTGTGTATGGAAGGTATTAGGGGAGAGGAAGATTTTGTGGCCCAGTAACTCCCACGATTGATTCTAGCATGGTCATTTATTCATCACTTAGGAAGGTGTCCAGAGCTATAGTTTAGTCCAGTGAGATGACCAACATGAATGAAGATGCAAAAAGCCATTGTCACTCACAATCTCTGGAGAAGTGCTGAGATCCACAACATCCATATTTTTATCCTGTTCTCCTCTTTCTTTGGGGGGAAAACAAGCTCTTACAGCCCTTGAAAAGATGCTGTTTACTTCCCTCCTCATTCTTGAACAATCTGCTCTCCAAACTGTTATGCCCATAAGAAAAATATTCCAAGAGCTGGGGCATGATGCCGAGATTTAAGATCCACGTAGGATTTAGCCAAGTAGGAGTGAGGGCCTGAGATTGACTGTATGACAAATGATCGTCTTGATTAGTGGCACATCTTAAAAAAGATTTGTTGTTCATGGCTGTTTTCAAAATTGGAAGTAGCATATCCATGCCATGCTTGGGGATGGCATGGATTAGCAAATTAGCATTTTCAGAATGACAGTGCCTGTGAGCCCAGTTGAGTTAGCCTCTCCCCACAGCCCTGGCTACACTGGTTCTGGCTTAGAAGGCATCCTGTCCAGAGCATTACCCCATGACAGAAGCTGCTGCTGCTGGAGACAGGCTATGTAATCTGCTTTTCTACGTTCCTTACTGGTTAAAAGGCAGATCCATACTTCATTTGAATTTTCAGAGCTCTCAAGCATTTTTTGAAGTATTTCCTAATGAGAGCTTTCAAAATATTGTATAGTGTCAAATAAGATAGTGAACTTTAGTCTATTAAAATAACAATGCAGGTTTTCTGCATTCATTACTGAAGACAAGACAAGTTAATTTAAATAATTTTATCTTTTGATCATGTTTGTCAGCACTTTTGTTCTTCTATTATGTTGACAGACACACTAGAGTTGTGACCTGACTGTGTTAAGTCACTGATTCAGGTAAATTCTCTAGTTCCCATAAACCTACATGCCAAAACAAGAAAAACTGTGTGTTCCAGGTAGGAAGAAAAAGAAGTGGGAGGAATATTTGGGCATTTATACATGTGCTTCAGGAGGTGAGGCTTCAATTAGAGTGGGTCTGGAAGCCATTCTAATTAAAGTACCCAGAACGTCTCATTTATCAGTGCCCCCACACTTCAAAATGGCAGCTTTAGTTAAAGCACCCCAACTGTCTTTTTAAAGTGTAGGGATGCTGATACATGAGACATTTGGAGCCTGCTGGAGCACAGTACTTACCACACTCCAGTAGACTTGATTAAGCAAGTCTACTCCAATGCATTGTAATTATAGGCATCCTTACATAGAATCATACAATCATAGAAAATTAGGGTTGGAAGGGACCACAGTAGGTCAACCCCCTGCTCAAAGCAGGACCATCCCCAACTAGATCATCCCATCCAAAGCTTTGTCTAGTTCAATCTTAAAAACCTCCAAGAATGGAAATTCCACAACCTCTCTGGGTAACCTGTTTCTAGTGTTTTACTACCCTATTAGTGAGAAAATTCTTCCTAATATATAACCCAACCTTCCTTTGCTGCAACTTGGGGCAATTGCTCCTTGTTCTGTCATTTGCTACCAGTGGCAACGCGTAGAGGGTGCACAGGGGGGCATGTACACCCCCTGAGAGCACCAGTGCACCCTCTGTCACTCCTCACTCCCTGTTTAGCCAGTGGGCAGGGAGGGGGAAGGTGGAAGCACCAGTGCCCATACCGCGAGTGCTGGCCAAGGAGTGGGGCTGCCATCAAAAGTGGCTGCGCTGCTTCCAAAAGTGGCTGCAGGACTTCTGGAAGTGGTGCTACTGTTTTTTGGTGAGTGAGATTGCCTATGGGGGACCCCCCTCTCCAGCCAGTGAGATCAGCTGCCTGAGGACCCCTCTCTGGCCAGTGGGATCAGCTGCATGTGCCCCCCCACGACTCAAGAGGCACCAGTCACCCATGCCTGCCACCACTGAGAACAGTTTCACTCCATCCTCTTTTGAACCTCCCTTCAGGTAGTTGAAGGCTGCTGTTAAATCCCCCCTCAGTCTTCTCTTCTTTAGACTAAATAAGCTCAGTTTCTTCAGCTTCTCCACATAAGTCATGTCCACCACCCCCTCACCATTTTTGTGGCCCTCTGCTCTTTCCACTCTTTCCAGTCTGTCCACATCCCTTCTGTAGTGGGGAGCCTGAAACTGAACACCATACTCCAGATGTGGCCTCACCAGTGCTGAATAGAGGGGAATAATCACTTCTCTTGACCTGTTGGCAACACACCTACCAATGCAGCCCATTATGCCATTAGCCTTCTTTGCAACAAGAGCACACTGTTGGTTCATATTCAGCTTATTGTCTACTGTAACCCCTAGGTCTTTTTCTGCAGCGCTGCTGCCCAGCCAGTCCACCCACAGCCTTTACTGGTGCATGGGATTGTCCCGTACTAAGTGCAGAACTTTGCAGTTGTTATTGTTAAACCTCATGAGATTTCTTTTGGCCCAGTTCTCCAATTTGTCCAGGTCACTCTGAATCCTAGCTCTACCCTTCAGCGTATCTACTACTTCCTCCATCTTGGTATCATTTGCAGACTTGCTGAGGGTGCACTCTATGCTATCTTCCAGGTCACTGATGAAGACATTGAACAAAACCAGCCCCAGGACTGACCCATGGGGCACTCCATTTGATATTGGCTGTTAACTAGACCTGGATCCATTGATTAGTACCCCCTGAGCCTGATGCTCCAGCCAGTTTTCTACCCAACTTGCAGTCCATTCATCCATTATTTAACTTGCCTGCAAGAATGTTGTGGGAATCCATATCAAAAGCCTTGCCAAAATCAAGGCATACCACATCTCCCTGTGCCCACAGAGCCAGTCATCTCATCATAGAAGGCAGTCGGGTTAGTCAGGCATGACTTGCCCTTGGTAAATCTATGCTGGCTGTTCCTAATCACCTTCTTCTCCTCCAAGTGCTTTGAAATGGACTCCTTGAGGATCTTCTGCATGATTTTTTCAGGGACTGAGCTGAGGTTGACTGATCCATAGTTCCCTGGATCCTCCTTTTTCCCTTTTTTAAATATGGGCACTATGTTTGCCCTTTTCCAATCAACCAGGACCTCGCCTGATGGCCATGAGTTTTCCCAGATGATGGCCAATGGCTCTGCAATCGCATTAGGCAACTCCTTCTGCACTCTTGGGTGCATCCTATCCAGCCCCAAGGACTGTACATGTCCAGCTCTTCCTATCCATGCCTATGAAGACTGAGGCGAAAAAGGCATTGAGTACTTCAGCCTTTTTTGCATTCTTTTTCACATGTTTGCCTGTCCCATTCAGTAAGGGACCCCCATTTTCTTCTCTTGCTACTGACATACTTGTAGAAACCCTTCTCGTTACCCTTCACATCCCTTGCTAGCTGCAACTCCAGTTGTGCTTTGGCCTTCCTGACTTCATTCCTGCTTGCCCAAGCAATACTCTTATACTCCTCCCTAGTTGTTTGTCCAAGTTTCCACTTTTTATAAGCTTCCATTTTGTGATTTAGTTTACTGAAGAGTTCCTGGCTAAGCCAAGCTGGTCTTCTGCCATACTTGCTAGTCTTTCTGCAGATTGGGATAGTTTGTTCCCAGTAAGGCTTCTTTAAAGTAGAGCTAGCTTTCCTGGACTCCTCTCTTGCTCAGATTAGCTTCCTAAGAGATCCTGCCCATGAGTCCCCTGAGCAAGTTAGTCAACTTTTCTGAAGTCCAGGGTCCTTACTCTGCTGTTATTCATCCATCCTTTCCTCAGGATTCTGAACTCAATCATCTTGTGGTCATTCCTGCCCAAGTTGCCATCCACTTCTACATTCCCCACCAATTCATCCCTGTTTGTGAGTAGCAAGTCAAGAACATGGCCCCTAGTTGGCTGCTCCAGCACTTGCACCAGGAAGTTTTCCCTGACACTCTCCAAAAACTTCCTGGATTGTCTGTACACTGCTCTATTGCCCTTCCACCAGATGCCAGGGTGATTGAAGTTCCCTGTGAGAACCAGCGCCTGTGATCTGGAAATTTCTGCTAGTTGTTTGAATAAAGCCTCATCCACCACTTCCTCCTGATCTGGTGGTCTATACCAGACCCCCACTGTAACATCACCGTTGTTGCTCTTCCCTCTAACCTTAACCCAGAGACTTTCATCAGGTCTACCTCAAGTTTCATACTGGAGCTCTGAGCAATCATATGGTTCTTCTACATAAAGTGCAACTCCTCCTCCTCTTCTCCCCTCACTGTCCTTCCTGAACAATTTATACACATCCATGACAGTGCTTCAGTCATGTAAGCTATCCTACCAAGTCTGTTATTCCCATCATGTCTTAGTTCCATGACTGTGCAAGGACTTCCAATTCTTCCTGCTTGTTTCCCAGGCCCTGTGCATTTGTGTACAGGCACCTGAGGTAACTAGTTGCTTGCCCTGATTTCTCAGGAAGTATGAGAACACCTCCCATGTTTCCCCCTCCTGCTTGCTCTTTCTCCAGGTCTCCCACTTCCCCAATTACCTAAGGACTTTTCTCTGTATTCCCTGGTGAACCTATTTTAAAGCCCTCTTCCTCAGGTTAGTGAGCCTACTTGCAAAGATGTTCTTCCCTTTCTTTGTCAGGTGCATCCCATCTCTTCCCAGCAACCCTTCTTCAGACAGCATCCCATGGTTGAAGAAGCCAAGGGCCTGCTGGCAACACCACCTGCACAGCCAAGTATTCATCTGCAGAATGAAGACATTCCTGCCCAGGTTCTTCCCTTGATTGGAAGGATCAAAGAGAACACCTGAGCCCCAGACCCTTTCATCATTGCACTGAGAGCCCTGTAGTCACTTTTATCTGCTGAGGGTCTCCCCTGGCAGTATCATTGATGCGCACATGAATGAGCAGCATGGAATAGCAGTTAGAGGGCATCTTGGTAATATCATCTTGGGTCTGGGCAAGCAGCTTCCTGAGACAACAAGTCAGGTCAGCAGATTGCTTTCTCTGTCTCCTGTAGAAGGGAATCTCCAACTGCCACCACCCATCATTTCTTCTTGATGGTGGATATCTTGATCCTTCCCATCTTAATGAGGCCTGGCCTGTCCTCTTCCACCAATGGAATGTGCTCCTTCCTCTCTGTTGCTAGGGCTGTATGTCTGTTCTCCAGAAAAACTGCTGCAGGTGGAGGTGAAGGTTTCTGCTTATTGCCAGAGGTTACTATCTTGTAGCTTCCACCCTCCTGGGAATCCACATCCTTTCTCTTCTCTAGTACTGCCTCTCTGGCAGTTCTTCCACTACAGTGCTGGAGGAGACCTCCAGCATCAAACTGATGAACTCCTCATGGAGGAGGATGCTTCAGAGCATCCTCCTCCTGTAGCTCTCTTGCGTGTTCCCTCACAGACACCACCAGGAGGCACTGCTCACACTACAATCACCCCTTGACCTGGCCATCACTGGAAGGAACCTGCAAGCCACAGTCCACACAGTGCCAAACTCAGACCTGGGTGGTAGCCGCAATGGTGAGTAGTTTTGTCTAGACAGAAAACTCACAGGTGCAGGCAGAGGCAGTGGCAGTGGCTCTGACATTGCAACACATCCTCCAGCCATTTCCCTGCATCTCTTGAGCTGCCTTCTCTCTCTTACTGCCCTTCTTGCAAGCACACTTTCCCTAGCGAACTTGCCTGGAAGCTGGCCTATTTACTGCTCATTAGCCTCCACTTGAACACTTGAAGATCTGGTTTATCTGCCATCGTTGTGGTAGAGCAGATCCTTCAGCCGCTGTCTATAAGCCTCTCGATCTCTTGTGATTTGTTGCCAGTTCTTGCCTAGTTTTGCTTCGACTTCTTTTCTCCAGTGATCTGGCGGACGTCCTCGAGGTCGTTTATGGTCATACGGCCACCAGAAGGTTGTTCGAGTTGACCAACAGGTGTCTTCTCTCCTCACGACATGACCAGCCCATCGTAGATTTCATATTTGAGCGTCCTCGTATGCGTCTTTAAATTGAGTTTTTTGTCGAATTTCGTTGTTGTGGACCTTGTCTCGGACCCGTATACCTAGTATACGTCTTTCCATTGCTCTTTGTGTTGTCTTCAGCTTTTTTTGTTCTGTACCTCTCTTCGACCATGTCTCACATCCATAGTTGAGTGTGGGCAG
>JAGPOW010000290.1:17546910-17605454 GCA_030014935.1 Caiman crocodilus
ATTTTCCTAGCTGGGCATTGAAGTCGCCGATGATTAATTTTTGATATGCAGGTTGTTTGAGTTGTGTTTCTACATCGGTGTAGAATTGCTCAATCTGGCCGATCTCGTATCCTGAATGTGGGGCGTATATCTGTATGATCAGCAGTGGCTTCTTTTTACCAACATCGAGCTTTAGCATGGCGATTCTTGGCGAATTAATCTTTATTTCAATGATTTGTTGTCATTAGCTTCCAAAGTATCCTTTTTTCCTGCTTCCTCACACCAAGCTGAAAGGTTCTCCCCTCAGAAGGTGGTGGGGGAGGGGGAGAGAAAACTGGGCTGCGAACTGCTTGCAAACTGCTTACCCTGTTTGCAGCCCCTGGTCACTGGCTCCATGGTGGCTCAGGGAATCTCCTTTTATACCCTGCTGGGCCTGGACTGGCTCCACTCCCTTGCTAAGGCTTCTGTCGGGCCCAGGCAGCAATAGCTCAGCCAGCAATACTCCCAGCTTCTCAGAGCACGTGCCCCAAATACACACAGTCTGTGAAGAAACCCTCCTTGGTCTGCCTCACCTCTGTATTGAGACAGGCCGGCCCCCTCTGTGTTTTTTCATACTGCCTGGTTTCGGGCAACCTGGTCACCTAGGCAACTGAGCCTGGTCACCTGGGTGACTGGGCTGTGAAGATTCCTAAGAGACAGGGGAGCTCACTCTTCCCTTCCCTGCAGCAGACATTTTGGGAAGGGGACAGACAGTAATGTTTGGGGACTCAGAAGGATGTGCCTCCAGGAAAGATCTCTGGAAGATTTGTGAGTAGACATCTAGGATCTGGCTACTAGATTAGAACTAAATATATTAGTTGTGTGTTAAAAGGGTCCCCAAGCCCAAATTTGATGAAAGGCTCAATTTATTCTGTATTGCTCAAGTTGTTTTGTTATTCTCTTAAACTTCCTACCCTCCCCCATTCCCTTTCTTTCTGATCAATAAAAGGCTATCTGGCTCAGCACATCTAGCTGTGAATGCCTGAGGAGAGAGGGGTCAGAATGTGTTTTGATCCTAGCAGTGCTCAGCTGTTTATTAACTAACTCAGTCCTACTTGAGAGTATCTTGGGAGGCTCCAGGCTTTAAGGACCACCCAGAAATACTTCCAGGGAACAAAGCACCCCTGAGGCTGGCTGGGTCTGTGTACCCCAGGCTGCACAGTGCCCTAACAGAGACCAGTGCCCGGGTGGTGGCAACATTACCCCAGGCTTGTGGGAGGTCTTCAGGAAGGGGGACAGCCGGATATAGGCACCCCAGGGGAGACTCCCAAAGCATGGGTTTGGGCCAGGCACAGTGAGGTTGGTGGCTCAGCACAGTAGCGCTCCCTACTGTCCTGCCACACAGCCCACCAATCAAACACTTAGGAAACCAAAGGCACAGGCAGCTCTAGTTCACTTACCTTCACTGGGCACAATCTGGTACCTGGTGCTTGGCTTCTCTTCCCCTTCCTCTTATTCTTTCTAAACTGCCTGCAAACTCTGTTTGTAGCTCCTAGTCACTGGCTCCCTGGTCACTGGAGGAGGGGTAGCTGTTCTGTACATCCCATAGATAGCTGTATCTTTTACCAGTTACATAAGCACACTATAATTACAGTACATGGGAGAAGCCTCACTGCATTGCATGTGTATAGGTGCACTCTGTTCCTAATTTTAGCTCAGGAAAATTTTATTTGGATTTGACTCATTTTCATGTTTCTTTTGCCCCTATGGCTGAGATCTACAAGCTGTTCTTCAGGAGCAGAGGTATGAGTTTTTCCATACTGATGGACCAACCTACAAGATCCAAAATTGTGGCTAGCATTATGTTGATCAGAGGCATAATGATATGGCAGGTGCCCAGGGAAGCTGCCACATACAGGAACAGTGGCCACTTCCACATGCTGCCAGCATGATTGCATAGCTGTAGTGGAAGCTGTTTCCCCTCCTTCACCAGGGTGGTGCTGGGGCAGCTACCCTACCCTAGTTACATCACAGGCATTGTTTAAGAAATAAATGTCTTAAGAATGGGAATCTGAGATAGTTCAGTGCCATGTTATTTAACAACTCAGGCAAATAGAAGTGTGTATAGAAATCTATGAAAATCCCCTTGAGGAAGACAGTAAAGTGAGCTCAGTGACTGCGTTCCAGCCCATGCTGTCTCAAATCTAAAAGATCAGTCAGTTGGAATATTTAGGGCTATTTTTGCAGGATAAAGTTTGCTTAGCCGCCAAGCTGTAGGTTAGGAGACACAAACATTGTATATATAGGAATGAACAGAAAATAAACTTAGTTCATAAACCCTTCGTGTGTGTGTCTTATTATGTTTGGATACAGCCCATCAAAATTGAGTCCCAATCTAACTGGGCCTCCTGGGTGTTAGTGTAATAGAAAGGTGAGTACTAGTAACATTAACCATCCCCAAAGCTGACAATTGTCTTTGCTTCTTAATCGAACTTTCAGCTGTTTATGAGACTTCTGGAATAAAATACCGTGTCCCAGCTGAATTAAAGTCAAGAAGGTGCTTAAACAAAAAAGTTGCTGAAGATGGAAGATGGAATTATGGTTAAGACTTGGCATGTTAGGAATTTTTTAATTTGTGCTCACTTTTAGTTTTGCTCAGTTCCAGTGCCTTTAGTTGCTGACTCAGGAAAATGAGTTCGTTTTTCAGTGAGCTGGGCTACATTTTTATTAAGAAAATGATAATGCCGAGGAATATATGTCCTAAAGAGGTAAAAGGGAATCACAAATCAAAGTAATTGCATTGCTGCAACACAGAGATGATGAAAACTATAGAACTTCTGATAATTCAAAGCTTAGCTAGCAATTTTCTTGATTTTATAGCAAGGACAGTATTTTGACTTGGACCCCTGAGTAAATAGACCCTTTCCTCAAAAAAAGTTAACCTACCATACTAATAGAGAAGGAAAGCAATCCAGTAAACACTTAGAATTAAAAATATTGTTTATTTGTTAGTATCTTTAACGGATAGATAATCTTACCACTTAGAATTTGTTTTTTAATACCACTTCATTGGGAAATAAACTTGATTTACTCATTTGAGTGAAAAAAATTATTATCCTATATGGTGCAAGGCAGTGGCAAGCAGTGATACTGTGAGCTAGCGCAGTGTTGGCACAGCCCTTTGAGCAGACAGGCAGTTCTGTTTGTCAGCTTATTATCCTGGGTGAAATCACACACACACATGTCTGTTTCTGGTTCCAGAGCTCATATGTGTAAAGCTAGATCAGGTGTCTTAGCACAGTGCTGGCTTATGCCACACAAATGCAAAAAGACAGAACTAGAAGAGCTTCCCAGGCCATCAAATTCAGTCCCAGTGACCCAAGGATTCCTAAACATTGTCCAAGGAAGCCTTTGACTTTCAGAGGTCCGGAGTAGCTGCAGTTTTCATGGACTTTCACGCAGAGGTCAGAGCCTCTGCAACTCAAATTCAGGTCCTCATTCTAATTGAACTTTTTTTTTACATTTTTTCTGGTAGCAGGGGAGAAACATCTTTTTCCAACTAGGGAATAATGATATATGTAGTTATTTTATGTAATATATGTACTTTTCAAAGAAAAGAAACTAGAAGCACCCAGATGCTTATTCAGACTCAGAGCCAGGTATTTTTTATGTGTGTACAAAGATGTGTGTACAAAGATGGGGACATTACTATCTACGTTGAATGTAACCTTTACACTCTTCAGGACAGAAGTATATTTTTTTTTGCACTGGTACTACACAAAGTATATTCTAAGTCTGCAACAACACCATGATGAATCAAGTGATATAGAAATGTGTCCAATAATATCTGAGCTGGGACTGCCAACTCACTGAAACTTTGCTGAACAGCTATTATATGGTAATGACTTTCGGTAGCTTTTGATGAGATCTGGTTGGAAAACAAGTGGTTTTGAAAATAGTGGTTTTGATCATTTAAGAGCTGACAAACCTTCCCAATGAAAAAAACCGTTGAAATCAATACATTTCCATGAAAGCTTCAGCTTGACATACCAGCATTTTTTTTAATTAAAAAAATATTTAATAAACAATCACAGACCACTTTGTGACTGATCTTAATATTACTTGAGCCAAAATATATAAAGCTATATAAACTATTGCTCATCCTCTCAGGCTTCTGCTCTCCAGAGCATTGTTATATTAATAGGACAAGGTGTTTCAGCAATTTGAATATATCTGAGTCTTTGGATCTGGAAGATTCTATGATGAATCACTGCTAGAAAGTACACTGTGTACATGAACAAGAGCATTAGTCATTTAAGGCACTGAACAAGATTTCTACTACAACATACTTGCCCCTGTTAGTATCTTAGTATCTTCCTGTTCACCATTGCTGCAAATACCATCCTGAGCCAAGGGTTTCTTGAAAATACAGATGGCCTCACTCATGAGAGAATTGTGGATGGACTTAAGCACCTTTCTGGATAGTTTCTGCCATACATTTACCCTTTGCATGAAATCATTCTGCATGAATTCTCCATTGATATCTCCATTGATATCTTCTTTTATAAAATGTGAGCCCATTAAAACTCAATGTTTTACATGTGTGAAACATATTTATATCAAACACTTCCATCAGTCTCCTCTTTGCCTGTTAAATTCTGAAAAACTTGAATATGCAACATTAAACAATAATTTTCCAGCTCAAAAGCTCTTATCTTCTGATTAGTTTCTGGATGGAAAGCTTTCCAAGACAATTACAAATCAAAGATCCAGAAACATGTTAATAGTGTTTTGGAAATGTGTAGGGTTTATAGTGAGGAGGCTGTGCATTAATTCCACTATTGTCTGCGCTGTCATGAGTGGTTGATTGTCGGTTTGCTTCTGTTTTGTTTTTATTTTTATTTTTTGCTTTTTACCTTTTCTTTTTTTGCCTTTAGTAGGGGATAGTAACAACAAAGAAAAAATAAATATACTCCATATGAGACTGGATGGTCTGTTAGGTTTCTCTGTCATCTTGCATGTGTGGTATTTACAAGGATTCTGTTTGTCAAGTTGATTATCAGTGCTTGTTGAACAAGATTGGCAGATTGAAAATAATTGTGAATAAAATGCCGTCATCCCTGGTAATTAAATTGCGTACTCTTGAAGAAGAGTTCATCTAAACTGGTTCAGACACAAGGAGGTAGTGACTAGGGAATCTGTTCTAACAGAAATTTTTAAAATGCCAAACCTAATCAACAGGAGTTGGCACCGTCCCTTAAGCACATTCCTAGCCTTGATGTCATGAAGAAATGAGCTGCCTTGCTTATAAATTGGTTGTCAGACAACCTAATTTTGAATTACCACCTTTAATTATGCTACTGATATAATTTGCTATGATAAAATTAGTACAGATGGCCTCTGGTTTAGTTTTCCCATTTGAATGCAATATACAAAGAAGCTGTCAAAAATAAGAAACTGTAAAAGGAATGTGCATTTTCAAAGAATCCATTATTCTACATGCCATATGAATTGGAGTTCCCAATATCAATCTTATCCCCATTCAATAAATACAATAGCTTCAAAATAATCATAGTGTGCAAAAAAACAAATTATAGCAATATGATTCTGTATGCTACAGTTATGTATTAGCAAGATATTTGTTATATATATTTTCCCTCGAGCAGTCATTACCTTGACTGAGATTGTATTAGGAAAATCCACCTAAATTATCAGTCTCAAATAATGTTGAGGTTCTCAACCTAAATCATTGGTAAATGTCACACAGGAAACCTGTAGTTAAAGCAGTGACTTGAACTATCCTTCCTCTCCAATATATAAAGCAATTCTTAATATAATTCAGACTCATCCAGGATAAAGACCATTCTTGAAAAACATTTTGTTCATTTTTAAATAGATTGTGGCTACAAATGTTTCCACTAATTTCTATTTACTGTTTTACCAACAGTGACTTGCAGCTGAAATTCACTTGAACAAAAAATACACTTTGCTTTATGTTTTTAAATGAAGTCTATATTGATCAAAAGCAGAATATATGTGTAGTGGTTAAGTCAATCACTGACAAAAAACATTCATATATGTTGCAGGCAGTAGGTAATACAACTTAAACAGCAACTCTTGAAGACTTTGTTGCAAAGAACAGTTTATGAGTGATCCACAAGTTGAAATTTGTTTTCCAAAGAAAGAAAAAGGAAAAAGCCCAAATTTGTAGTTAAAATTGACAAAACAATATAATTCAATCTATCTATGAACTACTGATGAAGCGTGTTAAATTCACTGTCAGTCATTTGTCTTCCTGGGTAGAGCAACAACACAAAGCCTATGCATCTTTTTAAGTTCCACTTAAATCCTCTGCACCAGGGTGTCTTGCACTCTAAATTTAGTCACGAATATATTAGGGTGTTGGATTAGCTGATCAGTGGTGTGATGCTGTGTGCTAAATCTAGTAGTCTTATTTACGCTATCTCCCCACAGGTCACAGCTCTTTACAGCTAAACAGATAACTGGCCTTCATGCAGCTGGAAAAAGCGAATATAAGAATTGTCCGTAAATTATACAGATAATCCATCTCCAGTGAAGACCTATCCCCTGAAAAATCAGTTGCAAAATCTTTCTTTTTAAAGAAAAAGCTGCAGAAAATGTTCTTTATGAAGAAATTTAACAGTTTATTCATGACAAGAAATTTCCCTTGTGGCTTTAGCACAATTATTTATTGTACATTCAGACTTGTTCTCATTCCATGCACTTTTAAGATCAAGTCTAGACCCTATGGTGCTGCAAGAACTAATGCCATTCAGTTGCACTGGGGGTATTGAATACAGTTTGAATTTTGGATCCAGGCAAGGATCTAGTGTTTAATACATTAGGAACAATTTATGAGCAGGCCCCATTTTCTGAAGCATAGAAGATCCACTTCTATGTCAGGCTTTTTTTTTCTCCTCCCCGCAGGATGACTGCCCAAGGACTTATGCTGCCTGCTTTAGTATGGCCTAGCGTGGTCTCCAGGTAACAGTTCCTAGCTGCTCTGTGGCCTGAATGGATGTTCCTCTTGCCCCTGAGCATCTGGTACTGCACAGTCCAGCAACTTCAATCAGGCACTGGCTTCTGCATTTTCCCTTAATATTGACAGCAGTGTAATAAGTACTCATGCAAT
Source organism: Caiman crocodilus (assembly GCA_030014935.1). Taxonomy (NCBI): domain Eukaryota; kingdom Metazoa; phylum Chordata; order Crocodylia; family Alligatoridae; genus Caiman; species Caiman crocodilus. The sequence goes on from JAGPOW010000290.1 coordinate 17,554,022, forward strand.
CTGTACAAAGCAAAAGTTATTATTTGAGACTGATCACAGATGTTGAGAAGAGAAAGAATACAACCCTGAGAATATGCCCACCAGCTGTTTCTAACATATCTTTCCCCAGACTTTATTGTTATTTTATTTTCTCCTTAAAAACTGCTTAATCAAAGTGTTCATTTATATAGGAAAAAAGATAAGTAACATAAAATGTTTTCCCATTGATATGTATTTTTTTTACATTCAGTTGCAAACACTTTAGTGTACTTCCTCTGCCTGATGACACATTGCATCTCATTTTTGCAACAGGCAGAAGGAACTTAGCCTTTGAAAAACACCTGGAAAATAAAGGCTGAGTCCATACAAACCCTTATCAATTGGACTTTTTCATTCATAAAACATTTTGTTTGTCATGATTGGAATTGCTAGTAAAATTACAAGGCAAGAATCCTTTCTAGGGAAGCAGTTACGTTTCTTGGTTCCCAGTCTCATGTATCATGGTTGGTGGTCCCTGTTCAAAAGAAGACCCAGTCACAGTATAGGTACAATTCTGTTACTTGTTCTGAAGACAAAAGTGCCCCCATTGTAGAAAAAGAATTGCCCTCTAGGGCTAAGTACAAACAGTTAAAAAGCCCATGGCTGAATCAATTCAGTCTTTGCATGTTGGTAGCTGCATAGCCTGAACTGATAAACAGACATTCACTTTTGAGTCTGGAAATGCAGCCACATGCCTGCAGCAGCCCAGACTAGAAGCCAGGGGGGCACTAGAGCACACCTCCCTGCTTGGCTGGAGCAGACAGCATAGGCCAAGGTTATCCTGCCTACTCTGCAAGGAGGGGTTATATGGGAGGTGAAAAGCATCCTGTGGTGCTGGGGTCCCCCCAGTGTACCATCCCAAACCCCTGCACCTCTGCTCCAGCCGCAAGCGGGGCATAGCCTGCCAGGGGTTGTTGAGGGTGAGAGGGGATTTAAACCCCCCTCTCTTTCCCTGAGTCTGCCAGCCCACTCCCCCATTCCTTCTTCCACTGCTCCAACAGGGAAAAGTCTGGCAGGGGCTGTCCCCTCTCCCCCAGCAGACCCAGCTGTGGTCCCCTGCTGGGTTTCCCACCCCCACCCACTTGTCAGCCAGCCTTCACTGCTCTGGCTAGGGAGTGGAGAGGTGGGGTCAACCCTGATCTCTGGAGCAGACAGCCTAGCCCAGCTCAGGGCTGCGAAGCATCCTGGGATGGGGAACTTTGATTTAACTTGAAGCAGGAAGTGGTCTGGAACAGAAGTTTCATAAAGCAGTTTGACCCAAATCAGTTAAGTCTGATACTATATTCAGCCAGCTTTTTCTTAAACCAGTTTTGGCCATTTTGAAACTGGTTTAAGTGCACTGATCTTCTATTCTGTTATAGATTTAAACCAGTTTCTGATCACTTAAATCAGTTTATATGTAACTTCTGTCCCTAGTTCTATTATGTTACAGATTTGAACCAGTTTTCGCTCCCTTATATGTTTTATGTGTAATGTATGTCCCTTGCCTAAAGGTGCACAGATATCTATCTTTTCCTATAATGAGCACTTACATGGTCACAGGGCTAATAATTGCTCCTTCACTTTAGCTTGATAATTCAGAGTCAGTTGCAAGTGGCACTTTGGCCAACTAATAGTGGACTTTTGCCTCATGAATTTTAAGGGGTCCTTATGATGTTTCTGATTTATGAGTCAGGAAACTCTCAGTATACTTGTCTAAAACTGTTAGTTTGCACTAAATTGTTTTGCTTTTTCATAAGTACAAAATTGACACCTGATTGAAATACAAATGGGCATTTCCTGACCTGTACAAAGTAAGCCAGGAGTTGTTTTGATTGAATGATTTGTACAATAATTTTGTTTGTTTGTTTGTTTCCAGCCCTGATCCACAATTCTTATTTAATGTTTATTCTTCTTTATGCACTTTGTTTGCCTTGAATATATTTTTCCCCAGTGCTTAAAGTTCACACTGTTTTGTCTCCCACTGTGCTCACTACCTCATTACAGGACTACATACCAAACCATAGCACTGTTTATCATCCGGGGGAGGGCTAGACCCCACAAAAAGGTCTTTATGATTCCTGTTATAGCCCCCAAGCAATCCTCTGTCAGGCTTCTGGCAAACCAGAATGCTTGGGGCCTAAATCTGGATCTTCTACAGCTAGCTTGCCAATAAATTAGCAGGGTGACTGAAATAGTTTCTTATCAACACCATCAAAAAGTGTTTCTCACTGGATGCACTCAGCAATGTAGTTTGCAAATTGCATTGACAACCTTATGAGGAAAATTGAAGACACTAAATGCATCTAACGTCACTTTCTCTCTCTCACTTTGTGAATGGAGTAGGTTCTGTAGAATTACAGCCTGCACTTTGGACCTTCTGAGGTTCATTGATTTCACATTCATTTAACTCCTGCAGATGTTCTGATTGCCTTGGAAATCTTTTTTTAAAAGCTTTAATATTCCTGATGTTCTGCCACTCTACTCTTCACTGATTTACTAGCTGAGCCTCTGTGCCCAGCATCACTCAGAATAAAGTAAATATGTTTCACTTAATTTTGACAAGGATCATCATACTTGTTTTTCTGCTTGAAAAAGAAGTCAACATCATATGCCTTCCCAGCAAATACTTACAGTAGATCATAACCAAAATGAAATCTTAACCACTGAAAGACTCTTCCTCAAACAGAAAAGATATGTGTTAGTGAATGAAAGCTGAAACCCTCACTCTCATTTAGTTCCTCAAATAGGTTTTGCTTTTGTTCAGGCTTCCTGTATTTTTTTAAACTTGCATATGTGCATAAGAGCAACATGACCAGCAGCAACCACTGCTTCAACTTTATAATCATGTGGCAAAACAATAAAATATCTGCGATGTATTTCATGGACAAAGATTCCAAATTATCTAACTTCTTCCAACAGGCAAGCAGTCCTTCAACAGGAACAGCTCCCAGGAGCCAGTCACGGTTGTCTGTCTGTCCTTCCACACAGGACATCTGTCGGTAAGTGCTGAACAAATCATTCTGATCTGCTGGTCATTCACTGTTCATTGTCTTTATCTAATAATCTGTAGCTTTTGCTTCTGCCTAACATAATTCATGCAGTACACAGTCTTGATTTTCTTTTGATGTCATATTGTTGTTGTTGTTTTTCCTTTTATAGTCTTATTTTTTTTAAATCAAAATCCATGTTTCCATTTTCATGTCTCATTTCTTTTTTTGCTTTCTCTCTTTCTCTCTACCATTTTCCATCCTTCTTCTGTGCCTACTGCTTTTGTCCAGATCTGCCACCTTGCATGATGCATCAGAAGATAAGTTTGAACATGCAGCCTCTGTCATGGTGCTGACCCCTTCTAGTAGGGAGTCTGGTAAGAAACAAGTGAAACGAAGGTTTAGGCGGAGAAAAGAGACTGGTGACACTGGTGAGCATGCAGAAAAGCAAGGAAAGGGCAAAGACTGCAAATTGCACAGTGAAGTTGCAAACTCCAGGTGGAATGCCCTTCACAAGGAGACATCTGATTCATCATCTTCAGATGATAGTCAGTGGGCACAGGCTAGAAGGAGATCCAGAGAGAAGGTCAAAATGCCCCGGAGAGAGAGAAAGAACAGTAGATCATGCAGTAACCAGGATGGGTCCCCAAACAGTAAAGCCATTGAACTTGTCACTCATGGGACAACGGGGGAAAAGAAACAAGAGGTGTCTGATTCTGATAACTGGACTTTAAATCACCGGAGAAGAAAGGTGTCAAGGTGTAAAGAATCTTGCTTTTTGCAGTCTTCAGTGTCCTTTCAGGAGGCAAGGAGTTCCTCAAGAAAATATGGAAAAAACAAAGGGAAAAGCAACTACAGAGATCTGCAGACTTCATCTTATCTTAGACCAAACAAAGATCTCAAGGAAGGCTTTACAGAGGAAGGCTCTGGCAATCATGCTCTGGGAGTTCCAGATAATGAAGTACCTGTTGTGCCAGGGCCTAGTATGACTGATGCGGTTCAGAAACCTCCTGTTTCATGTGATGACTGGTCTGATGATGTAGAATCGTGCAGGTTAGTCTCTAATAAGAGAGATTGAACATTACCAAAAGAAATTTCTTATTGCTATGAATTACAGATGTGCCTTTCACCTGATCCTTGCTATCACTGGTATCTCTTGTGTACCTATTTCTTAGTAATTAACTTCTAGGGGCTATGACACATAACACACATACTTGACAAAGAGATTTCTAAAGATATGGCACCTTAAAAACAAAAGTAGCTGAACTGAAATAAGTGGGTATTTTCTCCCCTAGGAATAGTGGCTTGTCTATAAAGTCTGAGATGCTGCATACTCCAGCAGAATGCTGCTGTATTTTGAATTTCTGATTAGCAACAGAGAGGAAAAGCAGAGGACACACAAGTCCATGCTAAGGAGATACAGAGCTGTTTGTTCTTAGGTGACTAGTTCAAATCCAGTCTTGGTCAGCAGAGACTGAAATATATCTCTGTTCATTGACCTCCATAGAGTGAATCTGTGGCCTACTAGAGTAGACATTAATATTGCAATCTGATGGGTAGTCACAGTAATTACCAGTATATTAAAGATTGTATCAGCACAAAGACAGAATTATGTTCTAGGTCAGGATTGAGGATATGGCCTTGCAGTGTGCAACAGTTCATATTGTTGCTGCTGCGCTGGCTTATATGCATGAAGAAAGATCTTTGGTGCCCCATACTGTCATTCTGACACAATTCAATGTTACGGACGCCTCGTAAATACATCAAATAAATTCAATATTTGAAGGATTAAAATATTAAAAAGAATTAGCGTAGGATAAAGTAACATCAACAAGTTTCCCTAATTCATTTAAGCAGAGAAGTGGCCCTGAGGGAATTATCAAAGGAAGGGATTGCCAACTAACGTCATGGGATTAAACCCAGTATGTGACATGTCAGCGGATTTGAAGGCTGACACACTTAGGATTCTGCTATGAGGAAGGGCAGTGTGCAGCTTCTGAACCAGTAAAGGAATTTGAGGTAGAAAACTGAGGTGAACTTGAGTATGTCAAGTCAAGTCACCAGTTTCTTGAAAATGTAGCTGTCTGGAGGTTCAAAAGCTAAATCAGGCATTGAAATGAATATTTCTTTTAAAAACCATGTTGGTTTGATTCTCCTTTATGCTGCAACCCTTTTGCACTTCCAGGGAGCTTAGTGTTAATGAAATTCAGTCATAACATCTTAGTACAGTAGCTGAAAGCTTCTTTCTCTGCTTTGCTGGGAAAAAAATTGGCATGAAGGCCTAAACAGAACCAGAATGAGGAAATGTGTATGCTGTGAAGCTGTATGGTGTAATCCAGTGTATTTTGACCTTCCAGTAAACTGTAAATATTCTGATTAAGACAATTATCAGGCTATAATAGAGAGTGTCCTCTATCATAGCAGAAATTATGAGCAGATCAAGTACTACTGGCAGATCAAGTGCTGTATACTGGGTTGGTCAAGCCACAACATAGAGCCCTGTTCCATTACTGATTTTTTTTTTGCAGTCACCAGTTTTCTCTTTATTATATTGACATGGTGAGCTCCTCAGGGCAGGACTGCATTTTTATTCTTTGTTTGTACTAGGCATAGCACAGTATGGTCTTACTTCATGATTTTGGCCCCTAGGTGCTATTGAAATTCAAAACAATAATAATCACTTTAAGAGATCTCAACATGTCTTATGGCATTGTGCTAAATCCTGTAGAAATATCTGGCTAGGAAGTTCAGTCATTTCCACTTACTTATTTCGGTTTCAGAAGTACTTCTAGTTATGTTCATATGGGGCTTGCACTAGTTCAGCTGAAAGTTAACCCTTGCAACTTTCTCCTGTAGATTAGCTATGAGAGCTGCCTGACCATGTATCTGAAACTATATTTTCAAGTACCAAACAACTTAGGGATGTTTCCCTTGTTCTTCATAGACTGAACATCAACATATAGAACAGTAGTTTTCAACTTTGTGGGACTCAAGGCACCCCTCGCTAGACTTGAGGCAGCCCCCTCCATAATATTTATGAATTGAGTGGCACTCAATTTCAAAAACAAATTCACATATTACTCTGCTTACCCCCCTGCAGAGGGGTTGGCAGTGAGGGCGAGAGGTCATTCAGGCAAGGACAAGCCTTAACCAGCATTTATCTACTTACCTTACCTGCTTTTCTCCGTATACCTCACAGCTCGCAGTACCCTACAAAGCATCTGGCAGTACCCCAGGATCCCCCAGCACCCTGGTGGAGAATCACTAATCTAGAATGTGTGGGGCTGTAGAGGATTTGGCACCCTGATGAGGAAGTGACAAGTTTTCTCTATCAGACTCTGCCTGTTTTCACTGAGTTTATGTTCACAGTATTGCCACTGTGCTAATATTAGATGAGTAAGGTAGGTAGGTGCTTGTCATGCCAGCCTCTCTTGGTCTGCTGTCTGGTACCAGGTAAACCAGTACAGCCTGCTGTATGGTTGGGTTGTTGGTGACTAAACTGGTGCCCCCACCTGGGCTAGCCTGGGTGAGGAGGATATGTGGACACCCAACAGGACTAAAAACAAGACCTGTCAAAGGGCGGATGAATGCATTGTGAGCCAATGACCATCCATACCAGGAGAGGAGATGAGAGCCATCAGTTCACTCTGCCTGAAGCATCACCAATGATGCAAAACAGCTCAACTAAACTAGGAGGGTTATTACACCATCCAAGGTGCCCCAGTGGTTGCAGCAGCCTTGGGACTGACTTGACTTGAAGATGGGTAGAGCTTCCTTTACTACCTTGACTCTGGAAGCTGGAAGAAATGGGGAAGGGGTGAGACAGAGTATCACTTACTACACTCTGCAGTCCTGTGCAACTGATTCAGTCAGCATAGCTTAAATCATCCCTTAGACCCAAGATCTGCTCAGCTGCACAGAGATTTTCAGCGAAGAATCTGGCCTGCTTTCTTTAAATGCTGCCATGTTAACTGAGCCATAAATCTACCCTTTGCTCACTCACAGGCATAATGCTGTATTTCTTCCTGTCATTCCTAAATATATCACCTCAGGAAGATTATGCATCTAGGAAGGGTGCTGCAAATTCCAAAGCATGCTAATTTTTCATGACTTGTAAGTTACCCTATTTGTTCAATTTGAGGGCAGCGAAACAAAAAGGAAGAGATTTATTATCTTCCATATTATCTTATATTATTTATTGGGCCTGATTATCCCAATTCAGCTAACAGGGTCTTACCAGGTTTTTTTGGTTCAAACTATGTTTGCACATTCATTGACAGATGACGTGTGGCTTCTTTCTGTAGAGTCAACATGTTGGGGGGGAAAAGACTGGAAAAATATTGGAACAAAATACTCAGTTTCTGGGTTTGTACCCAGGTAGTACAAACGTATTTTCTCCAGCAGGTCATGCTGTACACCTTCCACACATACATCTGAGTTGAGTATTTCAGGACCAACAGAATGCTACAATATAGTACTAATAATATATTAATATTTTATATATTTTAATGCTTTTTACCATAAGCCTATGATATACATATGCCCCATTAAGAAGCTTGCTGCATGCTTATGGTAAGAACACCCAAGTTACTTGAGGTATTTCATTAGTGTAGGGCTGTCTAGCTAGTGGTCCTTGTACTGCATCCAGCCTGCAAGGGATTAAAGTATGAACCCAGACTTCTGTGTGGCCTCTGTTGCTCCTATTGCTCTGGCTGTGGCAGTGGTCTCTGGAAGAGAAGAGCATGATGGAAAGGCCTGGTGAGTTTGCTGCCTGTGCAGCAGCACCAGCGGAGGGTGCTCATACTGCCTGCATTGCAGCAGCAGAGGGGGTAATTGCCTGCATAGTGATGTCAGTGGGTAGGCTTGCACAGCAGGGTGGAAAGGCAGAGGAAGGAGGCAGTGATGGGGGAGGATTGCCTGCACAGTAGTGGCAACAGTCAGGCTCACACAGCAGTGGTGGGTGGAGAGGAAGGGGCTTGCCCATGTATTGGTTGGAAGGGAGTTGCGTGGGGAGGGCACACGTGACAGAAATGCTGGGGTGATCACAAATGTGGTGGTAGCAACAGGGAATCTCATGTGGTGGTGTAGGGGGCAGGGAGCCCGTGCTGCCCTTGTAACATGCAGTCCATGAAGTGTGTGACCTGAGGTCCGTGAGCTCCGCAGCATGTGGCCCCCAGCCACTCTGAAATTAGACAGCCCTGCATTAGGGGACCCTCGTACGTGATGGTCTCCTTTCACTGATCTGATAAGTTGGGAGAGAAAATAGCTTTTCCCTAAAGGATGAGGTGAGGCGGGATAGTAGAGGAACCAATCTACATGCTACCTCCTGTTGTAACTGTGAACTGCAAATCAGCTTGGGTGGACAGATCTTGGCAAGGAGGAGCACAGACTGCAGGGTTTGCTCATTCTGCATCTTAGTTGGTGTTGGAGCCAGGATATGTGGAAGTCTATGAATGCTCTCAGGTGCATGTGTGGGATGACATAAACAGTCCTGTGTGTGGTCTAGAGAACAGTGCACTGTACTGTGACTGAAGATCTGGCTGCTATTCTTGATTCTGCTGCTCAGTGTCTGTCTCCTTTGCCCTGTGCTGACTTCCTTTGCAAAGTGCTTTGAGATGTACTGATGATAAGTTCTTTAGGAAAAGTAGGTATTGTTTTATGAAATGGCTGGGCAGGAAATGGAGTACTTGTGGCACAGTGGACAGCTGAGCTGAGAGCACTGTTAATTCCTAGCCTCTAAGATTACTATTCTTTTTTCAAAAGCAGCACCAGCCTTAGTATTTTGGAATGGGCCTTCAAAACAACATCTTGCTTTCCCCTTTCTTCAACACAGTGTAACTGATTCCTGTCCACTAGGCTCTTGAGACTATGTGCATAGTAAACCTGGGGATTTAGAGAACAGGTATATGAATGTTTTTATTGGTAGAAAAGTAGATAGATATAGGAGCAGTTGAGGGTGGTGAGGAGTGAGGGGAAGTGTTCTTTATATGTTCTGTATCTTGAAGCAGAACTGGACCCAGCTGCTTTTTCTAGCCCATCTAACAGTTTGATTCAAGATGACATGAAACCTGAAACACTGCTTAGTGAAATCCATAACTGTTGAAAAAGCAGATGCCTGGAAGTTCCCACAACGTTCCCAAAGGTCACCAATGTTCAGAATATAAGTTCTGTATGAAGGTGTGCACAATTTGGGTAAACAACACCTTTAACAACTTATTTGAATATGTTATGAGGGATTTTCAGACACAGCATTTGTCTGACTCTTCTTTTAGCACTGGAAGTGAAGTTAGGAGGAAGTGTTTCTGAAATCCTGTCAATAGCTAACTGCCTGTTTAGTACACACAATTATTTTCTTTGAATGTACTGGATTTCTAGATTGGGCTCAACAAACTGACATATGCCTACCCAGAAGCTTTCAGATTTCTGCTGGCATACAGACTGCAATCAAATTTGCAAAATAACTATATTTCTGTATGCTACTGATCCACAAATACAACCCCTGCTTAACGTTGTTTCACTTAGCGCAATTTCGCTATAACACTTGCTTAACACTGATACTTGATTCCACTTACCGCTCAGCAAGTTTTGTTATAATGCTCATGGGCATCATGCAACACCATCTTGGATCATCAGAAACTTTTGGTTTCACTTAATGCTATTCTGCTTAATGCTTATTTTTCTTGGGAACCAATTACGAGTGCTCAGCAGCAGTTGCCTATACTGGTTTTGTTGCTGATTTGTGGTCTCTCGCTTCATTCATCCTTACTGTGAACTTTACATAAAGCCCACTGAAGTGAACAGAAAAAAACTTTGAAGCCATCTTTGCAAGAGGAATTTAGGCACCTAGGCAGGTATTTGAATCCATGTACTTCATCTCTCATAAGAGTGCCCAACACCCCGATCTAGAAGCAGGGTTGGGGTGAGGGCACTCTTTTGGATGGAACTATTTCACTTTGAATAGACTAAACAAATGTTCATTGGAGCAAGGACTTCCCGCCTCCCAGGGGAATGCCTTAACTTTTGACATTCTCTCTCAGCAGGTAAATATTTAATTATGATATTAAGCAGAGGGACCTCAAGTCCAATCCCTGAGTAAAGAAGCTTCTTTGTATGTCGGTTGGGCATTGTGGGCTCAAACCCCCCAGCCTTTTAGTTAATTGCCAAACACACTAGCCTACTATCCACAGAGACACTACATTGCCTAATTCTTGCCAGGTAAAGCTAAACCCCATTTCATCCTGAAATTCCAGTGCTTGCCATTTGCAAAATGTTTGGAGAGCACCCTTACCAATGTCTTCCTAAAGGAGTTCTCTAGGGATACACAGTATTAGATCCCCATAACTGGTTTAAAATGAACATGAGAATCATGTCCCTGGAGTTGAAACACAGAAGTTGCATTATTAACAACAAGGTCAGAACAGGCAGTGATGATGCTCATTCCCCTTCCTCTTTATTAGCATTGTAGTTAAAGCCTTTACCCAGAAACTGGGAGGTATGTTTGCATCCTCTGCCTAAGGAGCTGCAAATCTACATCTCTCGACTTCTGGAGAGGTCTGTAAAGACTAGGCTATAAGCTGTTCTGGGGGATAAAGGGGAGGTACCCTATTCCCATTTAACAGCTCTGGTGAAGCTGTGATATTGTGCAGAAAAATATTCCAGATTCATTGCACCGGAAAGGGAGCATGACTCTCAAGCTCAGTGGTTAGTCTATTCAGCTGGAAGGATGAGTCATGCTTGTTCTGGCCTTGACTTCCAGGACTACTTGTGCATTTTATGCAACACTGGCTCATGTAAAATACAGAAATAGTGGTGGTTGAAGCAGGGGGTGCTACTTCCCAGCTGAGCACTCAGGTTTATGTAATGTACTTCATTTTGTGCACGCTCTCTCTGGCCTGACAACCCTCAGATTATTTTCTTAACTAAAAAATAGCAGAACTATAGACTTCTGAAAGTACGTTAAACAGCTCTGATTGAGGATGTAGCAAATCTCTTTCCCAAAACATTTAACATTTCCCAGAAAAGCAGTGCAGATCAGAAAAGCAGTGCATTAGCTGGACCCTGACAAAGGAATGTAAAGATTTGGGGAAGGCAGAGAGCAGGGAGAGGAAAATTGGATTTAAAAATGGAAAGCTTAACTGTAGAGAGATTTCTGTTGCTCCCTAAATATTTCCTTTCTCTTCTGGAGCTTGCAGGGATCATGTACAAGGAAGGTGGTCTGCAGTGTAGGGCTGATCACAGCTGTATTTATTGGGGCTAGTACCTGTTACTGCAGTGTCCAAAATTAAGTTCCTCAGAACCAGTTCAGCCTCTACCTAAGCTTGGAGGTACCTAGAGCCCCTAAAGCCTAGCTCCACAGGGGACATATAGTTGTTGCAGTGTTGAGCATTGCATGTAACAGTTAAGCTCTTAACAAGAGCTACCAAAGAAGTGAGTAGGAAAAGCTGAGGATGAAGTGTTATAAATCTACAGTCTGCTCCAGTGCTACAAGTCAAAAGGGGGCATCAGGATGCTCATGACACTCAATGCAATTTTGTGTGGGATCCAGCTACTGAAGCAGCAACAGACCCTGGTGAGATAGAGGGAAAGCCTCATTTGTGAATCCCAATAAGGCTTAGAGAAGTGCTATTGAGATTAGGATATTTTGGGCACCTGTGGGTTTTAGGTGCCTCCAAGATCAGTCAGCAGCTGAGCAGGGGTTTTGGGGATATATATTTTGTGTTAAAGTGTCTAATGTGGCAATTAGGTACACCAGAGTTACTTTGGACTTACATTTTCATGAATGTAGTTTCCCAGGTGCCTAATCTGTGCCTAAATCTAGGCAGGAAAATGCCCATCTTGCTTGTAGAGCCTGCACAGGTAAATCTTCTCAGAGCATATCTACTAGATAACAAAGCAGAGACATAGGAGGCAGTGTCATTGCTGATGCCCTCTTGTGAAATAGCCCAGTGATTAGACCATTTGTGCAGGACATTAGAAGCCTGGTATTTAATTCACTCCTTTGCTTGAAGGACTTTGAGTTGTATTTCTCACACTCTAGTAGGGACAGTTCCAGGCATTGGCCAAGTTGCAAATCTCAGACAAAGGGAGGCTGTGCTTTAAGGAATATTTATTTATCTATTCAACCATTCAATGTTGTCCACAGGAGATAGGAGAGATTATGTAAGTCTCACACCAGAATGCTAAACAGCCTAAGAGTAAGGGGTATGAGAGACCTATATTCAAGACCTTGCTCCAAATAAGGTAGAGAGGGGATTTGGAAAGGTTTGTGCCCCAACCACTTGGCTGTTGACAGTAACAAGGAGTGGGATTTCCCTCTTTTTTCATACAAAATCTCAAGCAGTTAGTTGAGTAATTATCAGGCAGGGTATAAATCTGAAGGCGCAGACGGAAGCGCAGTTTTCCAGCCAGCACCAGAGGGTGGGCTGAAGGATTAGAGGACTCCTGTTCCCACCTTAAGGGAGCTTCAATCCACCTGTTCCACCTTCCAGCACCAACTAAAAAAACCCAGACCGAACTCCCTCCACTCCCTTCCTTGATCCCATTCTGCAGACAATGCCAGAGCAGGGCTGAGCTGCAGTCAGTCCAGCCCTGCATACAGAAACAAGTTACTGAATATACTCTGTTTTGATCATCTTAATCTGAACCCTCAGACAGCAAGGGTTCAGAGTTTCATGGGATCGGTCCCTTTTAAAGCACTCTGCAGGCATGCACTTCTGTCTGCTCATGGTTGTAGAGCACTTTCCAGGGTCAGACTGACTGAAAATTGACACTTCTGTCTGCACCTTGAGATCATCGTCAGTATTTCCCACTAACTATTTTACATGACCTGTAGTCAGTTTGATAAACCCATTATTAGCCTCCTAATTCTCCAAGAAGCCTGAGTACTTAACTTGAGGCTGTGAATTCCACAGGGCAACATGACACCTAAGTTCCTTTGTTATTTTTTCCCTTGGTTTCTTTAATGCTAAGCTTGGTATGTTGATTCATATACAATGCCAGTCTTGAGTGGCACTGACAGTGCAGTAAGATGGGAATTAGTTATAACTCTTTATATGGTTAAACATGCTATTTGTCAGTTATAACAGAAAATGAATAGGACAAGTGTTGTAGTCAAAATAAATGGTTCAGTTAGCATATTCTAGTGCAATTCGTTTTCGGTTCTTTTCTTTATGCTGATCACGTTTCAAGAAATCAAGAGAGAGGCTTATGAAAACCATTATGAAATTATGCTAGTGTGGTACAACATTTTCTAAATGTGTTTTTTTTTTTCTAAAGTCAGATAAAGACAGCCGCCTGCCTGGTATAATGGAAGGGCAGGAATGACGGGGAAGAGGTATACAAATTGATTACATTCAGTATGCAGAATTAATGGGCTTCATTCACTCTGTGTTGAGAGGGAAAGGAAGACCAATTTGTCATTTAGAACATTTTATGTTAGAAAACTGGAATAGACAGAGGAAGAGAGTGCATAAGCCAAAGACAAGTGTATGGAATGAAGGACAGAGAAACCCAGCATGCTACAGTTTACTGCTGGATGAACTACCCAGAAAGAACAATTTATTGGCAAATTTAACTCTTTTTGCTGTTGATCAGTTATCCAGGGGCAGAAAGCTGTTCCAAGTTCCACTGGCTTCGGATAGTCACAGAAGTCCAAAACCACAGCCAAGGATTGACTGGGTACATTGTTCACTAGCGATGCCAACTATGTTCTGGCTCTGCTGCCTCCAGCAGTAGTGGAGGGTTCAGCATCCAACTGGGTAAGGGATATCCTTGTACCAGGACAATTCTCCTGAGGCCAGGGACATCATATACTGTAAAGGTAGATGCTGCTTGCCTATTAAGACCCTTCCCATTAATAGATTGGACATATTTAAATGAAAAGCTTGAGTTATTCCTCCCCTAAACAAGCACCTGCAAATGTGGGTAATGTATGTTCTCCTTCAAGACACTATTGCACAAGGAGCAAAAACATCCATCTGTAATGACTGCCTTAGAGCACAACCCAAACTCAACCTGATCCAACTGGAAGTTGATTTACCAGTGAGAGGAGGACTGAGTTAATGTAGGAAGCTACTCTCAGTAGTGTAAGGAGGGGTGATCCAGAGGAGGACCAGCTCTGGGTGCTGACTTAGGAGGGGCACCAAAATTCCCTTCCACACCCACAAAGTCTGCACCTTGGGCAGCAAGAAAGGCCCCACAGTGTTGCTCTGGAAGCAGCAGCCAGTGCAAGGACACCACGTTGCTACAGCTGCTTTAAGATCAAGAGCAGGAGCGGACAGCGCTGCAGCTGCAGCAGCCACCAGGAAATGGGAAGACTCCTTCCTGTGCCTTGCTCTCCTACAGTTTGCCCAGCTTGTTATGCCACTGGCTACTTTATCTGGCATTGTAACAAGGCCCTTCTACTGTATTCAATGTAATTGTAACACAGTGTCCCAGAATTATCAGATGTTGATATCACTGTCATTATCACTCTTTCTGGCTTACTCATTAAGGACAATCAATTAATTTATCAAACCATGGCAACCTGAGGAGCTATCACTTAAAGGAAGATGACAATGTAAAGTGCCTATATTGAGTTTCATTTGAAGCATGATCATCAAGGATGCAACTCTCCATAACTCTTGCCTGTCCCCATTGTTGACAATGTGACTGTTTTATATTAGCTCATGCCACTAACTGTTCATAGGATAGTAGGAAAGTATGGCTGGAGAGAACCTCAAAAGGGTTGGAAGGGACCTCATGTTGCTGTCCTCTCTCTTCTGTTTTTGAAAGTTTCAGAGAGGCTTTGTTAATTAATGCCCCGTGGATTGCATAGATGTAAATGAAAGCAGAAGTTGGCCCAATTAAATCAATACTTTAAGGATCTGGGTCTGAATGCTTAAAAGGAACATGCTGAAGCCCAATATCCTCTAACAAACCTTGATTTATTATTTTTTTTATTATTTATGACACATTGGAATTAACATATAGGAATTCAGACATACAAATTCATTTTAAAACATCAATTATTTTAATTCTATTAATACCAGTTCACATGTAGAATTTATAGCTACACCTTTTGAAAGAATTAAGTCTTTAATTAATGTAATTTATAATAAGTTAGTAAGGGTTTTTTAAGCTAAACTTATTTTAATTCTATATTAAAATTCTATCTCTGGAGCCTTAATATAACCAATTTTAATACTTGTCTACACAGGGAAGAATGACGTGTATCAAGACAGGGTGTAAATCCACAGGGCCTTGTGCCTTTCTGCAAGTCTGGTGAAGCTTCCAACTTTTGGGGATGGTGCAGTTCATTGTAAGAATTAGGGAAGGGCTGGTGCAGGATAGTGCATCATGATTAAAGCAGTCAGTTTTCTAACTACTAAAGCATAAAGCTAATTACTGAAGGACTGATTAGGATAACTGCTGTTCTCTCTAATGAGGGGAAAATTGTTACTTTGAATGCAATGGAAGAACTACCAACTTGTCATACTCTATCTCTATCTCTAAATTACAGGCAGCACCAGTGGTGATGCACGTAGTTAGAGTAAATTGGTGCTTTCAGTTATAAGGTCCAGATTTTGGTTGCTGATAACTGTCACATTGTAACTATGTGGACTGAAATTTTGAATATAGGTATGTGCCTCATACCATTTTTTTAAATTAATGCTGCCAGCCCTTCTCCACTGCCAAATTACCAGATCAATTCCAGGCCACACCCCCTACCCATACAACAAGATTGGGGACAGGCCCACAACCCCTCTCCTCCCCACCCCCTGACACTGGTGGGTAGATTGGGGCTGGGCCATGACCCCTTCCCAATATGCAGCTGGATTGGGGCCAGATTCAGGGCCAGATTAACCCTTTAGTGGGCCCCAGACCAGCTGAGACCCCCCCCTCTCCGCCTCAGTGCTGCCACCTATGGGGAGCAAGGCTTGGAGCCACCGCAAGAAAGCAGCTGCCATGACGGTGAGGCCAATGAAGAGAAGGGCAGGGCAGGGCAGGGCACGGGGCCATTTGCACGGCCACCACAGAGGGAAGGAGTGGGGTCCCCCTCCACAGCTCAGGGCCCTAGGCATAAGTTTAGTTTGCCTATGCATTAATTCGGCCCTGGCCAGATTGCCCTCCAGCCTCCCTCCACGTGGCCAGATTGAAGCCGAGCTGCTCCCCAGCCCACCTCCTCACATTTGGATCAGGCTCCACTGCATCCACCCCACACATTGGATTGGGCCCATTGGCTGGATCCAGCCCGTGAAGGGACCAGGCACTGCCCTTGTGGCCCACAGAGCAGAAAGATTGAGTACCACCAGTTTAATCTGATTAGTTTACTAGTAGAAAGCTAGTACATACACCATTCAAGTCATTTCAAAAGTAGCTGAGCAAGTTTTACCTAGGTTTTCATGTCATATTGTCTCCCCCTTGGGCAGAAACTAGGCCTGCAAAATGCAGCCTCATAAGTGAAAACTCCAGACAGTTACAAATACCTGAAAACATAGGGTTAAAATGGAAGCGACATAGGCTGTTGCCACTACTCCAGCTTTTATTATGCAATATATTTTGTTTTATTTTCAACACCCCATATATCAGTTTTCATTGACTAAACTTCCTGGCACTCATGACAGAGAGAAGTAGACAGGGTGCTTAATAGTTGCAGCCAGGAGCTAGACACAGATACATATGGTGCTGGTTCTAGGTCCTGCTAAGCCAAACATTGCATACTTCCTTCTCTAAGGCACTGAGGCATCTATCTGGCTGTTTAAATGGCAGTTGGGTGGCTAAGTAGATTTGAGTCTGTGGCTTAAGACAAACCATATGCTTTGCATCATTCTAAACTGCTCTCATGAGTAAATAAATTTAAAAATATATAAAGGTACACAGAAGGTGCACAAAATTGTTTCTAAAAATCATTTGGTGTGGGCACTTTCTGCCCATATTTCACTGTGTTTAGAGCCAGAAGGGGTTATTATATCATCTAATGTGACCTCCTGCATATCACACAGCCTTTCATTTCCCCTGTGTACCCACATTTTAAGCCCAAGACTTGTGTTTGTCTAAAGCACAATTTAATTTATAATTCAGCTAATGTTTCCACTGAAGAAGACTTTTATTTCTTTCAAAGTGGCAATGTCACTTATTTGAAGCTCCCAGTGGGGTTGTAGGTTGATATTTTACCTTTTAAAATAATTTAAAACAATTCTGCAAATGGTTGAAAAAGACTCTGGGGTACCCAGTTTAGTTGTCAATTGTCTAAATGGTTTAAATGCTAAAGTCTGTAAAATAAATTGTATGTAGCTGGAATTAAAATGAACAAAGCTTGTATTTTTCCTTTGGGAAATGGCTTTAATTAAAAAATAAAATGATGTTGCTTTTCTATATAAAATTCTAGACTGGGAATATGTGTATGTTTTAGCAAAACAATTGTTTATTCATTGTTTTAAAGTCTTGGTTCTGCATAAGGTATAGTTTCAAGAAAAAAAGTCTGTACAAAGGAAGCTGTATAAGGGCTGAGATCAGTTTATCCAGCCTGATTGAGCTAGCACAGGTGAGAATATGCATAGGCACTTTTTGCAGAATGTGGAGTTGCCTCGATGAATACAAAGAACTAATGAAATGTGCAAGAGTGGTTTTTTTTCTTTTATAGAACAAACTGCTTAGTATAGGTCCCATTAATGGATCATTAAACCAGCTAGGTTTCACTTTTTCAAAACCTGCTTTTTCATTTCTGGTTTTATATCTGGAGGAGAGGCTCTGTTCTGCTTTTCCGTTATTGTAGGCTCATTTTCTCGTGACTCTGGGCCATGCTGTGAAAAGACAGGGAAGGTACTTGGCTTTGTTCAATAGAGCATTTGGTTTGTCTTTCGATTTTCCTTTCTGCTGGTTATAGACCAGGCCTCCTAGATGCTGTGTTGTAGCCAGTAGTTATAGTGATAGTTACTGCATACTTTTTTTAGGTCTTCTTGTGATTCATACCTTGTGCTCATTTGTTCTGAAGGGTGCCTCTCTCCCCTTCCTATCTTTCCTCAGGATAAAAGTATACGGTATGACAGCTCCGTCTGGGAACTCAGGGGCCACCTTTGTGTATTTTGCTCAAGAGTTTTTCCTTAGGGTTGTTTAGGCTCTGCTGCAACTTCCGTCGCATGTCACAGAATGTTCCTTTTCTAAATTCACATTGCTTGCTTTAAGTTTCACATGCCTGATAGAGCGTGGATAAGTGCTGTGGTTACTACTTCTCTGTTTTGAGGTTGATGTATTTGGGGTTTCAATGCAATGCACATGGCTTTTTTTTCCAGCGTGCCATCCATTTTAAATATCCATTTAGCTTTTCTGTGAGTATCTGTAAAATTAAACCTTCTTTTATTGCACAGCCTTAGAGCAAAGTCCTCTGTCCTTCTGCATAACAGTCCTCTGTTCTTCAGGAGACACTGTCACCAAAGCTGTTTGTAAGCCATTAGTTCTGATTATTGGTTTTCTTACTGTGGACAAATGCCTACTCAGAACTGATTGAGATCACCAAGTCATTTGGCATGTGCCATGGAAAAGCTATCACATAAAAATGATTTTAGGGCTATTGAACATATCTACATGTGCAGTGCACTGCACAGTTGTTACTGTGCAGTCATTTAGTACATGTTTAAGCAAATACTAAATGACTGCTTGGTAACCAGCATTACTGTACAGGTGTAACACTGCACAGCTAGTTTTAGCAGCTACTGTGCAGTAGCAACAAGCATGCCTGGTGACGCTATGTTGCCATAGCAATAAGGTATGGTGATGTAGCTGTTTGCTATGGCGATGTAGCATCTCATATAGAAGCATCCACTGAGTACCAGAGAACCAAATGAGAAAATCTCTGCATACCTTTGCCATTTACAGTCAGCCCATACATGCTATATCTACAACCCACCCTTAGGGATTGCTGCAGATGTCTTTGTGTTCTCAGCTAGCAGCCACCCACCCAAAAAAGGGATGGGGAAATGGAAAAGAGGCAGGCTTTTATTCCTTTCTGGAAAGCACATACAACCTTATATATATTGGTTCCAAATCACCAATCTGACTCTGATGGTACGACATTCCCAGAAAGGTTTTCTGTACCTTTTGTACTTTGTTCGCTTTAACTTGGGGCCAGATTTTCTCTAGCATTTTACCGAGGTTACTTGCTACTCAACACAAATAAGGAGGGGGGGGCGGAGGCGCAGAACTTGCACACTAAAAGACTTGTCCTACACAAGGGAAGGGACAAGTAGTATTTCTGTCAATTTATGTCCAAACTGCATAGTACATTTGAAATATAACAACAACTATTCAGATTCTTCCCTTCCTTTTGAAATTAGTGGGAGGTTGGGTGTCTGATATCTTTTTTATTCTGGCCCGGAGTGACAAAAGGGAACAAGGAACATATTTTTGGGATCTAATCTTAAAGGTCACAGATTTTGACTCTCATGAATGTCAAGGCTGAGAATGAAAAAGCAATGTCTTTATTTTTCTCCTTGGAAAAGTCCCTCATTGTGTGTTGCTGTCCTTCTTGTCAGGATCTGTCACTGTGAGGGAGATGATGAAAGCCCCCTCATCACACCATGTCGCTGCACAGGAACCCTACGCTTTGTTCATCAAGCCTGTCTGCACCAATGGATCAAGAGCTCAGACACACGCTGTTGTGAACTCTGCAAGTATGACTTTATAATGGAGACCAAGCTCAAACCTCTTCGCAAGGTACAGTATTAATAACTTAATTCTATTCATGTGGCAAAGGGATGAGATGGCTACATAACCTGCTGACATAGAGAAACTTTTACATTTTCCAGATATCTTTTTAGTTACAGTGACAGTAAAACCTAGTGGGCCAGATCCTCTGTCAAACCAAAGTCAATCTATTTACTACAGCTGATGAGCTGATCTAGTGTGACTCTCACTGTTTGAACACATATATTAATATTGTATCACATGATATCTGGTGGCATTTAGATGTCCCAATAGACTTTTCATGTTTTGCTTTGTGTTGATGTGTTCATAGATTTTTAAGGCCAGAAGAGACTCTGAAAATCATATTATCTTACCTACTGAATAAATATAGGTACCAGAATTTCACTCAGTATCTTCTCACTTCTTCACTCAATAATGCTGAGATTTGTGTATATACATGGGATAGAAACTGGAAGTAATGCAAATGATCTAGAAATTGTGTTACATTTGTGCAGAAATTAATAATAAACTATGTGCATTCAGATCATTTAATGCAATCTAAACTAAACTATGGCGGAAACATGCATCTTTAAAGTCAAACATATGCTAGCTTGGGACAAAAATTCTTTTAGAAGAATCCTTGAAAAGTCTGGTTATTTGAAAATTGTTCATAGGGTCATAAGGAGACAGGAAATAACTGTTATTTTGTTAAGGACATAAATCTGGTAGGGGCCTCCTAGCCTATCAAGTCCAGTCCCTTGCATTTGTAAGCTGCAATGTACCTGAGGAGTTCCCCAGATCACCACTTCAAATCCTTACATGCCAAGTATTGCTGCAAATGTATCCTTTTTGTTATTTCCCCCCACTATATCATCTCACTTTGTTAAATGTTGTCATGCCCTTAGATTTGTGGCCAGTGTTGAATAAGGTCAACAAACTCAATTTAAGGTTAAACATTAATGTCAAACTTCCTGAAAAGTGACCATGTAAAACTGAAACCTCTGACTCAATAGGTAGTCCTGCACAGGTACCAGAACTTGAAAAGAAGTGCTGGGAATTGATTCTTTTCTATCTGTCATCCACAGATAAACTATTCCATTGATGTAGACAAGAGTAGGTCACGTAGCATTGATTTGACTTGCAACCGTCTTATTACCAGGTGTAATGTGCTTTATTGTTTCCTCCTCCAACTTCTCCTCCTTCAGTTGTGCTTTACCAAAACAGCGAATCCTGCTTAGTTCTTTCAAGGAAGAGTTGTAGGCATCTATACTGAGGAGAGGATTCAGGACATGGGAATCCAAGTTTATGGAGATGCCCTCCTACACCCCTGGCTCCATTCCTAAGCTCTGAATAAGAGAGGATTTTTAGACACTCCTGTGCTTAGCATCTCTTACTGATTTCTTGTTCAGTGTGTCAGCAGCCCCTTAGAGGCACTTAACTGTCTCTGTCTACAGTACTGTAAGCTTAGGGTGTCTAACACAAGATTTTAAGCTCTGCTCCAGGAGTCAAGCATCTGGAAGTTAGTTGTTGCATTGGCTCTTCTATTAGCCCTTACATCCATTATCAGAGGCCCTTTGTGTCTCAGCCTTTCATGGGACCCTCTATAATATATACATACTTCTAACAAAATCCAAGAATGTATGAAAAGTCTACATCTAAATATCATGCAGTCAAGATGTGATTCAGAAGGGACCGTGAGCTAGACTCATCTGGTATAAATCCGCATGCTTCCCTTGGATCAATATTCTTATGCTAATTTTCATTGGCTTAACCTGCCCAGTGCCCTTAAGCAGTATTGAATGAAATGTAGAATTATCATCTTAGTGAAACTTTGCATTGAGTAAAATCTTTTTTAAAAAGTAATATTACATGGAGTCAACGGGAGCTCAGTGCCTTGTAGCCAACTAAATATAGCTTTAGAGGCCTAAATTTGAAATATAAGGCTACTGCATTTAGTCTGTTTGTTTTCTTTCTTCTGATCTTCATTATCTCTATTTACGACTATAAAGTAATTTGGTTTCACTTGCTGCTTTTTCCAATCAGCACTTGCAATGCATAATCCCCCAGTTTCCGATTTAGGAAGTCACCTTGTTATCATGCTGAGAATTAGAGAGACACAATTTAGCTTGTGTTAGCATTTCTTATTCAAGTCTATCAGGTAATAGCCCCACCCCTGAGAAAGTCAATTCTCCTTTAGAAAAAAGACAGAATCTTGATAAAGTAGATACTACAGTTCATAGATATTCAATCTGATATTTGAAGCATAGTAAAAACAGAAACTGAATCAACATATTGCAGTGATCCATATAAAATGGATGAAAGCATCAAATTAAAATGTGCATAAACACAGAGATATCTTCAAATGCCGATTTCCCCAAAGTCTCTTAGTATGATTATATTTCAAATTACTTTTCATATTTAAATTTTTCTGTCTGTTTAAAGACTTCTGGTCTCTGATGAGATATTTTCCTTTAATGTATTATCCCAACTGATTATTCTCTGGTGCCAAATATGATTTTGATTTAACTTTGGAAACTTTTAAAATAACTGTTTAGGAAGCATAAGCAATTTTACAAATCATTACCATGTAATTATTATTAACCATTCCATGCCAGTGCATTAACTTTTTGTTTAGAGAAACATTAAGCAAAAATTACGGTATTGTTTTATCTCTACTTAGAAGAGGAGCAGAGTTTAACAGGATGATCCCCCTCACAAAACCCATTACATATTTCTGTGCATTTTCTAAACTATATAGCATTTTTTCATTATTCAGCATAACTAACATCTATAACTGACGTTTATAACTTTTAATAGTCTAAAGACTCTGGCCTCTTGGTTAAGCCATTGAAAACTGTGTGCATATATACATATATTTGTTTAAAGACTGCTACTTCAAAGCAAATGAAGCGTTGCTTAGTCTAATGTCTTTTGTAATTGAGGGATCTATGTGACTAGCTTAGGTAACCCATTGATATCTTTACTGGGGTAAAACAAAGCTAGATTCTTTCCTAGCCTGATAACATTAACTTTAAATAATACATTGATAGATTGTAAGGCTGGAAGGGACCCTGGAAGATCATCAGGTCCAGCTACCTGCACCAAGCAGGAAACATATCTCAGGGACAGGTGACCCTAGCAAGGTGACTGTCTAGTCTCCACTTGAAGATTTCCAAGATAGGTGATTGCACCATCTCTGGGGGCACAGCTTATTCCACAGTCTGGACACCCTGACTGTGAAGAAGTTTTTCCTAATGTTCAGCCTAAATTGGTTTTCCAGGCGTTGTGGCCATTACTCCTAGTTCTCCCCTCAGGTACCCTGGTGAACAGTTGCTCACTGAGCCCTCAATCTACTCCCCTGCTGTAGCACTAAACTGCTAACCATGCTGTTATAAGAAGAATAAAATATATGGAAGCAATAAGCTCACTGAAATAAATTAACTCATACTTAAGACTATCTAAAAAGAAGAAATAATAGCACTTCAGGCCTCCCAGTACAGTAATAAAATGGATTGGCTCTAGGTTTAGTGGAAAATTGGGTTGATTGAGATGACACTGGTTCACCTATTAGATCAAAAACAGTTATTTCTTTTTAATGCAATAGTTATGCTTACCCTACAGAAGACTGCTGGTTAAAGTACAAGACTAGATCTACAGAACAGCTTATGTGCTCCAACAGCCAGAACTGTGATACATTTTTTTTAGGCATCCTATTATCTAGAGGATGCAAGCCTTAAATTAATCACCTAAGTTTCCAAAAAAAAGGATGGGGAGGAGTTAAACACTAAAAGAATGGGATCCACAAAAGCCAATATGCTCTTTCAGGACCTACTGAAGGTAGTAAAAAACACTGAGCACGTGGCTTATCTTTACTCCCTCTCTTCTCTGCTGGGACACAGGCACCTTGCTTTGGGCTACAGATAGATGTCCATCATCATTCTGAACCCTAAAACTCTGGATTGGCGTAAGCACTTTTCTCACAACATAAAATTTTCACTACACACAAATACCACCACCACCCTTCTTACCCAAGAGCTTGCTGGTGAAAGCAGCCACCTGGCATGTAGGAGACCAAGGCTGCCTGAGCATATTTGAATCGTCTTCTGCCAAAGTGAATTCTCTAACCACCAGGGTATTTTGGGAGTGAGCTCTGTTAGTCTCTCCTATTGAAGACATACCAATGTAAGGGAAGTCAGTTGCCTGAAGAAAATAAAAGTGACTCAGTAGCCTCATTAGGATACTCACCAGAGAAATAAGAATCCCTTGAGTTGATTCTCTGCCCCAGTGAATGCATAATTTAAAATAGTAAAACATTCAGAGGACAAAGGCCTAGAACCCATATCTCTCTTTCCCCTGAGACTGCACCAACCACTAGACTATGAATATATACATCTGGTCTCACAAATAGTTATTGAATGAAAATGGACCAGCTGCAACAGGAAAGCTTGAGAGAGCTCTGTCTCAAAATACTCTGTTGCGGTCGCTCACAACATTGACCTGTGAGCTGAAGTTTCAGCTTCAGATCTCTCCAGGCAGAGGAGGGAATGTGGTTTTCCCACATTCCAGACAGGTGTGCTAAAGAACCAGCCGTTGGATAAAGCAGGACCAGTTATCACCATATTCTCTTTGCCCCACACCTATGTGTGTTGTGTATGGCTTGAATCATTGGGTGTGCTCTAAGAAATGCCTACCACATCAGACCTTGCAGGTCAGACAGGAAGAAGAATGTCCAGTTGGGGCATAGGCACTTAGCTGCTCAGCATTGACAAGACCTAGGCATTTCTGGGCTTGCACAGAATAAAGACCTCTAGATACAGGATTAGGTGGCTGGTACCTGGGGTTTTAAAAATCTAAAACTTGGTCTGAGGCACTTAACTCCCACTTTTTGTGCCCTATGTCTTTCATGAGTCTAGCTCCTTACTTACTATTCTGTTATAGCAAGATAAACAGAAAAAAAAAGAAAAAAACTCATCCCTTTGCACTCACAGCTGAGTTTTCTTGAGTCCCCGGAATTTGAAATGCTATGTTGCCAATTGTGTATTGCAGTATACTGTGTTTGCTAAAAACTTCAGTTCCATGTGCAACACTGAGGCTGTCCCATAAACACTTTGGGAGAGAACCGTATGCCACTCATTTTTGTTTCCATAACTGGTGCCATTTTGGTTCAGGGACATGGCAAGATTTTCAGTCTCAGCTCACCCATACAAGCTCACTCCACACACTCACTTTGTAGATACATTAATATAAGGCATGCATGTCCAAAAAAAGTGTCAGGGACATTATAACTGTCTCAAAGTCCTTGCACTCTATGTAAGAAATTCTCAAGTTAACTTTTCACAAAACACATAGAGATGGACTTGGATCTTTTCAAGTTAAGGAGGACCTAGAATCATGATCTCCCACTATGTGGGCTAGTGCTCTAACCACTAACCTGTTAAGCAATGGTGGGCAACTGTGACATGATCAGCATGACCACTTCTGCTGCTCAGTCAGGCATCTTCAGAGGAGAGCTCAGGATCCCTAATGTAAAGTCTTAAGTCAAGCATCTAATTTTGAGAGGAGGACAGCCTTTCAAATGTGTCCATTTCTTTTGTGCTGCTTATTGGCTAGCTTTGGTGGGGGAGGGGGTCTAGTTAATCACCCTACTGTAGCCAAGCACCCCACTTTTACTCACTGCAAAGCACCTCTTGATTTTACCATACATCTTTTAGAAGTTTGCTTGTAACAGAACTAGTTTGTTTGTTTTTTTCTGGAAGGAATTAGCTAAGGGCTTGACGATTTGTGGATAATCTCCTTTATTGGAAGATACCACAATAATAGCAATGAAGGCAAAATATGTTGAAAGGTGTTGATTTCTTTTTGTTTAAGAGCTAGCTTCACTTTGATAAATCTTATTTACACTCATTATTTAAGAACACGCCGTGTGGTGTTGGCTGCTGAAAGCAATATTCCCTGCAGAGAGGGCTTTGTGAGATCCTGCTGTGAAATCAAACTAGTCCCCATTAGGAACCACTCCTCCCAGCAGACTAGACTTTCTCAGAACCTGGAGTGACCGGCAGAATCTTGCAAGAAAAAAGGAAACCTGTGAGCAGTCATTACTGTGTGGCTCGCTGTTTACTTTCTGTCACTCTAGCTGTGGTTTATATGCCACCTGTATGGTTTTTTTTAGGGTTTTTTTTAATCAGTTTTCTAACAAGATCCATGATAAGAAGGGATTGCCAATACTGCATAGGTCAGGTAACAGACCTGCTGTGGGATTCGTTTTCTTTGAGCCTAATTTGGTGATTACTTTGCAATCCTTGACACAGAAAGAAGGTCCTATGTTTTCCTTTGCTTTCTGATGCAGTTACAGAGCGTTGTCAAGGCAACCTGGCATCAGTGTTTTCTTTCCCACAGTAAACTATGCTAGCCTCAAACATTGCTAGCCTCAAATCACGCTCATTACTTGTAATAGGCGAGGTCAGATACTTCACCAGTATGCACAAAGGCACAAAGCTATTACTTTTTTTATTGGCTATCATGTCATTATAGTGAACAGCTCTTGGGCTCAAGGGAGAATGTGTATATTAAAGCTTTTAAAGTTAAAATAATTCTATAGCATTTATGTCCTGTTGTGCTGCCTCAAGGATACAAGGGACTATTCTGTATAGACAGTTGTATTTCTACTGTTTCAGTGATAGCAGTAGAGCATTACTACTAATTTGTATGTAAATAGATCAGACTTCTCGTGACTTGTTTTATAACCAGAACAACAGATCATAAATGTTTCTCAGTGGTGGAATTTTGATTAGCCACCCATCCCAATATTTCTTCCTGTTTTATTCAACAGGGATTTTATAGCTTCTGTCCTGATTTCTGCTGATTTATCCTTGCTGAGAAGCTGGCCCACTTCTCCTTTTTATGACCTTGAAACAACTGCAAGATATGTCCATGCTAGTAAAATGTCATAGTATAATGCATGGACACCACAAGGCAGCAGCTTCCCTTGGAGAGCATACAAGACAGCTTGTGTTGTTAGGGATTTGGGCTTGAATGTTTTAAGAGCACTGACAAAACTTTGGTTATCATGATATGAACAAAAAGCATTTCCTCTTTTGCTTACAGCTTTTCCAAATTCTGTTTCCCTTTTCCAAAGGCTGATTTTAGTAATACTTATCACAACAAGGGATTCAGGAAATTGCTCAACTTTAGAAGTTAGTAACGTCCTCCTCTGTTTCTCAGAAACCCAATTCTTGCTGCATTCCAGATTGTTATAATATGACAGAGGTACTAATCACTGAGGACTTCAGGCTCATCCCCAATTGCCCAGTGTAAATTCATGCAGAAACTTTTGCATTTCAGCAGCTACTTAGATTAACAGTTCTGACCTGAGGTGTTTGGCCCATGAAATTTGGAATGAAGCAAGATCCCTGGCCCACTTTGGCATGTACAACTCACCATTGTTACCAAATTTGCCCCTCCCCACTGTTGTGGGGATCACATGACATAGCAGAGGCATGCAGTGGAGGCAGCCGCTGGTGGCCTGGGCACGGTGGAGTGATGAACTGGAGAGAAGAATAGCAGCCTAAAGTGGTGAGGGAGATCAATAGCCTACAGTGATGACAAGGTCACAAACAGCAGCACACTGATCTAAAAGGTTGCTGAGCCCTGAACTAGACAGTGGAACTCTCCCCTTATTGTATAGTCAAGTATGTGGTCATATGGACACGGGGTTTAGGAAATCACTGAGTAATAACAGCCAATTTTAAACTAAGCCCAAAAGCACACATTTTCAGTCCTCAGGCCAAACTTCTTTTTAAAAGAACTGTTAGCTATTTATTGACTTTTATAAATTGCCAAAACATTTTGCCTCATCTAAATATGAGGCTAAATCAGGGCACTCACCTGTAAGAGGATGTCTTGGCTTTTTTTCCCTGCTCTGAGTGTTTATCATCTTTTTTTATGCAATGACTGTTTAATGCAAAGGCCATGAACATTTCTGGCAGCAGGAAATGCAAGCCAGGACTTCCCTCATTCCCAGTTGAGTGCCCTGGCCCTAACCACGAAGCCACAGTAGTTGTTTGCTCCTTGAATTGTTTAAATATGTTAGCTTACCAAGTAATTGAATAAAATTGTGCAGGGGACAGAACCTAGGCTTCTCTCCCTCTGAGGAGAGTGCACGAGCATACAGTTAAACCCCTCTTGCATATTCTTCTTCTGGCCACATGATCTCTCACTTTAGGTGGCCCAGGACCCAGCTTCAACAAGAATGGTAAAAGATGCTTTTAGAACTAACTAGCCCATGACCTGTCTTAAGAAGTAGAAGCTATGAGCTCAAACCTGCATAGGGTGAGTTGGGCCTAAAACCCAGGTCACCTATTTTCTGGAGAAAGTGCCTTAACCAATAGGATACTGGGCAAAAAAATGACAATGTACATCCTCTTTTTCTATTCAAGGATTTAGGGACAAATACAGGCTTTATTCACTTTCCTAGATGGAATAGGACAAGTGTAGCCAACGTTTCTGGCAGGCATTCCACAAGTTAAGGCCCACCTCCTCCCCAAGTGCCAGTGTACTCCCTGCCAAATCTGACACTTTGCTGCCCACCTCCTCCATGATCTGCCGCATGCCAAATACAACAGCTGCCCATGACACTTATGGTACAGATATTGTAAACCGGCCACCCTGGAATAGGATCACAATAAATCATAAGCTAAGTTAAATGCATAGATGACTGCAGTGGATAGTTTCTGAGATTATATGGAACTGAAGAGATTTCTAGGTTGAGATGTAGAGCCACAAAAGGAATCTCGGCATTGTACAAGATGGGACAAGCCCATGCTTAGTGACTTCAGTATCTAAAAATTCATCAGACAGGGTGGGGACTACCGTTTAAATGCTTGACTTGAAGTTCATGAGAATTCTCCCATTGATTTTAATGGGAGTGAACTGATAATCATGCTGATACTGTCTAATAATAATCCAGTAAGTGACTAATTGATCTAATGAAGCCATTTGAACTGGTCAGACATTATATAAAATAAACTTCCAAATTACATGAGATCTGCTCAGGTGAAGTTCTGTAGTTAGAAATGTATTTATATATATAATCTTCCACACCTGGTGAAAAGAATGTAAATTTTGATTTAAAAAATCAGAATAATTATGATGTTGGATCACAATTATGATGGAATTGGAAAATCTGAATCATTCATCTATATTTGACAACTTTTTAGTGTTTAATTTATTTTTCTTTTCATAGTACACTTTTAAAATTAAATTTAAAAGCAGCCTTCAACTACAAGGAAGTAAAAATCCTAGAAGTATCTGACTCAGATAACCAGTGTCTGAAAACATGGGGCATGTGGAAGCCAGCAATACTACATTTGATTTTTGCCAGAGGTATTTCAGCATGTAAAGCTTACCTGAACCCCTCAGTGGAACACAAAGCCTTATTTTTGTGAAGGTCTTAATGACTTTAGCTTTCCAGGATTATTCAGCACAGATTACCCCCACTTCACTGTTTCATTGGATCAAAGGATCATCTCCATTGGGAAAAGTACAATAAGTGATTTAGCTATTGCTATTGGCAATATGTATTATTCTTGCATGTACCATTTTAGCACTTTTTTAATTCACTGAACTGTGGCCAATTTGAATCCATACACGCACTTGAAAATGCGGGTCAAACTAAAATATTTAGAAGAACATCAAAAAGGCATATCCTTAGTCTATAGAGATATATGGACAAAAACACACTTTTCTTATGATTCAGACTGGTTTGGATAAATGAAGATCAAAGGCCAAATTAACTTTTTCTCCCCTTGAGGATTAAAATAATGATGATGTAAAAATAGTTATATTTCAGATTCATTTGCAATATTAATTCACTCGCTAAAGAAGATGAGGGCAAATTTGCTGGGGGCCTTTTTGTTTGCAAGTATAGAAAGAACAGAAAATGCAAATAAAATATAGATATTATATATATATATATGAATTTGTGCGGGAACTTTTAGAGGTACACTCAGCTGTACCAAATTATATCTGTTTTGAACGCCTAAGAAAATATAGATTTTTTTTAATATG
This sequence comes from Caiman crocodilus, assembly GCA_030014935.1. Taxonomy (NCBI): domain Eukaryota; kingdom Metazoa; phylum Chordata; order Crocodylia; family Alligatoridae; genus Caiman; species Caiman crocodilus. The sequence goes on from JAGPOW010000290.1 coordinate 17,583,736, forward strand.
CAGTCAGGAAATTATGAACAGTGAAGCTTCAGGATATTTAGGAAAAGTTTTGAGTAATGTATTTTGATAAAATGGAAAGCTCATCCTGAGGGGAAGAACAATTTTACCTATAGTTGTTTTCAGAGTATCTGATATTTAAGATTTGTGATTTGCTCTTGAATTGGTACTAAAGTTTTAAGGAAGTTGTTTATCTTTTGTACCATGATTCCACAGATATCTCTGGGATATAGTGTCTTATTCATGTGCATGAATTTATGGTTGCACTGCTGCCCTTCACCTATATGACTAGTTTTTTCTCTCCTAGGGTCTGCTAAGGGTTTGCTAACTGATGACACACAAAGTAAAAAGTAATCAGTAGTTTACCAAGTGATATGCACTGATTATGCCAACAAGTCTAACTCCGTTGATGCACTGGTATTTTGAAAAGAAATATGGTGGTATTACTCCTTTGACAAAGTTGAATTTTTAATTCTGTGCAGATAAATATCTTCTTACTAAGGTGTTACCAAAGTGAGGTATATTAATAGCAGGCTTCAGTATTCTATGCAAGCAGGTCACAGATTGTAGAAGCTTAAAGGCTGACCTACAGGAACATTTTGCACTAATTTAACATAAGATGCAGTTTTTAAACATATTTAAATAGGTGCAGGAGTCTAAGTGGATTTTGATGTATTGAAATCAGGTTGTTGGGGGAGGTGGGGTTAGCTTAAGTTGATAGGGGATTAAACTAAATTTTAGTGAGTCACTCATAAGCAGGAAGAAGTGTGCTGACTTCAGGGTTTGGACTGGTTCAACCACATCAGTTCAACTAAACTGGTGCAACATTGTGTGTTGACAAGACCACAGGCTACAGATCCCATGGGCTCTGTTTTCCTCTGGGTCTGTACACAGAGACCAACACAGTAGGACTGCATCCACACGAGCACAGACATTTCTTTTCCTGGAGACAAGAAGCAGCAGCACAGGGGCTGGGAACTGTTCTGTTCAGGAGCAGGTCTCAGCCCTCTGCCCCAATCTGCCAATGGGGCAGCTAGCAGTGAGCAGCTAACACACTGGGGCAGGAGGCTTGGATCTGCCCCTCCCATGCAGCTCTTTCCAAGTCTCCTGCCTCTGATCAGGGAGCCAGGGCCAGGAGCTCCCTCTGCCAGGGCAGGGGGACATTTTCCCTGCCCCAGCAGCAGGCAGTTCTGAGGGGTAGGGTGTAATGTCCCAGCCCTGGCCAGAAACAACCATTTCCTGGCCCAGTGCTCCTTGCCAGCCCCTGGGCTAACACCCAGAGGGAGCCTAGAGCTTGCCCTGGTAGCAACAGGGGCCCATTGCAGGGTCCCAGGAAGCAGGAGTAGTTTGCTGACATTAGCAGCAAATCTGCTTGTACTTGCATGGATGTGTAGATGCCTGCCTGGGAGCATTTACTCATAAGCAGTTTACTCATGAGTAAACTGATCCCAGGTCAAATGCTTGTGTAGACAAGCCCACTGAACACAGGAACCGCTTGTTTCTGCTGCCCTGGGTACCATTTATCCAGAACAGCAAAGAGGAAATGGATGTCATGACCCTGTCCTTTTTACTTCTTGATTCATAGAGCTGGCAAAATGTCTTCCTGAGTGCCAAAGACACACATCTTCCCTTCTGGGTTACAGTGCATAACAAGGTCCACCCCAAATGCAGATCTGCACAACCTCCCAAAACAAGGTGGTAGATACTGGGTACAGTAGAGGCTAATATCCTTTTCTTAAACTACAAGGACTAAACTCTCTTCTCTGATCCACACAACTGATCTCTTTATGGCTCTTACACTTCCCTACATGTCCAGGACCCCTGTTGCCTTTTATTACTATTATTTTATCCTCCTCCTCTAACCAAACACAGATTGCCTAGTGGATCTATTCCTTCCCTGTAAACTACCTTCGGAGATTCTTTCTTCCAGCTGGTAGGTCGATAGTAGCAAGTGGTTTGCTGTAGAGTCAGAGCCAATTAGTGCTGTGACACAACTGACCAAAAAAAAAAAAAGCCATGAAATAAACACCTCAAAGTGAAACACTCAGATCACTGAAAAATCTTGAGTGTTCAGCTCCCTGCATTGCATACTCTGCTGAAGTCCCTAATGATCTTTTGCCCTCTATTCTGATATGTCTTCCCAGACCTGCCAGACATATTACACTATTTTGAGAGCAGGGAAAATGCTTTTCTGTGTGTTTGTGGAACATGAACATTAATCCAGTTTAGAGGCCATAATTTCCTTTTGCAGGCAAGGTTAATGTAGGACCCTCAAAGGACTGGGGGGAGGGAAGCAAGAGGGAAGCAACATACCCCCACATCTTGTTTACCTCATTGTTGCTATGTATGTTCTGTTCATTACTGCATTTACTTGCTAAATTATATATAAAATTGGTAGTGCAAGAAAACATATCAGACAAAAAAGAATTTAATGACCACAATGGAATAATCTTTCCCAGGGCTGCTTGGATCAATCTAAGGAAATGAGGTTCCAGAAAAAGATATAGTCGTTAGAAATGAATAATTTTAATAGATGCCAGTTGCCACAGTAGAGGGCATCTCTGTATCCCTTTTCTGCTTCACACACCACATTCTTTGAGCTGTATCTTTGATCCCTGGCTGCCTGAGTGCCTGCTAGTACTTGCATACTATCTCAGAAGGACATTGAATGACCTAGATGTTGAGCCACCATTTTCTCTTTGCTGGGAAATGACTGCATTTCTTGTGTTCTGAGATTTTTTCTTTAATCTTCTTTTTCTTTTGAAATTCACTACAAAGCACAGAAATACAATTTCTTCATCTTCTGAGTATTTCATTTTTCAAAGTAGTTCTTTTAATTTGCACCTCCAGTTTTGTATATGCAGTCATTTGCCCCTATGAACACTTTTGTTTTTTAGTGGAAGATCATGTCTATAAAACAGGAAGAGCCGTGTATAGACAAAACAAGGGGCATGTGTGCACAACACTTTAAAGTGGGCTAAATGCTTTTGCACCGCTTTAATGGTGTCAGTGTTTGCACATCTTGGCGGTGTATTGCGCATTAATTCCTGCCGTTGTAGGAAATTTGGCAGCATAATGTGCTGTAAATGACTTGGGGCACAGCAAACTAAAACTCCTTCAGCAAAGTAAAACTCCTCCAAGGAGTTTTAGCTTGCTGCCCCTACAGCTGTGGAGCAAAGCACCGGGCTCTGTGCAGTTCTGTGGCTCTGCAAGAAGCCCTGCAGGCAGCCTGGGAAGGCAGGCTGATTGCTGACTGGGAAGGCAAACCTCATTCCTTGGCAGCAGCCTGGGAAGGCAAACCTGATTTTCGCCCTCCAAGCCTGCCTGAGCTGTGTGGGGGCCTGGTGCTTCCTTCCATGGCTGCAGTGACCACCAGGACCACACAAGCTGGGTGTCTGTGGACAGGTGCCGCTGCTCCCATGGAGGGAAGCACCAGCCTCGCCTCTATAGCCCAGAGACCATTTTGCCTGCCAGCAGCTTGCCTTCCCTCCCTGCCACTGAAAAGGCAAGTCAGTGCAGGGTGTGTGCATGACATGGGGGTTTAAAAACCCACCACTTCAATTTAGGGCCCCCTTTTATCTACACACACCCACAAATCTTAACACAAGATCAGTTTGTGCAATTAACCACGCCTGTTCCAAACTTTCCACAGCTGTTCCTTTTTGTGGAACCTCATTTCCTAAGATTGGTCCAAGCAGCCCTGGGAGAGATTATTCCATCATGGTCATTAAATCCATTTTTGTCTGATGTGTTTTCTTGTGCTACTAATTTTATATATAATTTAACAAGTAAATACATTAATGAACAGAACATAAATAGGAACAACAGAGGTAAATAAGATGTGGGGCTGTGTTCACCTCTATCCTTCCTCACCCCAGTCCTTTGAGGGTCCTAGTCAAAGGAAAGGTTGGTATACATGTCCTTTTTCCAGCAGTTTTTCACATGCGTGCATAATATGTAGCATAGGTTATATCCATGTCACTATGTATGTACACAGGAGCCAAAAAGGATTTAATGCAATAGAGTTTTAATGGTTGTTATTATTTCTGCTAACTTTGATCATCTTGATACACATTTTTTTGTTCCTTCTGCTGCACATCCCATTACTCTTATGGACTGAATGCCTAAAACTCATTCATCACAAACTTGTGAACAAGGTACATAGTCCTGTTGCTCCCTCTAGTGGCCAGCCTCACACAATACAAACATAATTCTCCAGTGGGTTTGTTAAAAATGAAAATAGTATTCATTATTTGGTGTGGAAGAAGGATACAAATATCCCAAGCAGTTCTGGTGCCATGGAATCCCTCATTAGAGCACTCTTCTGTTTGCTTGTCTGCCGCTACCAACCTCCACTGCTTTTGTGCTCCACTTTCTTTGTCCGAAAGGAAAGGAAAAAGGGGAGAATTCAGAGACGCTCCTGCAGCCCATATTACATAGGACCACATGCCTCCCTTAGGCAAAAGAGTGGCATTGAGGCGTGACAGGACAGAGTGAGGCCTATGCATGTGTTTTACTATAAGCCTTCTTCCCCACAATATTGATCAAGTTTTAATTTTACTCGTATGTTGTTTCTGCCTTAATAAACGTATTATACTCTTATGTACCCCATGAACCCATATGTTGCGGTATAACACATAAATAGTATAAAAATGTTTGAAGGGGGAAAGCTGCAGGCTTGCCATCTCAGCCAGATTTTACACTTTGACTGCAACTGTCAGATGTTTTTTTGAATGCGTGTCCTTTATATGAATTGTCTTTCCTCCAGACCTCTCTTGTTGCCTCTCTCACTAACTCCCTGTTGTTTTGTCTTTCTTCACCAGCCTCATAAAATGGTAGGACAAATTCTGTCTTGGATATTAATGAGCCACCTACATATTATTTCTTTTGATTTCTTGTGCTGACTTCCCTACAACCCCACCAGTTTTCAAGACTTTCTCTTCTGCCTTCTCTTTTCCTTGTCACACTAATTAGATGCACAACATTTGTTGCTTCAAGGAATACACACTCACAGCATCTGATACCAAGATTAACTTTTAATTAAAATAATAAAGAAAGAAGCCTAATTGAAGCTGTTTTTTTTCCTCTTACAAATTTCAAACCTATGTCAAATGTTACAGCTCTTTTTATGGTAGGTGTTACACTGGACATGATTAGGGAGAGGACATATCACTTATTGTTGTTTATCACAAAATCTGTGGATTTTTTCTTCCACCAAGAGCTAGAAAAAATACTGTGAATGCTAGGATGATATCCATGTTACAAGATCCTGTGGGCCAAGTCTTAAGACAAAATTCCTATTAGCTTTATTACATGAACATATAAATGGGAGGGGACAGCTAGATTTTGGATCATAGTATCGTGATTTAACCTACATCCTCACTGTCTTGGGGAAGCCTCAACTGCCTTCTCTACCCCTGTTGCTACAGCACGTGGCTGGGGCTAGGAAAAAAGGGAGTGTGTCTAGGACATGTCAATGAGGGGGTGATCCTCAGCTGCCAAGATAGCCTGTAGAGAAGCCTCAAGGCTGCTGCAACTTATTCTGCAGACTCACTTAGTCCCTGAGCAGCCTCAGCATTAAAACATGACATACAACATGAGTTGAACCTAACTTTTCTCTTCTCTATGCACATAGAGTTTGGAGGCAACTGCAGCCAGGGGGTAGTTGTGAATCTGCCATCAGCTGCAGTGTGAACACATCCAGGTTAAGAAAGGTCCCAAGGTTTACAGCCAATATTCTACCATTGCCATTGAGCACTTTATAGTCTCACCAGCTTGCTATCTGTTAACGTCTTTCTGCTTTACCCTCCCAGCTAATACAGCTGTGTAATTACAGGTAATGGGAGATGTCATTCTGCCTTGTTCCTTCTTTCCCTCCCCTGTCACATTTTGGTACTATTTGTTTATGGGCCTTTTCACAGTTTTTAATTCTTATCACTGTGTTTCAAAACAAGCCAACTTATATTACTATTAGGAGTAAAATTTCTTAAGGCAGAGAATCATATCCTTCTAAATCACTAATGTGTTGGGTGGTATCATCTCCTGCTTTAGGGTAATTTTGAACATTAGTTTAACCACAAAAGCTGTCTTGATGCTGACTTTTCCACTCAGGGACAGATGATTCCACTACCCTTGGATAGAGTAATGGGGAGCACCATTAGTGGCAGAGTAGCCAAATGTCATAATGGTGTGCTGGCAAGTGGTTACAGCAGCTTTAATTTTTAGATTAGACTAACAGTCTCCCAGAATCCAGCGCCAGTAATGACTCCAAAAGCTGAGCTCTACCTCGATATCTCTAGGTTTTTTTTCTCTTTCCCTAGCAATTTTATAATTCTGTCAACAACTATAAGCAGGTAAGGGGGGGGGGGGTTGTACAATCTTTCTTTACAAAGCCAACCTAATTATTGTTGTTTTCCTTTAGTTATTTTGTGATCTTTTTCCCCCCACAAAAAGTACTATTTGTATTATATTGTATTTCCTTAGTGACAAGGGTTAGATTTTTTTGGCAGTGTTCCATTGGGTGTCTGATCTGATCCTAAAATTTCCCCTAAAATATAAATAAATGATAGTATGCTACAAGTTGTCAAACATGCCTGTTTGTAGGAATCTCACTGGATCTTTAACACAAGAAGTCTGTTGGGGAAAAAAGGTGTTTCCCAGGGATAAAAAGGGATAAATAAAGTTCCTCATTCTTGCTCTTTTTTTTTTTTTTTTACACTGGAGAATAGGGAAAGGAAGCTTGTGAACACAGAAACTTTTTTTTCTAGAGATAAAAAAAAAAAAAGATGCCAGGTTTATGTCTTTTCAAGAGGAGTTTCGTGAGAATATTTTATTATAAGGATATGTTTCGCTGGAAAAGACATTTCAGAAAAAAAGTTTTCATGCAGCTGTATTTCTTGTTAATTTAACTTGAATCTTGGTGGAGCAACCTTCTAAGGCAGTGATGCTCGTCTTTTTGGCCCTATGGAGCGAATGAGTGGCATGGAGTTGATGTGCAGGGAAGATCGGACCCCACGTCAGAATTGGGCCCACATGCATGGAGCCAGACTATGCTGCTGCTGCCACCTGGTCCCACGTGCTGGGATCAGGGTCCGGGAACCCTGTGCCACCTTTGCCCAGTCCCATGTGCAGGGATTGAGGTCCTCGACTGCAAGGTGCCTCTGCCTGGCCCTACACTGGATCTATCATGCAAGGCCACAGTCTACTCTATGACTTTCCTGGGCCTTAAAGAAGAGTGACACTCTTGGAATGAGACAAGTAGATATTAGTGGTAGTGGCAACACTATGATATCCTTCCCCCGCTTGGAGAAAATACGATAAACAAGAAAAAAATTGTGGCAACACAACTGAATTCTCCTGTACTTTCAGCACCATTCTCAGGCAAAGCATTTGAAGCTAGTAGTTGCAGTTTTTAACTGAGGCAGATTCCTTTTCTTCTCTTCCCTTTTCTGAAACCCATGTAATTAAAGATTTTTTTTCCCCTCAGAATTACAGCACCTAATGGAAAGGCCTGAATGGATTTTCATCCCAAACAAATAACGGTCTCCAGGTCAAGTGCTGTAAGCTGTGATAATAATGCCACAGTCCGTTTATTCTGACCACTGAATACGGTTGTCATACACTTATCTAAATTATCTGCAGGACACACGCAATGAATTGAGCATGATTTTTTTTTCCTTTTTATGACTCTAATTGTTCACAAACTGTCATTCAAAATCATAGAAGCTTCCATTCTCAACACCATTGAATGCAAAGGTGACAGTCTCTGGGAAACCTGAAAAGACTCAATGCTTGACATGTACCTGGCAAGCAGACTGATAGCTTTGTCTCTTTTCATGTTGTTTTGGCATATATTTCAGCTCTTATAGAATTCTATATAAGACTGAAATATTTAATAAGAAAGACTCCAAGGAAATCAGGTCTGCCAAATCCCAGAATAGTGAATGCGCCAGAGACCTCAGACAGGAGTCTGAAGCAACAGCTGTGAAATATTCATAGAACCCTGGAAAATTCATTTATATCACTGCCCTACCTGTTAACTTGAAAATAACTCCTGGACATCTTGCACTCTGGCTGCCTCTTGTATCTGCACCTCTGGAAATCCATCCATCTCACTGCATACTGCTATGAAAGACAGAAATTGGTTTGGAATTAGAAACAGCTGATACAAAGCAGTCATAGGAAAGTAAACTATGATATTGAGGCAGTGACATTTCCCAGTCTTAACTAATCACATACCATCACCCAAACCGGGACAGGCAACCATCTACCTTAAAGCCACACATTATTTAAGTGTTCTAAGGCAGTAGTCTTGACTAAAGATTACAGAAGGAATTAAAGAAAAACAACTTCCGAGTTGGTGCATTTGTTTCCTGTAAGATGGCTTGTTAATAAGTATGAGTTTATATCTTATTTTCACAGATTGAGCATATGGATCTATAAGACTACTTGGGTAAAACAGAGGAATATAGAGCAGGAATAGGAGGTAGAATTCTTTATACAATACAGCATATCAGGGTTGGCAGACTATGGCCTGCAAGCCAGATCTGGCCCATAGAATCATTGACTCAAACCTGTGGACATGGGGTTTCTGTGGCATTTGGCAGTGGGGACTTTGGCTGCAAGCATGTTATGTATCTTGCCATGATAAGAAGTGCCACATCTGGGTGCACAGTTCTCCATGCCACTGTAGGGAGAAACACTGGTTGCGAGCTGGGTCATTCTGGCTCACAAACAGAAAACATTGCCAACTGCTACAGTACATTAGTGGAATAACTGCCTCATCTTAAACAGACATTGGCAAGATTGAAAAGGCTAGTAAGAAGAGCTCAAAAAAGAAGTCATGGACTATAAAAAAACATTTTATAGCGAAAGGCTTAAGTAGCTCAGCCTTTTGTTTTATCAAAGAGACTATATGATGATTTGGTCATGGTCTGTACATACTGTAAAAACAGGAGGAGAGGATCATGCAATATCACAAGCCTTTCTAAGGCTCTGAATTTCCCATCACGTGAAATTATTTTATGCTTTCAAAAATGATATGGAGTAGTACCACAACCAGTTATCTGACTCACTGTAGGACTAACAGTGATATTCTATGGCATTTGGCCATTTTAATGAAATAGGTCGTGAAGCTTTTGAGTTTTTGCTGAACTTAGGTTCCAAAATGTTTGCCTGAGTTTTTTTGTAATCATTCTGTTCGAATAGGTATCTGAGACGGACAGAAGTCTGAAGTAGTATTGAATAGCTAGCTACTAAAGTCAGTGCTGATGCCTGTGAACTTCATGAATTGTTAATAGATACATTTAGCTATCCTTAAATATTAGCTTAAGTAACTTGAGAACTAATGATGTCTTAACAGACCTACTGCAGAAAACAAACTGTTTTCTGTGGTAAATCGATTTTTGTAATTTAAACTAGATGTTGTTTGAATACCTATTTTTAACCAACATAAACTGTGTCTAACATACTGTCTCTAATATAATGTCTCAGATTAGAGACATATGCCTCTAATATGAAAGACATGGAGTTTCTTCTGTTACCTTCTTATACCATTCCTCGCTGTCCTTCCACCTCTGCTGGTTTTTAAAGCTTGTATTTCTTGTTTTATACATCAAACTGGTGTAATCACATAAAAAGCTGTAGGTTTAAGACTAGCATGGCCAGTCTTCAGGCCCAATTTCTTCTCTGGACAGACAGCCCCCCTTCTGCAGCAGCATTTTTGTTTACACATTCAGAAGTGCTTCACCTGGAAAAGAAAGCTTCATTTTTACTGAAGTTGTAATACCATGTAGGAAGTTCCATCATCACACATTTTTAAATTCAGGCAGGATAAGCATTTATCTGGCCTTGTTTAGACAGGGATGATCCTGGCTTTTGCAGAGGTTTGCACAAGGTGACTTCTAGCCTTAGATTTCTGTGATTCCAAATGGAAAACCCTGACTAGCCAACAAAAAGCCCCAACAAGCATTGTGTGCATGTCCCAAAATGGGATTAAATACTACACCAAGTGCCTCCCTGTGTACTGTACCAGGTGCCTCCCTGCATGAACTGCAGTGCATATGTGAGAGAGAAAATGTTGAGTCTTTAGATTACGTTTTGTTGGCTTTTATTCTTTCAGCATTACTGCATGCCTCAGTGCACCCAGCTTGTGGAGTTGAGGTCACCCTCTAGTATGTGTGCCATTGCTTAGAAACCCTATGGGAAAAATGTGCAAAATAAACTGTAAAGTTGTCTCATTATCTGTACAGTTCATACATGCAGTAATATGATCGTTGGAAAGGTGGCACTGTTGTGTTTTGTATCTCACTTATTTTACTGGGTGCTGTCTATAGACTATAAAACTAGTCATCCACATTAGAAACATTTTGTTTTTCAATGTCTTTTCCTTTTGTCTGTTTAACAAGCATGCATTTTTCATGGAGTTTGTTATGAGTTTTAGAGAAGGACCTGTGATTAAAAAAAGACAAAACATTGTAGATTGCAGCCTCCTGAAGTACATTCATTCAACTGTGGAGAGACTTTGGCTTCTTTGTTATTAAAATCATGTCACAGCCTAAACAGAGACCATAATGACTGCAGTGAGAAACAATGAGCTCAAACGTCCATCCCTGCTGGAAAAGGAATTTCAGTTCTTTACTTCACAGGCAATCACTTTGTGTAATCCCTGTCATAAGTTTATCCAACTCCATCTTTATACCCATTTTGTTGCCCCTAATACTCCTCGTGAGTGGCTGTTTTGAAATCTTATTCCTCAGATTTTAAGTATCCAAGAATGTTTGGGTTTTGGAGCAAATGACTTGCATATTCTTCCAGAGTTTTAAAATTGTATACTAGATGCAGACTTGCCTATACATAGCAGTAGAGCACTACTACAAGGGAAGAGAAATTAAGTATTATTCAGGTTGATGGTAAGCAGGGTCTGAATTATGCTCGCAGTCTGTGGGGGCCTGTGGTGGTGGAAGCTGGAAAGAGCCACTGCCGCTTGAGCTGCTTAGAAATATGCAAGGAGGGCTGGGGGCTCTCATCTCTTATGGGGTGACTTTTGGGGGACTCCTGTCTTGGAAGTAGGGGGCTCAGCCTCCCTAATCCCCTCCGTATTTCAATGGTAAGAAAATGCACAAATGAGTAAACTACTAGATCCTACATTCTTATGAATCTACAAAGATTTGTACTTTATGTCTTGTCTATATTTGTGGCACAGATAATGCTGTCTTTGGGATCTATACTATTTGCAAAACAATGAGATTCTGTAACTAGTTTTTCTGATTGTTTGCTTCAGATAGGAACAGCCAAAATGGCATGGGATGTTTTCTCAAGACATGTTTATAAGCCTGTTCTATATTTATTTTCTAATTATAGTGGGAGAAACTACAGATGACAACAAGTGAGAGGAGGAAGATAGTCTGTTCTGTCACATTCCACATTATTGCTATTACCTGCGTTGTTTGGTCATTGTATGTTTTAATAGATCGGACAGCTGAGGAAATTAAGCAAGGCAATGACAATGGTAAGTTACTTTTTCTGCCACTTTGCTAGTACAATAATAGACTAATTACAAAAGAAGATAGTTAATGGGACAGTCATTGTTTGTAAATATATATCTCATTGCTAACATGCTTACACATCTACTTTATGGAAAAATTAAAGGGCACATTATTCAGTAATAAAAGCCAGAATTTGGCTGAATTTATTTTCTCCTTGACTGCAATAAGAAAAGAGCTCACAGCCCAGTGCATCTGTTAGAACAGCTAAAACATGTTGTGTAGTCTTATTTTTTACTCCAGAGGGGTTTTCATACTGAAATAAAAAAGTGGCTAATGAAAACCAAAGGTTCAGCTGAACTTCACAAAATCATCTAAAAGTCTTCAGGTGTGTTTTATGTGACTTAATAGAGCTTGTCTGTTCTGCAAAACTAGGGTAGGACACATGCAACAGGCTTGATAATGAGGATTTTCAACAAATGATCTTTTCTGGTCCCCACTGGAAACACTATGGCTGAAATTATTAGCCCCTAATTTGTAAAATAAATGGTACCAAGGCCCTTTCCTGCATTCTTCATAATAACTACATTTATTCTATGAAAACAGTTTTTACTGTGGCATTTCAGTTCAATGTCCAGTAGAAACCCAGAAATGCAAAAATTTTGGACATGTGAGTGGAAAGAGGTAAATAGCTGTGCTAGTCTGAAGTCAGGCACAGGGCAGGGCATGGTGGCATCTTAGACACTAAATGCCTTTCTGAACCAGTTAGTTTCTAAGGACAAAGGAGAAGTTGCTAAAACATTTACAGCCTTAAAGAACTTTGGTGGTGATGGTTATAATAGTATGATTCTCCTTTGCCAGATGAAAGAATCAGAATTCCAGTCTCATCTTGCTCAGGAGTGTTTGGGGTAATGAATGTGGGATTGGCCCATCATTTACAGCAGACTATAGGTTAAAGAACTGAGCAGGTATTTTCAACATGTTTGAACTATTGTTCTTCAGTAAAGCTGTAAATCCTATGCTTTGTAATACTCCATTGAAGTAACTCTATCGTGCAAGAACAAATCACAGCTATAGATATGCCCATCAGCTGTTCTTCAAGTCACCAGGGAAAATAAGCCAGCACATTCAAAGGCAAAACTGTATACACACATTATCACAGAGAAGTAAGGCAGGAAGGGACCTCAAGAGATCATCAAGTCCAACAAAGGATTGAATCTGCAACTTTGGTGTTATTAAGCACCACGTTCTAACCAACAATAATTTTCTTATCTTTAGCCACCACCTACAAAGGACAACTGCCACACATCCCTTCAGAATCAAGCCTGTTCTTTATTTCACGATAAAATTAAAAAGACTGATTTACTGTTCAGAAACGTACGTGCCAGCCACCTAATATTAAAAGATGTTTTCTGTTGCCAGTTGAAGTATATACTCCAGGACCTGGTAAAATTAGATGTCATATCTAATCTTACAGGTGACACCAACAGCAATTCTAGTTTGTTTACAGAAAGAAAAGAAAACCTTTGCATAGCATATGAATTACCTTGTTAAAAAGAGGCATATAACAGTCATTCTTCCTCTTTTGATCCGGACTGTTACTTAGTAGACTACTACATTAATATTATATGTGTGTATAACATAGATAGCATGCAGTGCTGGAAATCATTTGAAAACCACATGCCTGTGCATGAAAAGGCTTCTAAGCAAAACAAATCTACATCAAGTCGCTCTTGACTATTTAAAGAATTTAAAATATCAGATGAGTATGTGGGGAGCAGCTTTTCTGTCTCTGATGTGAACTGACATAAAGAATAGCACAGCAGAGTCCCTTGTGTTGTGTTGTAAACTTTACATGAAAAAACAAAAATCAGCTTTGTGTACTGCTAGTTGAACATTAATATTTGATGCTGCTGCTGCCTGCCCAACTCTTGTTTTATGAGCAAATTCTATTTATATAACATCAAGATCCCCAAGATGATTCTGTAAGGCCAAGTCCTAATATCATGTTTCTCTTTTAAATACGTACACCTTTGGTTTTCATTGAGAGATCTACCCAAGGAAAAAGGCTTGATACTTTATTTACAGATAAATAATATCCATTAAGATAACTATGTGCACTCCCTTGATTAAGCTGACTTTAGGCAAGCTTAACTACTCAGCAAAAGTGCCTGGGATGAATATTTGCTTTGACATAGGGTATATCCATAGTCAGGTTACCTAATCTCAATAGTTCAAGCATATTTCCACAGTGTTCTTGAAACATAGCTGAATGGTTGATATTGCCACCTTAACAGAACACGAAGACACTCTGTTGCTACCAAGGTAACAAGGAAAATGAAATGGTCATTAGCAGCTTTTTTCAAATGTTAGTTTCACTGAAAAAACACTAGGTGAAATGAGAATTTTTTTGCAATCCCTCCGGGGGGGTGGGGGGGTGTTGGAAAAAGAAACCTAAAAAGTGAAAAATGTTAAGTTGTCTTTCCTTTTCATCTTCTAAGACCCTACTTAATGGCAAACTGGGGGAAAAAGGAGAAAAGAAAGAGGAAAAACCTAAAGATCAAAGTATCTGTTCTTTGTGGTAAAGCAGTGGGTAATCTCAAATTACTTCTCTAGCAGTGTACGATGTAAGACAGGCAATTGAGAAGCCCTGGGTTCTCAACCTGCTGCCACTATTCCTTCTTGGAGCAGTACCCTCTGTTGGCTCCTAAATGGTCTCAAGCAGGTATTTCTACTCCTGACTCAGGTTTCCCCTGTGGAAAAATTGGATAATACCCATCTACCTTACAGTTTTATTGCTGAGCTTAATTATGTTTTTAGGATGCCTGGACCATTAATGGCATTCTGTGTGCTATAGATTATTTATTTGAAGTTCTCCTAAATATTACTAATAAATGTATGTGGTGGTAAAAGGTTAAAATATCTAGGAAGAAATGTTGATACAAAGGCTTTAACAGTCCAAAACACTGAAGGCCAGCACATTCTGTATCAGTGCCAATGCTGTCATCATTAGTCGGATGAGGCAATGCACAACTGAGTTTTTTTTCTTCCCTTTTTTTTAGTTAGAGTGCTCAATGTTTGAAGCAGCAGCTGCAATGATGTTAATTATCTTGTGATTAGAAGACTGTTCCCAGTATGGTATTCTCTGATTCTGTAAAATCATAGGACTAGTTTTAGGTAAAAGTGAATCATCTTAGTATTGCTCAGAATATCACCTAACTTAGGCCCACTGTTATGTGGCTTCTCAGTGGCAGTGCCAATAGAGATTTTTCTGCAATTATAGAAAGCTCTTTAAAGAGTTGCAACAGTTTCCTTTTATCCCCTCCTTCAATAACCAATAACAAAAAGTGAAACAAGATGTACTAGAAACTTTAGGATGTCTATGCAACTAATGAGGAAAACAGAGAAATGCACACAGAGAAACAGAAAAGAAAGGCCAGTCAGAAAATGAATGATGCTGGTTAGCAGGAGGTGGGATTCTTTCCCACTAAGTTGCTCCAAACCAAGACTCCATCACAATGGACAAATACTATAGTATAATAGGTTATGGCTATATTAAGTATAAAATAGGGCATGTATCTTCTAATAGAAAAGGCACAAAAAGTGATCCTGTGTCACTTTTTATAGCAGTAGTGTGGCATAAGCCAGGGATCTTGCCATTCCAGTTTGGATAATTACATTCTACCCACTTAAACCTACAGACTATAGTGATGGGTTCTAACCAAGAGACAGGAACAAGAAGCACAATAAAAGTACACGTTTCTGTCCCAGGAAGTAATTTTACATTCCTGATATATAAAACTACACTAGTAAAGGTCTGATCTTACGTCTTTGCCTACCAGGATGGCTCCTGTGCTCTTTTAAACAGCAGTTAATCTTTAGTATGATAGCAGCAACACTTGTGTCTCTGTATATGCACAGCATTTAAAGTATTTGGAATTCTTTAGAAAGGCAGCCGCTTAATTTTGTTCTATGAATATAATTCAGAAATAGACATGCATGGCATCTAGGACAGGAACTATGCAGAATGACCAAATAAGGTGATGATGATGATACTAACCTTAACTTATTTGTTTGAAAGGTGTCCTTGAATGGCCATTTTGGACAAAACTGGTTGTGGTGGCCATTGGGTTCACTGGAGGCCTAGTCTTCATGTACGTACAGTGTAAAGTCTACGTTCAATTGTGGCGCAGGTTAAAGGCTTACAATAGAGTGATTTTTGTTCAAAACTGCCCAGATACTGCTAAAAAACTGGAGGAGAAGAATTCTTCATGCATTCAGAACTCTGAAATCAAGGATGCTGTGGTAGTGCCAGTATCACAGACAGGTACAAACTCACAGCCATCAGCTGAAGAAATGACTTCTGAGGTCATGCCAGTTTGACAGAGGTGGCAGTCTTTCTTCACTTGAAGAATAAAGTGTGAGTGTTTTCTACACCACAGCCACTAAAGAAAGCAGAGATGATCATGCATACCAAGTAAAACAACACAAACCCTACCCAGGAAAAAAGGATCCAGCGAAGCAACATGTGTTACTTTATGGAATGTGACCATTTTGTGAAATAGTTTCTCAGCTAGTCAGCCAGGTAGTGACAGTGGAAGTGTAGAAAGTGCAATAGATAAAAGTTAACAGACAATGCCAAACAGACATGACAAGTTGACCTTTTTAAACTGGATGGCCAGGAAGATATTGGAAAGACCTGCTATTATTGTTCTGTTTACAGGGAAAAACAAACAAACCCTTTCCACCTGTTTATAGTTACTAAGGGTCTTATTTGCTAATTATCTTCTTAAAATACACTTCAAAGTAATACCATTAAGGTCACTCACATAAACCCTCAATCAACAAAGTTAACAGACCTACACCATGGCACTCCTCTAAGCCTCAAGAAGTTACATGCTTGTGTGCTATATTGGATGCCTGAATGTTTTGATAGTTGTATGAGTTGAGGATAGCTGAAGGGTAGTATTGATCCATTTGAATATACATTCACATTTTTGCAAAAATATTCAACAGTCAGACTTTGAGTTCTCTAATTGTCTCAACCCTTTCCTTGGTCCCATAAAATACAGAAGTTATTTAGCCAGAAGGCTTCAGAAAATTATTAGATAAATGTCTGGAACAGGACCTCTGTTGCAGTACTTTAAAAAGTAAGTAAAAGAAACATGAATTCTCTGTTATATAAGCATACTGGATATAGAAAGCTTTGTTCCAAAATGGCAAAAGATTAAGCATAAACATAAGTATTACAGGTATTACAAGCATGCAATCCACTCCAAAAGAACTTAACATTGAATTATATGTCTGAAGACCTGGGGAGATAGAGGGAAGTAGTGGGAATTTAAAAATAAGGCTTTATTTTTTAGAGTTCGTGATACAGCAATTAAGGTAGTCACAAGCAAGCATACCTCATCTTAAAATGATGCTGGTATCTCCTTGCTCTGATTTGGTTGAAAAAGTTATCAGTGGATTCTTTTATATGGGTAAGATTGAGCTATTAGCAATTCAACAGTTCAGTTGTTACTTTTGTGTTTTGAGCATTCTCATGTTAAGTGAAGTGTGAATAACATTAACAGGTGCAATAGATAAATGAATGTAGATATAATAATGTGTCCAACAGAGTGAGTTATATAAAGAGAAGACTTTTGTGATTTACTTCCAATCTCTGTGGTGTTTATTACTGGGACAGGAGTGGCAAGCTGGTGAGAAATATGTGTGCATTGGTTTGGGTAAATCTGGGACAACACTTGATAGCAGCTAGGGCTCTTTTTGAGCTTGTATTTAGGAAATTGACCTGGGGAAGGGGATGGAAAGAACAAACACATTCTTTCGAAAAGGGAGAAGACAAATGTCTGTTGTATTCAAATGTCTGAGGTATTGATATTGGTGTGCTAATTTTCTTCTCCTTTACTTCAATGAAGTTTGGACAGGATACAGTTTCATATCAAACTGCAATGGTATAAAGGCACTTTTAGAACATTTCATTCTGTTATGTTTTTACACTTTAAGTTTGGAATAATAACCTTAAAGTAAATAACAGCCAGGAGGAAACTGGTTTATTCTTTAAATATTTATTAATAGGGACTACATAATTGATTGTTCTAAAATTTGTGTTCCCAAGGTAATTATCATCAGATATTTTTGGAATTAAACTACATTTTATAGTTTTAAACCCCCAAACCCTGTTTCATGCAAGTGCTGGGATTCTGGATTTAAGCATCAAGATGCCATTACCTCTTGTATTCAAGCAAATGATTTTTCCCTCTTTAGCCTATTTGTTCCTTGGTTTCTAGTCATGTCTTAGAACCATGGAAATATTTAGACCCTGAAGCCATGCTGTTTACAAGACCATACCAAGACTTCTCCCTCCCCCATGTGGTAACAGCTTTTCTGACATTGTACATTTGAAGCTTAAAGTTTAAACATTGCAAAGGGAAAAAATCTTTAACAAAAACTACCCTCAATGAAATATATATCTGAACAATGGGATGAAGAGGGAAAATGTAGCATTTAGTCAGACCAAAAGACCATTAGAGTAAAATTAACATGGACTATAGTTGGACTAAAATAAGGCCTTTGATTCCTTAGAATAGGGGTGCTCAACTTGGGCTCACAGGACAAATATGAGCCATAGGGATTCCATGGATCAGAAAACTTTGCAGCAGGGGATGGAGGAAGCTCTGCGAGGCTGGCTCCAGCCTTACTTAGGACATTGAAACAAAGGAATATCAGGGCCAGGCCCTATCCCTGAACGTCCAGATTGGTCCATACTCCTCCCCTTCCAACCCTCCCATGCCCTGATCAGGGCAATTCCAGCCCACCCTTCCACCAGCATACACATCGGTGCTGCCCACCTCTTCCCCACGTGTCCAGATTGGGGCCGCTCTGTTTCCCTACCCCCTGGTACATCAGGATTGGGGCTGCCCTGCCCTACCTGCCCCCCCACCCCCAATGTCCAGATGAGGACTACTTCACCCCCACCCTGGCCAGATGGTTTGAGGTCATGCTGCAGAACCCTTGCAGCTGAATTGGGGCCAATTGGCTGGATGCAACCCACAGAAGGACCTGGCACTGCCCATCTGGCCTGCAGGGCAAGGTGGTTGGGCACCATTGCCTTAGAATGTTATTGTAAATGTTTTTTCTCCTTGTCCTCTCTCATAGGAGGTTGATTTGTGATAGCTTGTGAAAACTTAGTGGTAGGCAGAAAGACACATTTGCGCTGTATGTCTTGCCTCCAAGAAAAAAATATGCATGGTAAGCAATACCTCATTCAATTCTTTGTCACTTATGGAATTTAATGGTCTGTAGTAATCCAATTACTTTACTTTACCAGAGGCTTCTATAACACAAAAGGAAGACTGTTTTTCTGGAAAAATAGAAGTCTAGTACTTTTTTTCTCCTTTTTTAATGACATGAAGTAATGGTATTGCAAGTAGAAGTTAAAGATCAGGGAATACTGACACAGACATAAATAGTCTTTCTACAGTGGACAGCAGTAAGTACCCAAATCAGGTAAAACTTCATCTTGGCATGGTTAAGAATTACAGGACCAAACCCTGGGACAGATACCCACCATGACCTGCCCTTTCCTAGATATACTTAGTTCCATTAATCTGCATTAATTTGGAACCAAGTTCTGCCTCCTGGCTTGAGCAACATTCCTAATAAATTTGGGTGAAAGTTACGCTTCTACGAAGGCTGCAGAACCACTATACTAATGAGCAATTTTGGAATATCAACAAGATGCTTCTGTTCTGTGTTAAACATATACCTCCTCTTTACTGGTTTCTTAAAATGTTGCCATTACAGGAATTAATTATTTCAATGATTGATTTAAAAATTAGTAGCAACACTGAACCATTTATTTTTATACTAGCATTATGAAGATTCTTAAGAAATCCAATGATACCATGTCATATATTGCTATACTTAAAAGGCAGTATTTATTTTTCTGGCCTGCAGAAAGTAAGTTTCCTATCACCAGGACTAGCTCTTTCTAATTCTAAAAATTACAGTGAAATGTAATATGGGATGGAAATATTTTACTGTGTGTAATATTGGATCAAGTTTGTGTTGTTTGTTTTATCCTCTTCTCTTTTGCAAAATAAAAAAGATGAATTTTTGGGTGAACGCGTGTCCTGAGAGACAGAAGGTAAAGGGAACGAAAATTACTAGAACTGCTAACTGTTGTGGAACAAATTTGTATTTGTATTAAACAAGTGACCCCAAAGCACTGTAGCATTCTGTGTTTACTTAGTAAATATCACACTATGTGGTGATTCAATCATTCTTACGTTTCCAAAGGAAAACAAACTATTTTATTGTAAACACAGATTTTGCACATTTGACCAACCAAAGCAACTTCAAATCAGCTGTCAAGCAAAACATATTTTCATGCTGTTTTTCTCAATAGTTGGAATTCCAAGCAAAGCATAATTATAACAATGTACTGGGAAGACTCCATCTACCTGACCTTTCCATTTTCCTAGGTTGTGAGGTTGACAAAACTTTAGGATAAGTTTAAAAAGGCACTTTTAAAAAGGCTAAGCCTAGTCTTCATGCTACAGAAACTGCTAAAAAATATGTCCAGTTATAATCTAGATACTGTCTTTGAAACTTGGTGGCCTGGTATTATCTTCCAATATCTGGAGTGTTGGGATAGGGAAGCTCACAGTGAAAAGTGCATCCACAGCCTTCAAGACCAAAAGTTTACTAACTTACTTGAAAGAAGAACGAGACACAGTAGGACATATATAAACTTGCCTCACTAACTGGCAAGTAAACATCAACTTAAGTACAAGACCTACTTGTCTGATCTTACCAATAACAAAAATGTATATCATATTTTTAAAAATAAGTGCTTTTATAGGGCATAGGCAGACAAGGTTCCTTGGGTGAATTTGATATCTTTTATTAGACCAACCCAAGGGCATATTAATTTACATAGCTATACTTACTTGAAGATTTATTTTAAGTAGGAGATTCTTATATCTAGTCCTTTTTATTTTATGCAAGAGATTTAAACTGAATGTAAGAAACCAATTTACAACATATGCAGGCATGCAGAGTTTTTTTAAGATTCAGGGCAGACTTCTGTTTCACCTTGTGATGACCAAGGGGCAGTTTGCAACCAACTCTCAATTACCCAACTAAAGATACAGGAATAGGATCACTTTTCAGAGATGTGTAAATGTTTCCCCACTCCTACATTGGAGACACTAAGGTTTCCAAGGGGGTAATAAAATTATTCTTACCCTTTAGTTGGCTACTTGAATGTTTGTCATAAGCAGCACTTTAACTGAATTCATGACCAGTTGCATAGCAATCAAAGGTGTGAAAGGAAGTCACAAAAGTATGACAAAAAATATTTGTAACAACTTTAAGGCTTATTCCTCATTTTATTACACCATTAATTGAATGACTACGTGGCCAGCTCGCTACTTAATCATGCCTTAAGTGTAATGTCCGTCAGAGGCACCAGATGCAAGAAAATTACTTAAAAGGAAACCCAAGGACAGCACCCTCCTGCTGGGAATAAATCATGCCATGGACCCTGGATGATGTTATATTTATCACACAATGAACATGTTAATTGTGCAATAAATTGTAAAATGGCAAACCAGCCACAAAAATGGTAAGTGAAGAATGTAGAACATTGCATCTGGTTTATATTGCACTTTAATTTGAATGTGTCCTCCCACCTGGGGACATTTAAAACCATACTGCAGCTTGATGCTGGGTTGAAAGGTTCATAGCATAGGGAGCTCCCTGATCCTCAGCAGCCCACACCCTGTCGCGATCTGACCGGCCGGCTATGATCAGTGCGGACAGGCAGGCTGTTTAAAGTTCAGAACTGACTATGCAGAGACGCATGTGGTAAAAAAAAAAAGTTTACTTATGTCACCAGGTGGCGAGGCTGGAGGCTCCTAGTTACAGTTACAAGCGAAGGGAGGGGGAGTTTGCTGGCGCTGGGTGAAGGGAGGGGAAAGGTCACTGACGCAGCTCGTAGCTAAGCGAAGGGAGAGGGAAGTCGGTGGGAAAAGCTCATAGCACTGATACAATCAATCGGAGGCCTACTTAAGGAACGTCACCGTATCGTCAACGGGAAGACACAAGGCGGCTGGTCTGTCACCCCGGAGCCTCTCAAAATGGACTCTGTGTTTGAATGTTTTATAGGGGTACTGACATCACTACTAATAACCAATTGAGTGTGGGTATCATCTTACTTGGGCTGGCTAG
>JAGPOW010000290.1:17605554-17621669 GCA_030014935.1 Caiman crocodilus
TACTAATAACCAATTGAGTGTGGGTATCATCTTACTTGGGCTGGCTAGTGGGTGGTATACCTTTTGTGACATGAGCATGATTTATTCAGGTGAGACACACCCCAGCATATGTGTGCCTGGACCCTAACAATTGCATGTTATATTATACCATACCTTGAAAGTCTGGCATGTCAGGATGCCCGATTTTTGCAATCTGGGATTAATCCGACTATGGGACCTGAAAATTTTTAAGTAACACCTGCCACAAGCTAAGAGAAAGCTGACAAGAATTTGTGGAGAAATGTTTGCAAGTGCAATCTTGCCTTGAGGCTTTGCTGCTTTTGTTTCTGAAATTACAAAATTGAGGCAAACTTTATTACACAGCATATGTATAAGAATTAGGTTATTACATCAGTTATTTACATGGGTTGTTCCAGAGGGAAAAATGACAACCTTACCATTATGAATGAACATTCTGCTTCCTCTTCATTTGCTATAAATCAAAAGCTGATAGAATATATATCAAAGATGATAAATTAACAGAACACTTATACTTGCTTCATCCTCCAGCAAAATAAGCCTGTTTCTAGAGCAAGGAATGATCACTATTTTGGCCCAGATGTATAAGTAAAAATAATCTAAAAAAAATAATATCATGTTCATGTTTAACAAGGAACCAGTTACAAAATTACTACCTACTTTTTATTTACTATAGAAAATTGGCCAGTATCTGAACTACACCAGAAAATAGCTTAAAGTACACCAAGAAAAAGCTTAAAATAGCAGTGCAAGACCTGTATTAGGAAAATGTCTGTTTACCAGAAAAATTCCTTTCTTCTACCAGGAATTCCACAGATCCATAATAATGGGTCAGATGCTTGCAGTTACTTAGAAAAAAGCTCAAGCTGGGCTGTGAAGTAAAACCCCTGTTTTTCAACAAACCAAGTCAGTCAGTTCCAAATACTTCCATAGCTACTTGGTACAGCTTATAACTTTAAGCTTAAATTCAAAATTTATTAGATACCTCAAGAAGGGCATCTGTGCCCAAAAGCTTGCAAAGAACAATTTTTACAACTATTTAGTTGGTCTAATAAAAGATATTACATCTACTCAAAGAACCTTTTTCACCTATGTCCTTAGACCAACAAACAACCTAATTAGATATCTCAAGGTAGTTATATAAATAGTCATTGTTACAAAGCAATTCAAATTTTATAGTGGACAATCCCTGGTGTCCTAAGAGAAGAGAGAAGTTATGTCATCTGCAGAACTATAATCCCTAGGCTCAACGGACTCGCTCTACAGACTTTACTGCTAGAAGAAGGGAATTTTTCAGATAAAGTACATTTGCCAACTGTTTGTCCAGGAAATTTTTCAAGTTTCTTAGTATACGACATCTGATATTAGTGTGTCTCCAGAAAGGGAACTAAAAGATGAATAAGGAAGGAAAGAAAGAAAGTTTGTGTCAATTCCATCTGTGAGTTTGTTTGCTTTCCTAATATATCAATTATTGGATGAACATGCTACAGAGGGCCCCCTTTCCAATGGCAGTGTCTTAAGAGAACTGCACATTTAATTTGTAAAATGTAACTGATATAAGAAAAACATCTGTGACCAGCTGGATCTCGCCATTTCTTATTGTACACGTTGGATGTGAACCTGAAGTCTGGAGGATCCTTGGAGCTAAATGAATGAGTATAAATTTTTAAATATTTGTCAAGAAAAAAAGGCTAAATTTTAAAGTTTCTGAAATGTACCAGTTTAATCTTCTAAAACAAAACAAACTAAAATACTGCTACTGTTTAAATGTATGATGGAGGTTGCAGATCAGTCAGCGCTCTTCTCAACTGACACTGCATTGAAAATTGATTTGTAACTCTCTCCCAACATCATGAGTATGCAACGGTTGTATGTGATATATTTTTCTACAGTTATTATGAATGGAGGTGGAAAAGTTGGAGAGCAAAACAATTTCTTGAAACAGGGGTATTTTGGGAACAAAGGCTGTGCAAACTCA
Source organism: Caiman crocodilus (assembly GCA_030014935.1). Taxonomy (NCBI): domain Eukaryota; kingdom Metazoa; phylum Chordata; order Crocodylia; family Alligatoridae; genus Caiman; species Caiman crocodilus. Next base: position 17,607,551 of record JAGPOW010000290.1, read on the forward strand.
TAACACGATTTTGCCCTAATGAGAGGTGAAGTACTGCTATGCCTTGATTAGACTGAAGTGATTGTAACTGAGATGGCAGTTTTCACAAGAAAAAAAAATCGACAAGTCCTTGACAGGAGATAATGAAGATGCTGAGCTCGGTTTAATCAAAATGTATTTTCCAGGAGGGAGTTCTCATGAGTGTGGCTTTGCAAAGTACAGAAGATCCAGCTAAGAAATCCTCTTCCACGTGAATAAGAAGATGATACTGTGCCCGCTGCTGTGAGCTGGACAGGACAAACTACAGCATAGATTCTAAGGTCTGAGGTTTAGGCTCATCTTAAGGTTTAACTGGAAGCACTCTACAGATTTGCTTTGACTTTTCATTGCATCTATGTTTAACAACACTATTAAATCAGACAGAAAAAGACACTTGAAGATAATCACACTGCAGAACACTTTTTCAAAGTTAAAAGATGCTCATGAACACATATGGTATCTTTCATATTCTTAAGATTAGACTTAATTTTTCTGGATTTGAGTACAAAATTTGGTCCCCATAACATTTTCCTTGTAGGAGAGGCATAAGTGAATAACCAGCAACTCCCTGTGTAATACCTACCTTTTGATTTTTTATTTTGAAGAAGATTGTGAACAGCAAAAGATAAAATTATAGCTTTGTGGTAGTGCTGGAGACATGTAGTCATGATAGTTCAAGAAATGTGCAAGAGACAAGGATATTGGGAGGTGGGGGAGTTAGTGATAACTTTTATTGAACCAACTGCATGGTTGGAAGAGATTTAGACAAGTTTTCAAGGAAAAACAGACTTGAGAAAGAACACTATGTGTTCAAAAGCTTGTCTAAAATATCTCCCAACCATGCAGTTGGTCCAATAAAAGATCTCAGTTTGCCCAAATAGTTTTGCCTTAGTCATACTTTTGGTAATTAGAAAGAGGAAACAGCAAGTCCTGTGTCTGTATAACCTGCAATAAGAGTTCAGTTTCCCTGAAAGATTCTGGATCCCAGTAAATCCATTGATGGGTAAGTGACACATCACCCAACTCCCTACCTCAAGAGCCTCAGATGCCACTCTCCTGAATACTTTTTTATTCTTTTCTCTCTCAAGTAGTTGATGTGATGTTTAATTTCCTCTTTGTGTAGAACACCAAGAAAGGAAATGATTAGACACTCATAGCCAGGATGAGGAACAGGTGTCTTTGTTGTCCCCAAGTTATCAGTGGTCCAACTTCACTGATCAAGACTGAAGCTACAGCTCGTAAGAGTTAAGATACTAGTGAACCACAAAGAAGCCTCTTCATACCTGTTTTTTCTTCCATGTGAGGGTTCCTCTCTCCTTTCTTTATGACTTCGTCTTTAGAAGACCATGAGAAAGGAAGGGCCAAGCCTGTGTATCATTCATAGACAATGTTGTACTAGCTATGACATTTTTGCTTTGTTCCTGCCTTTAAAGAGCTATAACAAAGGATAAGTTCCATTGTAACTGATATACAAACTTCCCTTGTGATGACTGATTCTCTCAACTGCCATCTTACATCTGTTTTGTCTTACATAAAGAGAGATTATACAAGTATGAATCCAAATTATTTGAATAAAAAAGCCTGATTTTTCTAACTCTCACTAAGCTTTCATAGAACCATGTCAGTTCTTCAAGACCAGCCAAAGTAAAATGCACCTCAGTTAGTAGTAAAATACACAGATATCATTCCTAGTATACAAAGGAAAGAAAGATGATTTTTTATGTTATTTACCATGATACACTATTTTCAAGCATTACATGTTGTGTGATATTTTGCACACTAACTTTTTCCGAGTCACCCTAGTTAAAACAGTTTGTAAAATTCACAACTGAATGGTCACTGAGCATTAAAAACAAGTACCTAAGAAACATAATCAAAATCAAAGATGTGTAGGGGTCAAACAGCCAGTTTAGAGTGAAATAACATGTCTATTATTCTCAGATACCAACAATTACAAATGCAAAGCTGCAGTATTCAATGGTTAACTTTACAATGACTGCAATCACTGATGCTAAACAAGCAACAAATTCTTGATTCCTGATACTGAATATAGAACCCCTGTGGTAATACCAGAAAAAGGCAAGATTGAATTGTTAATGGCAACTATTTTGCAGATTTCTTTTTAAAATGCGGTTTTAATTTTGCTAGGACATTAGAGCCTTCTCAGGGCATTCCTCTTCCTCCAGGTTTCAAGATGCAGAACTTGTTAGAAAGATAACTGTAACAATGACATTATTGGAGTCCATATTCATTTCTTCTCTCTCAAAAGATCCCAATCTCAAATCCAAGGAATACCTCTCCCAGAATTCTCAACCTTGAAATTTTAAAATCAAGCTGAAACGTTTCGTCTGCCCCCTCCTCCATCACCATCCTTCAGCTTTGAAGTGAAAATGTACCTGATAAACTGATGTGCAAACTCAAATAAAATCTCTTTCTTTTACTTGAACAAATACAAATTTGTATTGGTCAGTATGAATTGGATACACACAGGGACATATAGCTTAGCAGATATACTGCTGTTTCATAGTATTTTTTGTGTGAGCATTAAAATGCTTCCCTCATTATCTGGAGAACTTTCCTTTCATCTACCCACGCAGTAACCTACAGAAGAACATGAAGTCTAAATGACAGCAAAAGAAATGGTGGTTTCAGGAAACCTTCACTAACAAATGAGAAACTTGATATGAAAATAAATTGTTATTTGTAAATGTCTACAATTGTGAACAAGAGTGTCCACCTTGGGCATGTTAACAGGTAAACATATCTACTTTTCACATGGCCTTACTGCTTTTATTCAGCACACTGGGAAAAATATAGAATGACTTTCTTGTGGAAATTCTAATCCTGTCCTTGAAAGTACAACAAAAGTTTTAAAAATCAAAGAAACTTCACTGGTTTTAAGTTAAATTAGTTTAAAAGGGATTTATCAAATCCACATAAACTGATATCTGAATAAACTTCTTTTGGTTGCAGCACTGCTGTATTAATTTAACTTCACCAGGAAGTTTATTAATGAAAGTTAAATTGTTCTGCCAGGATTAAATTGGTTCAGCAGTTTATCTTGGTCAAAAATAGGGTTCTGCCCCAAGCCTAGGGGGCCAGATGATCATGACTAAGGCACATTAGTATCTGCAGCAAGCGGCACAAACAGGAATGTAAGCCCATGTAAATAAAGTATTGTTTGCAGACCGCAAGCCTCATCAAACTACTACAAACTGCATGCAGCAGCTCACCCTAAAGCAGCTTAACTGCTGCTTCAGGCACAAGCTATAATGCTCAGTCATTAGCTACAGCAAATTCCACAGAAGCTCAGAGAGGTTTTAACACTGAACTCTGCCCTTTCTGCTCATTGGGTCAGAAAGGAATCAGCCATTAAAGCCCAGCATCTGCATGCTTCTATTCCAGTAAAGAAAAATCAGCAGTCCTGCTTAAGGCAAACACCCTGCTTTTAGAGGGCTCATTTTGGGAAGAAAGGTGTAAGGTATGCATGTAAACATGGTATATTAATCAGATGAACGCTCATTATGCCACATTTTCACCAAATCAAGAAAGTCTCTCACACACACAAAAAGAACATGGTTGTATTTTCTTTTGTCAACGATCATGAGACCATCATTAAACTTTAACAAAACTGTACACATCTGAAAACAACGATCATCCAAACCAGCAAGGTGCAACAGAAGATGGATAAAATTGCCAGCAACTGTTGTCCACTGTGTAACATAATTTTAGTGCTTCATAAAGTTAAATAGCCCAGGGTCTCATGGTGTTATATCACCCAAGGACTACCTAGGGCCTTTTTTCACAGCTGCCAAAACAGGCAACAGAGGATTCTTTTGCCCACTCACAACCAGGAATAGGCTCCCAAGCTGAAGAGCTGGTAGGATGATTAAAACCTAGGGTTTTATTTTTTGTCTGTTGCTTTTTGTTTCAGGTAAGCACCAGAAGCACCAGAATCTGGCAACATGCTGCCTCCTGAAATCTTAAGTCAGGGTGGAACAAAACAATTAACTAATAATTCAGGCTAGACGGATCTCCTCAAGTAAAATTCTAGCTTTATTCTTGCTTCTAGTGACATTTACAGAAAGGTCCTGACAGTTTCTCCTTCAGATGTTTCATATCCAGAATCAGTGGGTGATCACTAGCCAAGGTCTGTTGCTTCATCTAGTTCCTCTTTGGGTTCCACATCTGCCTCGTTGGTCCTATTGCACATGGCATCTTTGGCAGACAGCTTTTTCATTTTAATGTTTGGCAGTTTCTTCAGATCACCATTCCATTCTCTTAAGGGGGGACAAAAGTGATGTGACAGAAATTATTAACAATTAAAATACAGAACCCTGAGGAATTAATTTCTGCTCGGTTACATATCCTGCCTGAAAACCCTTTGAGTAGAGTTGCAATTCTGTAATCAAAGATGGCTTGCTGAAGTAAGCAGTTTTAGTCTCCAACCTCTGCAGATGGGTCTGGTGTGACCAATTCCCCTGCCACTCTCTCTCCATTCAGCTGCTCATGTTTGTGAAAGGGTGCTTGTCAGAAAGCATAGCGTATCAACAAGGGACCTGAAAATAACCTGAAGCTAGTGACACTTCAGCTATGAGAGAAGATTGCTGGGAAATCTTCTCAGTACCAGGAAAAAATGTAGCCAATCATTACACTTAGTGGGGTGCTGAGTTAGGATCAGCAGATAGACAATCTCAGGGTAAATCTGTGAACAAATACAGCAGACTGTAAAATACACCAGACCACAAAAAGAAAAAAGAAATTTGGTTAAAATGCACGCTACTCTATGCAACACTATAGGAATTGTGTGTATACTATATTAGTCTGTGACTTCAAAAATCTCAGACAAATCTGTATATGCCTAAGAAAAATCCAAGGTTCTGCAGGAGGTTGTGCTCTGATTTATGAGGTTGTAATTCTTCCCTCCCAAGTTTCTACTTCTCCCTGCATAGTGATAGGGGTTGGTGGGAATGCTGTCTTTGGATGAGATGCAAGCCAAGAAACTTAAGACTAGTATAGCTCAGCATCCCTGCACTAATGCTAAATCAACTGTGTCTGTCTTTCTAAATCACACTGTTGATTTAAATTCCCCCTGCAGTTTTCACATGGATAAAATGTTCTTTTCTCCCTCTCCTGTATGCATATATGGCACTACTGCAGAGACTGGGTAAAATACCTAAAGCATCTTGGTGGTCTATTAAATGACTTATCAAGTTTGTCAAGTGCCCTTGGATTCTAGGAGATGAGTGACCCTGAAAAGCCCCCAGAGTATTTGGGTACAGATATACATGCCAATTGTATTAGGGTCCAAAGACCTGTTATAAGCTAAAAAAATAGCAAAACTGTTATAATTTTAATTCTGTTAAATCCAGGGTTAAAATTACAGTGGTTCAGTACATGTGTACCTCTTTAACACCATGATAAAGTAATGACTGCATTACAACAGCTGATATGACATCCCAAGTGACAACTCTTTCTCCCTTTAAATCAGTTAAAAAGTTACATATCTATATAGCCCACAATTCACTTCACTCCCATGATCAATTTCTACTCTGTAGAATTGCTGACTTTTAGTCAACTGGATTTAAAGATGACAGATGCGACTCTCATGTATGTAAAATAATAAATGTGCAAGTTGGATGAGCTTCTCCACTTGCTCAATATGCAGAACTCAACATGTGCAGCTAATTTTACATCTACCAGAAGACAATTTTTTGTTATGATCTATGAGAAATGTTGTATGACTGACTTCAAGGAGATACAAAGCACTTGTAATTTAAATTTAAAAGCTACAGGCTGTATACATGAGGAAGGACTCATTTAATTGTCACATGTTAGGCCCAGTGTAAAAGTTACACAATTCATGCTTCAGTACAATAATTATGCATAATATATTATTTTTCTTGAGGGCAAAAGCAAATATATTGATCATTTTTAAAAAGACAGTGCTAACAAGGTAGTAAATCCACAGACCACTTCTATCACAATCATCATGGTACAATAAATCAAGTTGAACGGACAACAGCTGGAGGGGTTTACTTCTGCAGAATCCCCTGTAAAAACACAACACTTCAATCTTCCTAACACCTGGGGGAATCCTCCAAAGCTTCTTCCTTCCTTATAGCCACAACAGCCTGAGGTATGGCAAGTAATTCACTTCATCACCCAATTAAAGGTTCTTATAATTTTTGCTAGATAAATATAGCCTGTCCCTTGACTGGATATTATTACTTGTATTACAGGCTTACTTTGCCATGGGGAAAATGCTCATTTATTATGCTAAGTTGAGACCATTTTAACCAATTAATGTATGATTATTACAGGCACACCTACTACTCACTCTGTACCTCTAAAAATGCAGATTTAAGGATTTCATTTTATGAAGGGACATAGGACTAATCATCTCAAATCATCAGATAAGTTTTATCTGGTCCACTGCCTCACAACCAGAATCAAAAGAACTTACAAGAAAGCTCTAATTATAGAAGAACTAGTTGTAGAGAAAAATATTAAATATCATAGATGCAATGCAAGTTCCCAAGAGCTGTCATCTACAAAGAGCCAATCATGAAGCCTACTACATTCTTGGCATAGATATCTTATGCCATATAAAAACCCAATTATGTTCAGACCTTAGAAAATGGAAACAATAATCTCCATACACAAGCAATACAACGCTTTTTTTTTTTAAAGACAGAACTTGTATGATGTATCCACTTAAGACTGAACTCTAAACTCAAACTGGCTTACTTAAGTTTATGTCCAGACTATACAAAACATAAACCACTCTGCTGTAGGGTAACCTGAGATGAGAATTACTATTTAGCCTCTTTTTTGGACAGAGAAGACAGTGGTATGAATAGTGCTAATGCACTTTTCCATTCACTGTTAAACTTAGTGTCTTGATCCTATATATTAGTTTGTCTGGCTGGTTAAAAAATGACTCTCTAGGCACAGTTGTAGAAAAAATGCTTTCTCTATAACTACCTGGAAGAGTTTCCCAAATGAGACCGCCTCCATTGTGTTCCTTACTGAGTTCTCAGAACCGTAAATCTGATCCCTCATGTCTGTTGTTATAGCATTGCCCTAGGTTGTTTTGCTATGTGAATTGCTAGAAATGCAGACAGGGAATTTCAGGCACATGTTTGTTTGAAAATACCTAAAATTTAGTCACTAAAGTTACAAGAACTCAGTCATAACAGTCTCAGCACTTTAAACCTTGTAATATTTCAATAACTACTTGTTAGCAGCTAGCAAGTTATACTTTTTAGATTGTGGTTGCTAAGAAATGACTTATTACGTATACTGTTAGAATTTCATCAGTTTTCCTTCAAACAAAAGAAATTCTGCCAATACTTGTGGAGGGGGATACAGTATCCTGTTTCCAGCAATGTCCTGTTAGGCACACACAGAATATATAAATGATTAAGCATGACAACACAAACTCACCTGAAAATTTTAAGATGCTTGCTGTTCACAAAGTCAGGGATTTCTAATGGGGAAAGAAATGAACATGTTAACTTCTGTATTATCCACCACAATACTCATTTTAGAAAAAAAAAAAATCAAAGAAGCATCAGTTGTCTGCTGGCTAAAGGCCTATACTGATAAATTGAAATATAAGGACAGATAGAAATGAAAATAGGGATTAAATTCTCATGAGATCCAAGAGAAGTAGTCTAGGAAGCAGACTCTTCTTCCCACTGTCATAACGCACGGGAAAGACTCTGATTTTTACCAGCATGCTTTTCCTGAACTCTCCTGTAGTTCTGTATTAGCTTTTGAAATTCTACAGCCAACAACCTTCTATCCAAAAGTGTCAGTGCTCGAAAACCATCGACCCTTAAAAAGGAAGCTGCAAATGCCTAGTTTGAAGACCAGGAGTAAGATTAAATGCATCACCTGCATTACATTAGTGCCTGGCATCCATGGCCTGTTGTGCCTCTGCACACTCACACACAAAGAGGCAGCCCCTGCTCCAAGTAAACAAAACAGGACTGAAGGGGAAGAGTATCATTTTCAAAAGGAACCAATGCTTAGGAAACTAATTTCACTAGGTGTCAATGAGACTTAGGTCCAGGTCCTAAGCCCCACTATATGAGCTTTAGATACCTAAGTGTGATTCTATTCTACCCTGCTTAAGTCCTTGAAAAAGATTCAACACAAACGGTGGATGCTTGCTGCTTTTTTGTGACTGAAGTCTTAAGGCTAAGATGATGGCATGTTATAAAAACAGGTGAAATAACATATTTTTTCTAGGACTTAAGCAGGGTGGGATATGAACACACTTAGGAGCCTAGTTCAGTGCCTAATACTAGAATAGGATCTGGCTCTTAGGCTTCTAAGTCACATTTTACAAAGGGATATATGCTTTTGAAAATCGTTTCCTAAAATGCTCTCTGCAAGGGGCAGATAAGCAATTCTGGACACAGTTCCAACAATGTAAAGAGTAATACATTGTTAACAAAAATGAAACTGCTAGGTAAACAAGTATGTGTAATACTGTGTGTTCATGAAGTGATACAGCTTTCTCAATAAAAGAGAATATATTCCTGGCTGTGAAGTGTACCATTTCCTTCCATCCAAATATGAACCTGACCTGCCTCAAGAACTTGAGATATGCCTGTTCAAGGGTCAGGGAGCATACCACTGTTTTACCCAGACAGGTGGTGGAATCTCCATCCTTGGAGGTTTTTGAGACCCAGCTAGACAAAGCCTTGGCTGGGATGATCTAGTTGGGGGAGATTCTGCTTTGAGCAGGTGGTTGAACTGGATGACCACTTTCACTTCTAATTTGCTACAATTCTAATATAACAGTCTTCAAAGTCATTATTAATGAAGCAATAAACTATTGCTGACAAACTTTTTTTTCAGTACTGCAATCTGTATTTTGAAAGGAATGCAACTGTAAATTTTAACTACAATGTTATGCTTCTATGGAAATGTTGAGATACTCTCTTTCTCTTGGGGCAACTCCAAACATTTTTTTGTAACATCACAAAATGTGTAATTCTGCTAAAAATAAAATGCTATGACCAGCCACACGTTCAAAGCCTCTTGGCTGGAAAGCAGCAGGGTTGCCAGAAAGGCAAGCACCACAGCTTCCTTCTGCACACCCCTCCCCCAAACGAACTTTAAAGGACTCAAAGACAGGCTTGTGAATGCTTTAAAGCTCCCAGCTCTCAGGCAACCCAAGACCAAGCTGAAGCCAGTCTGGGGCTATTTGGGAGCCCTTTAAGGTTCCCAATGCTTTAAAGGGCTGCTGATGTTGAAGCACTAGCTGCCCCCTTTAAAGCTCCAGGACTGTAGGCAGCCCCGTCTCCATTGCTGCAACAGGACCGTGTTTGTACAGACTTTCTCAGACAGCCTGCAGGCTTCGCTATGCAGTGGCAGTGGGGACAGGGCTGCACCCAATTCTCCCTAACAGCTCATTGCTGCTGGAAGAGTCAGCAATGCTCTGCTTTTCCTCTCTCCCTCTCCCACATTCAATCAGAAACTTCTTGGATGTGAGGTTGTCATTTTTTAAGATTTGCCATTTTATCGTGTGAATGTCTAGCATGTTACTATTTAATTTGCAGAACACATTAATCACATGATAAATATAATGTCTGCAGGGGCCTTGAGGTAATTTTCTCTCAATGACAAATCAATAGCAACAGCTTTTTAACAGGCAGCCTTTTATATTGATTAGTGACCTCTCCAAATGAGCAGAGCAGGAAGCAAGTGGCGTACCTTGATGATGTACTCTCTTTATGCAATTCAGAAAAATGGAAGCTGCCTTTCTTTGGGAAAGTGGATTTTCTAGTCACCATTGAAATTACATGGAAAAAACTCTGTGCTCTCTTACACAATTCCTACCTGTTCCTTCTCATTGGGTTCAAAAAGGCTGTACCAGGTAAAGAAATTAGTGCACAGTTTATCCAAGAATGGGAAGCTAGCTACTCTGAGGCACAGACATGACTCAGTCATTTCTTGACCATTTCTGAAATCTTATAGGTGACCTGCTTCATGTCATCAGTATCAACGAGCAATTTAGAAAAATGCTAATGCTCAGCAGCCTTGAAGTTTTAGCAAAGCGTGAAATGTCTCATTACTATCTAGAAAGTTATTCAGGTTTAAGGGGCAGCAAAACATCTCAACCAAGAAGTATGCTACCTCTCTAGCATTAAATCTAATTTACCACTTCATATCTTTAAAATCTCACATTGTTTCAGATGGCACTTATACTGTCCTCAGACCCTGAACAAGAAATGGAAGTCAGAAGCTATTCTGTCTTTGTCCACCTTTCAATTTTCCTCAGTATCAAGGTAATAAGCCACATAATACTAGCAATGCTGAATTATGTATCTTATTTTCCCCAAGATAAAGTGCAGCATGAAACATGTCATTCATCTTTGCGTTTGTAGTTGGACAGTCTGCTATTGAAAAAAATCCTTTCCCTTACATCTAATTAAGGTCACATATCAGAGTTACAGCTTATCAGATATATCTGGAAAAGAACTGGATGTTACCCTCAGCTCTTCTTCTACATATATCCTGAACACTATAAAAGACTCTTTTGTACTCTTAGTCTTTTCAACCTTTGCTTTTGAATCTTGCTTCCTATCATATAGCTTTAATTATTGTCTCTATCACTGTTCATACCAGTGAAATCTACCAAATTCTTGTCAGCTGATCTGCTGTCCACGGGGTTCTCTACAACTGTTGCAAAAGGCATTAGAAGTGCCTTTGTTCAACCATTTGCCTTACTTTACATTTAGTTCACATTTAGAAGATTTTCTTCATGGAAAAAAGTACTTAATTTTTTTTTTAAAGCTTACTTCTTTACAAGTTGATGGCATTCATTTGGGAAAGCTTCCAATTTGCCACAAGCAAGGGAATATTTTAAGCCATTCTGGACAGTACAGCAATAGTGTGGGACAAGTTTTGCTTTTTCCTATACATTTCATGATCACCTCAAGTGTAGTTTTTTAAGGCTAAAAAATTTGGGCTTGTAGGTACATTCATCTTCATTAATGAAGTATTTTCACATAGCTTCTAAGCAACAAAACACTAGTAGTGCACTAAATCTACTGTGTAGGGTTATGCTAATCAGTAAATTATATTTATATGGTACTTTAAAAATATAGGCACTGTAACTATTTCTATATTATAGGGGTTGTAAACTGGGGGGGGGACATGTACCCCTAGGGGTACTTGGAAAGATCCTAGGGGATATACACAGATGAGTGGAGATGGAGCGTCGCCACACACCACTGCCTCCTGCCCCGTGGCACTGCTTCACATTGTTTTCCTGTGGTCAGTCACACATGTGACTCCGCGGGCTGCTGACAGGCTGCATGCAAGGCCTGTCAGCAGCCTGTAGGGCTGCACACAGCAGGTGGTGGCGGCAACCACTGTGTGCAAGCTTTCCCCTGCCCCCCAGCCACCAGAAAGGGTACACTTCTTTTAAAATGCTGAAAACCCCTGCTGTATTACATGGAATCAGCAGTTCAAATAAACTGATCACAAGCTTTTGGATTGGTTTCATCCAAAACATGTACTAAATTAAGACAACCATAGAATAGTGCATCCTAAAATTCTGTTTCTGTCACCAAAAATCTACCCTGTTGTTGCTGCTTTGAGAATGTTTTTTATCCATTAAACCACAAAGAGACCTTAGAGAGCTGAAGCTTAGCTAACAACTGCTGATCTGGTGTGCTTTTACTTCTGCTCCACTTAACATAACACAACATTGTCTCTAAGTTCCCACTTTCTGTTATTCTCCATGATAAACCAAGATTTGCAGCTCATATATTTCTCATTCAAATTTGTTCAACCATTTGCCAACCAAAAACTTTACTTTTTTATGAATTTCCTAATTTTCTTATAAAATGTTAGTGAATTTACAAACTTAAGTTTGTAAGAAGTGTGTAATCTTGGATGAAGAAGAACAGAAAACCTAGAGATGGGCTAGCTGCAAATTCAGTGAAATACAGGATTGCCAATTATCTGTAAATTTATGGACACTCCATAAAAAAAAAACACACCCACTGAAGGTACAGGGAGGGTGTGGGTCAGGATAGAGGTGCAGACCAGGAGGAGGAGAGGCAGTGGGTGAAGGGTCCATGCTAGGACAGAGGGAGCAGGGTCAACAAGGGCCAGGCTGTGGGGTGGGCTGGGAGTGGCAACACAGTGAAGAGTGCAACTAGAGTTGCAGGGGGCAGCATAAGGTAAGACTACTGCTGCAGTCACACAGGACTGCCAATCCAAGATATTTTTTTAAGTGAAAGAAAAAATGTCAGTAAAAAAAATTCTGTGTCATTAAATATGTGCAGAATGCCAGTGAAATAAGTTTCTGGGGGTAAAATATTAGATTTCTTTTTCCCTGCATAGGTGTTTGCCCAGCAGAGAAAACTTTCAACATTTTACTTTCCTTTTGGTAAAGAGTTCTGAGCACTTCAAAAGATGGAAGAGCCTGGCACCATGTAAAGCTCAAAGCAGAGATCAGCAAAAGTTTAAACAATTTTTGCTTTGTTTTTATTAAAACTTTCATTTTAAAAATGTACCTCCTAAAATTATATTTTCTATGGTAACTCAGAGAAACTAACCATAGACTATAATATACAACTCAGTAACATACTGTAGAAATAGGCCATTACTCAAATACAATCACAGAAGACACCAGAATTCAGATAAAATGACTATTATAACCACAAACAACAAATCTTCTGTCTTGGCTTTCCTATTTATTTATAATTTTGACTAATTCAATTCATTTCCTTTTCCCATATGTGAACACAAGATAGTCCAGTAGAAGGCTGCATTAAATAAAATTATTTCCTGAAAGACTCTAAAATCAAAGTCTGCTTCGTTATGAATTACGCAGAGAGGTTTGAATATTAATGTGATTTAAGAAATAAAGTCCTGATAATTTTATACTCTTCATTACAAAATATTGCCTAGTCATTCATATTTATTACAGCAATAACATATTAAGTTCTGTACAATAAAATGAGAAAAGTTATCAAGAGCCCAATGAATCTTGTTTCTAGTAGTGTAATAAAGTAATCCAAGGATTTAAGTGCTTTGCACATATTCATATATATATGGAAGGTTGATGAATGTTTACCAAATTAGTGGTTGGAAAATAAGCTAAGTATATAGTGTATTCTGGCACAGGGTACATTCTGTTTTATTATTCAGGGTACAAATAATCATCATTCAAGCCACTGAATGTTATATAAAATATATACAAAATTCTAATATAATAAAAGCCTTCGTCTGTCTATCTGTTACACTCTAGACCCATTGCACATGCACGGTTCATAGGGTGGGTTGCAACTGGTTGGCCCAGAACATTACAGGCAGACAGACAGAAGGCAGCAGTCAGGGGCCAGGTCAGGGGCACAGCATGGTGCACTGCCTGCCATGGGGCACTACCTGATGAGGGGCGCTCCCTGCTGCAGGGCATGGGCATGGCCCTGTGGCAAACTGGTGCACGGCGCTGCTGCATGGCACAGTACACCACAACATGCGCACTCCCCCACTCCCTGCTGCATTCCCCTCCCTGCCACCTGTTGTTGGGAGGCAAGGTGCGGCGTCCTCCAGATCACAGCTGGCAAGGAGGAGGCAGTGGGGAAGAAGGGGAGCGGCCACTCTGCACTACATGGCCCCACAGCAGCACACCCTGTCCTGCTGTGCCCCCAGTTGCCTCCACCCAGGGAGGTGGTGCAGGGTGGAGCAGTGTACTGGGCTGCATTCAGAAGTGTTGAGAATAACCTTGAGCCATTCTCCTAAAGGCATGATAAATGGCCTCGAGCCATCCTCCCAAGACAGGATAAAAGATGAGACTAGAAGACTGTTTTGTGAATTATGCCCATCTGCAATGATAAGGAGGAGACGGCTGTACTAGGCAAGGGGCCTCGAAGACAAACAGCAAAATACACTGAAAAATAGGTGAAAGGGCTCATTAGGGGCTCATTATAATACTAAAAAACACACCCCTAGCTGGAGAGAAAAATATGCTAATGAAACATACATGTATGGAAATGAAGTACATGGTAAAGGGACATGCTCAGTAGAGAACTTTTTGCATCATTTACCTGTAACCAATCACTGA
>JAGPOW010000290.1:17621769-17653056 GCA_030014935.1 Caiman crocodilus
TGAAGTACATGGTAAAGGGACATGCTCAGTAGAGAACTTTTTGCATCATTTACCTGTAACCAATCACTGAATATTATGCTTGTAGATTTTAGTATAAAGAATGCTTAGAAATAGTTTTTGGTGTGCTTGCTACCTTGCACCTTTACTGCTTGCAATAAAACTTTTTTTCTTTCAAACTTCCATGCTTGGTATTCATATTGGCTTCTGCATACTGGGCACAAATCCAGACTTGGGCTGGAGCACAACAGAAGGAGCCGGGTTGGGGTGGGGGACAGGACGTGCCACCCCTTGGCTCCCTCGTTTGTCCCTGGACGAGCCGTGAACCTCTGACTGCTCCGTGAACCGGCCAAGCCGGGGCCCCAGTCATGGTGACTGAGGCCCTGCCTGGGCCGGGTCATGGGGCAATCATAGCCCTGCAGCTTCTCCAGTGGCAAGGCGCAGGGGAGCCAAGAGGGGAGCATGGCTCCCTGGTCTGTGCATGGGCAAGGGCGGGGCAACTACAGGTTGCGCTCAGCCTCTGCTCCACGCCTCTGCTTTGTCTGTAATACAGCGTGGCACGGCTCCCTGTGCCTCTGTGTCCAGCCGAGCCCACCCTGCAATGGGACTTATGTGGTGCCACACCATTGTCAAAGCAGAGGCAGGGAATGGAGGCTAAGCGAAGCACACAGCTGCCCCAACCTTGCCTGTGCATAGACCAGGAGGCCATGGGCTATGCCCCTGGACTAGCCACGGGGCTCTGATTGCCCCATGACCCATGCTGGCTGGGGCCCATTCATGGTGACTGGAACCCCAGCTGCACTAGGCTGTGGGACAATTGGAGCCCAACAGCTCCTCCAGGGGCACAGCACATGGGAGGGGGAGGGAACAGGCCCAGACCTGAACCAGCAGGAGGGACTTAACGGATTTGGATCAAACTGGTTTATGCAATGTCTGAACCAGACCCCTACTTGATTTAAATTACAGTGGTACCTCGGTACTCGACTGCCTTGAAACTCGTCAAAATGCGTCGAGTATCAAATTCGACACGAAAATTTTGTCCTGGTACTCGTCATTTGCTTGATACTCGACACGCAAGCAGGAACTTGTCAGTGTCGCTTGCCTCATGACTTGCTACCCTTTCCAGCGGAAACAAAGGGTTTGTTTGGTATGTGTCGTTTTTGGTACTCGTCGCACCTCCTGGAACCAATTAACGACGAGTACTGAGGTACCACTGTATATCAAACTTGTTCAGCACCTGGGCATGCTCTCGAGGCTGGGAAGGGCTCTCTGCTCCACAGCAGGGCAAGCCCCTCCCCTCTGCTCTGTGGTTGCAGCTCTGGCAGAGACTGCATGTACAGCAGGGTCCACCTGGCTTCTCCTGTTACCCCAATCCCCTCTACCTTACAGACACCTCTCAGCATTAGCTAGCATACCACATGCTGGCTACAGTCTGTGCTGTGGAAGACCAGACAAAGGGAGAAAGGACAGGCTTAGGGCTCTTTGGAGCTAATCAACAGGTAGTTGGTAATGTCCCTCCTTCCTTGGAACAAGTTGTTTAAGGAGAATTTGAACTAAGGAGAGATCCTTTTCTTTTGGTGATGGGGTGATAAATGCTGTGTAAATCCCTACTGGCTCCCTCACTGACCAGTAAGGGGGAGGAACCCCTCCCTAATCAGAGCCTCCTGCCAGGGCCTGGCCACGCACCCTCCACCCCTCAACTCAGCTGTGTAAGGGAAAGTTGCTTTAGCATCCACTGGCTTCTAGCCTGAGCCACTGCAGGCACATGCCTGCATTTTCTCAGTCCAGAGGGGATGTCTGTGCAGTTACAAACTGATTCATCAGGGTTAGACTAACCCGCAAAAATTGAATCAATTCAGGCTCAGGCTTTTTGGATTTCTGTCCCTAGCCCTAGCATGCGTCTAGTTCCTGGACACTGAAATGTGGAGTCTCCTGTATTAACAGTAATAATCACCAAACCATCCGTTTTACTAGCAGGCCACAGAACATGTTTAGATACCTAAATAAGTAGCGTGCTTTACAAAATTTCACATAGCTGTCATCTCCCTATGAACAAGTAGAGACAGCTACTTGATCAGCACGTGTGAAACATCATAAGCATGATAAAAGATTAACTATAGACTTAACAGCCTAACTACTGGCCCCTAATTTTGAAAAATCTTAGCCCACAGCTTTGCTTATAAATAGAATGTTTGGGATTATATTCAATCTAGGATCCAAAAAGGATTTCTACTATGTTTCTACTATGATCACGGATGATAACCCATCCTATCATTATCCAAGTATTAACAACAAACTTTGTCCGTGACAAATATTTATAATGAAAGAAGGTTCATACAGAAGGCAAAGTACACTGTGTACTTGGAAAAAGAAACAATTATTGGGATTTTTAAAAAGGGAAACATATGGAAACTAAGAATGGCTAATAAAGAAATATGGAGAAAGAGGAATACTACAGAAATATTATAGAGGAAACTGTTTACTTACAAGGCTAATAATTTTACCCACACACAAGTATATATACCCATGTCCCTTATTCTAAATAATTTTGAATCTCCAATTGAAAAATTTGCCTAAGCACAGGTATTAACGACAAAGAAGATTTCTCTTTGGAAACAGACCCCATTTTTCTACTGAGTAAAACTAAGGACAGAAATTACACATAAAGTGATATTAATCAAAAACCAATTTAAACCTGTAACAGAACAGAAGTTCAGTGGATACAAACCAATTTCAAAATGGCCCAAATCAGTTTAAGATAAACCTGGATGGACGTAGTATCAGACTTAACGGATTTAGGTAAAACCGTTCTATGTAACTTCTGTCCCAGAGCCCCTCCTGACTCATGATACTTTGCAGTCTCCCAGCATCCCAGGATCCCTTGCATCTTCAGCACAGCCCCTCCCCCCTCCATTGCAGGGTGGATGGTCCAGTCTCTGGCCCACTGTCTGCTTCAGCCAAACCTGGCTGGCCCCACCTCTAGGCTGACAAAAAGCTTAGGCAGCTAAGCCCCTACTCCCCAGCCCAATCCATGGAGTGCGCAGGGACCAACAAGGCTGCGTCCAGCATAGGAGTGAGGCTGGGGCAACTGGCCAGCCAGGCTACAGGGAGGAAAGACCCTGCCTTGTGCAGAGCCCCGTGGGGAGGGTGGGCATGGTAGGCTTGGGGGCATTTGTTCTCTTCCTACACTTGCCCCCTGTGGCTGAGAGACTGGGTTTGGCACAAGGGTGGTGGGACTGAAGCAATCTCCTAGCTTGACAGTGGGGTGGAAAGCCAGGCTGCATGGGAAAGTCCATTCTGTACAGACTCCAGCTGAAGGAACCGTGCCCAGGGCAAGCTGTCACAGCTGCATGTGTTTAGAGAGAGATCCACCAAGAACTTCAAGAGAACCAGCTGTTCTGATGGTTCTCTCAAATGGTTATGACAAAAAAATGCACTTGATGCATATGACCTCATCCAAAGGCCACACTATTAACTATGGCACTAAACAGCGAGTCTCAAATTCACTTGGTTATCAAACATGAATTCTACTAAATTGCCTGCAGCGTTGTTTCATTCCAGGTATCCCATCTTGTCTTAAATGTGATCTCCATTCAGTCTTTGTTCCTATATGTACAACCTTGTATTTAGCTACATTAAATGTCTTGTTCAAATATGTTGTTCACATTACCAAACAACCTAGACCAGTTTTTACCATTTCTCTAAATAAATTTGAGTGGCAAGTCAATGACAACCCCTGTCCTGAAGAGCTTACAATCTTTATACCAAAGTCACTTAAAGAGACGCACTGGGATAGGCAGCAGTATAACTAAAAAGGACCAGGGGCCAGGGGAAGGAGTAGTAGTTACTGGATCATAAATTAATGTGGCCAACATTTAGTGGATAAATGTAATTATATTTCTCTGTTCTCTCTCTACATAAAATTAAGATGACCCTCACACTATACGATTTGAAAAAACAAACAAAATAGTTATTTTCTGATTAATTAAACTTTGAGAGTTCATTTCGATATGTATGCTTGCTTCTGTTCTGATATAAGAGAATTACTGAAAATTAAGCATTTATCTAAAATACTGAGAGTTCAGAAGAGGTAATTACTAGTGCCATTTTTAGCTGTAAACCCACAATGTCAATCTCATAGATGTCTCTTTTCAAAAGGCTTTTCATAGTATTTATGGACACCTAAAATATGATATTTTCTGTCATTCTCAAACTACTCACAATATACCAGGAAGCCCAAACCAGTAGCTATACAAGTAGTTAGGCACTGCAGGAGATGTTAGAATTTACAAGTTACTGCTGAGGTAATACAGTTTTGTAGATAAGACTGAAATCCCTTTTATTGTTACCATTTCTGGAAGAGTTTATATTATAATTTATAATTACTAATTTATTTAAATATTAAATTGCCACCATTCTTTCTTTTACATAAATGAAATTCAGTCTGTTAATCCCCAAGTTGTAAAGAAAAAAAAATCACTTAGAATTTCTGTCTACATCAACATGACTGTTTACACAAAAGTGTTCAAATGCGAGTAACTTTTTTAGAGCTACAGATAGTATTATATATTGTAAAGTTTCTTCAAGACAAAAGACACAAACACAGACAGGAGAAATTTGAGTTCAGTTAAAAAGACACCCAAGTATTAAACCAGTTTGAAGATATTCCCTGTCATTAAAGAAACTTCTAGTGATAATGATGAGCTGGAACCATAAGAACAGACTCTCTAGCTGACTTTCATTTTTTTTCTTCTCGTTCTAATTACAGTATTTAGCAGCAACAATTCTCTCTGAATGAGGATAGAGTCCTGGACAGAGAAAACCTACAGCAGCTGTGATAACAAATAATGAATGATGCCAAATTGTATTTAACGTGTAAAGTTGCACCACCAACTTAAAGTTATTCTTGCTGAATTTTTTTAACTTACTATTGTTGTAAGCAAAAATTGAGATAACTCTGAACTCAAAACATTTCTGGTTTAGTCTCTATTTTTTCCAGTGCATTTGCTTTGTGCATTTAACAGCATTGTCTGTTTTGCAGTTTGACCGAGTCTTCCACGCAGCAGTAAGAGAGAAAAAAAACTGTGAAGGACTAGGAAAGTATTATTTTAAAAAAAGAAAGAAAGTGAAAGAGAGACTTTGTGCAGCTGAGTAATTTGAAATTGAAAACAGATAAGTCACTTCCCTACACTGTCTGAGAAGAAAGACATGCAAATAAAAAGGGACTAGAGGGAAAGGTGGACTGATATTATACTTAACTTTAAGTACCTGCAAATTCATTACTGTATGCAAACCACAGCATGTGGGAAGATTAAATAATGCTAAAGTACTTGTAAAATAGTTCTTTATATCAATATCAGAAATACTTGTGCCAAATATACTATGGGGCCACAATTTAAATTCCAGTCAGGGAAAAAATGTCAATTTTCCACTTCTTCAGTGTTTCCCCTTTCAGCAAAGAAAAGCAAGGGAAAAAAGAGAAAAGCCCCTGCTCCCTTCCTAGCTGATAAAAACTGCTGACAAAACTGCACTCTAAACGTTCATGACACTTCAAGTCTACACACAGTTTTGGACCAACCTATTTTTACTGAATATGAGCCAACAGTATACTTTTGCTGCAAAAAAATACATCTCAACAGCATTTTGAATTGTACTAACAAGACTGTCACTTGCAGATCAAGAACCTTCTGCTGATTTAGCAATAGTAGTAAATAGTATCTAATTTATAGTGCATACAGTAAAGAAAGATATAGACAGATTGCAAAAGTCCAGCAAAGAGCAATAAAAATTATTAGAGGCCTAGGACACAATTTATTAGACTGAAATTAGGATTATTTAGTCTGGAAGACAGAAGACTGACAGAATTTGATGCCAGCTTTCACATACCTGATGGGGTGATATAAAGAGGATGGAGATAAGACTATATTCTGTGGCTGTAATGGATGTGACTAAGAGCAATGGCCTCAAATTGTATTAGAGGAAATTTAGGTTAGAGCAAATTTAGGCCAGAGTTTTGGAAGAACTGTCTCACTATGAGGATGGTTGAACATTTGAGCAGCTTCCCTAAACAATCTCCATCCTTGGAAATTTTCAAGAGCTAGTTAGACAGATACTTGACCTCAATGTTTTAGGCCATAGACAGGCATTCATTTCACAGGATTGCTGTAAAAATCTTAGCACTGGAAAAAGTGTTTGTGAGTTTAAGCATACAAATCATTTGCGATGTGTAGGAGATGCACGCGCACTCCCTGAGATTGGCGGTGCACCCCGAGATTGGCAACTGCTGCTGGCAGCACCCACAGGTAGTTGCTGCTCGCCACCCCCTCTCCCTTCCTGCTGACACTGCCAGTGGCATTTGCAGGTGGTCGCCAATTCCCTCTGGCTGTTGCTGCCAACAGCATCTGCAGGTGGTTGCTGATTGCTGCTCTCCACGTCCCCCTCAACACCACTGCAGCTGCCTGCGAGAGCTCCCTGCTCACTGCCGCCTGCAGGTGGTCGCTGTGCCCCCCCCAGCCTTGGGAGGCTCACAACATTCATGATATAAGTGTTCAAGCCAGGTGAGGTCTTCAGCCCTGAGGTGCTAGAAGGCTGCTCCTTAGCTTACCTCTGCCTTTAGGAGAGCCCAGTGATTGAAAGCATGTCCTCAGCTGGCTATAAGGATGGGTGGGGCAGGAGGGCCTGGCAAGAGAGGGTTGCAGGTCTCTACTGTGACTAGCTGTGGGAGATGCCCTCTGCCCATGCACAGATCATTTTCCAAGTCCAGACAGAGGCGGGAAGCAAAAGCCCAGGCCTTGAGCCTTTCTAGGATGATTCCAGGCTGGGAGAATGCCCTCATTTTGCACAGACCCGAGGTGACATAGGACTGTTCAGTGTTAGGGGGTATTGGCAGCCACATCAGAGTCCCCACACAGCTTCCTGACAGCTTGCCCCTCAGTGGGCTATCCAGTAGCCAGTGCTTTTCTCCCTCTGTGTCCCTTAGAACAAGTGAGGGAGATTTGGTTAGCAATGATCCTGCCTTGAGCAGAGATGTGGACTATATGACTTTCTGGGGTGCCGAATAAAGCTTAAGTGGTCATTTGGTTTTGGCAATGATGTCCATTTAAAAATATAGACAATTCATGTGTGTATTTGTTGGCTCCTTTCTCAACATTATAACCTCCCTGGTTCTCAGAGACCATCATTCCTATCCCTCATTCTGATGAATACCTACTGCTTCTTATAGTTACAGGTTTATGATTTTCCACCTTTTCTGTTTCCTTCTCCCTCCTCATCTTTCTTTCTTTTGCTATAGCACAGATAACATTTATAAGCAACCTCTAAGGAGGTAAAATATTTTCTTATTGGGTCATTATCAGTCCACGTAGATTAAAAAAGTTCTGTTTCCCCAAAGTGAACCCCATACATTCCTGACAAATAACTTTCATTAGTAATGTTCATATTGTGGCTCTCAGGATACATGTTTTTCATCTCATCTCAACTATATTGAACACTTAATGAGATGAAGTGGTGTTTGCTCATGGAGAAAAGAAGGTGGCTAAAAATGAAAACCACCAAGTACATTGGAGAATGATTTTTACAGTGGCAGGCAAGTGAAATATCTGACCTGACGTTTTGGATTAATAATGTTGTTTTGAGTCTACTTTTATTGGTCTCTTTTTTATATCTAAATTACAGTTTATTTTTTATGTCACGGGAGTGCTCATGAGTCTTTAGTTATTAAAGGTTAAGTGGGAGGGATATTTTATAAAGATATACTTATTGAGGCTATGAACAAATAGAACTTTTAACCCCCCTTAAGAGGGGAGGAGAAGCTGCCACTCAGGAATGCACATGAGCTAACTATTATGTTTTCATACTTCTGCACTGGTACAAGGTTGGATTAAATAGGGGTGAATTTGCAATGTTTTGGCTATGCTTGCATTGCTAAAGGTGCATACAAATGAAAATAACATCACAAGGGCTTATATTAGGGGTGCACTGATAGAAATTTTGGGGGCTGATACCAAGAGCCGATATTTAAGGAGGCATATCAACTGATACCAATCTGATATAGCTGCTATCAGCTGGTAAGTCTGCTGTGGTGGAAAGGTGGGGGAAGGAGGTAGGGGGGCAGATCAATGCCCGCCATAGTGAGGGAGGGGGCAGGGGCAGGCACTGCCCAGCCAGGGTGGGGGGAGGGCACTTGAAGGTGGAACAGCTTGTGTGGTGGGGGCAGCTCCCACCACTGCTTGAACCCCAGGACGGCGGGGGACGTGTGCCCCCAGGTCTGCATGGCATGAGATGGATTGTAGCTGCAGTTTGAGAGCTGACACTGTGTGGGGCTCTTCGCACCAGGGGCTGGGTTTGGAGTGGACTTTGGCAGTGCTGGGGGGAGACTGCAGCCACCCCGAATGTCACCACAGCTCTGCTTCCAGCCCCACACTGCCACCCAGCACGGCCCTGGCTGAATGCCTTGCCTCCACCCAAGCACCGGGAAAACATTCAGCTGTGCCAAGCAGCAGGCAGCGGAGCCGTGGCAAAACCTGGGGTGGATGCAGCCTCCTCCCAGTGCTGCCAGAGCCCACTCCAAGCCCAGCCACCACTGAGAAGAGCCCTGCATAGCACCCGTTCTGGCTCTACCCCACAGCTACAGCCCACCCTCTGCTGCACAGATTTGGGGGCACACCCTCCCCACCCTCCTGGGGTGCAAACACCAGCAGGAGAGTTATGCCTCCATCCTGTGCCCCTTCACCTCCCCTTGCTGGGCAGCACCTGTGCCACCCCATGTCCCTTCCCTCCCTTTCCAACTTACCAGCTGGAGGCAGGCTGCCGGCTGTGCTCTGTGCTGCTCTGCGGCTGCACGCAGCATGGCCATTTATTGGCCCCATTGGGCCGATATCTGATACAGACAATTTTCTTTATAGCGGTACTGATCTGATATCAAACCAACGTATGAGTGCACCTCTAGCCATACTACCACAATTTAATATCATTACAATTGTTACATCTGTCTATACTCTGAGAGAAGCTCAAAACAGTGTGACAAATATTCATTACCAAGTTTGACAAGGTTATTAAATGTACATATCTAGATCTCTAACCAAAGGGAACAGAAGAGAGTATCTTTGTACTGAGGCTGAAAAGTGTTTCTGAGGCAGAGTTAGGTTTGGGGCAGGAGACCCATTACAGTGAAATACCACTCCTCTGCATTTACATGAAGAAATCCAATAAATAAAATCCAACGTATTTAACTCAGCTTGGGCCTGCTTAATTTCCTTTGGCTCCATTGTACCCACTACAGGAGCCATGATCCAATCCAAAGAAAGAGAAAGCAAGACCAAGAGATACTGGACTACCTTTCTAGATTTGTGGGTCTTTTCTGTAAAGGTCTTCAGGATTTAGTAGACTGGGAGACTCTGACACACCCCATGTTCACAAGCCCCAATGCATTTCTTCAAATGTGAATGATATACCGTAAGATACGAAACATAAAATCTAGTGAAACTTTTGTATCACTGCGCTACTCATGGAATGATTCAGGTCATGGGATCATCAATGATGCTAGACTTGCATCATTAGTTCTTTTGCTAGACTTACATTAGTAAGAGAACATCACAGTGTTTTATGGTCTAAATAAAGGCTTAATTTCCATGACTTTGAGACGGTTACTAACCATGAATAATAAAATCATGAGAAACTTATGCTTGTCTTTCCAAATAAGAGCTGTTAAGAACCAATATACAGCATCATGCTCATTCTTATGTACATATACATAGCTTTTCAAAGAGGGCAGTCAGCCTGTTCAGGCTAAAAAACTAAAGGTAACAGCCAAAGACAGGTGCTGGATGGAATTCCTGTTTCTTCAACACAGGTAGGTTATAATCACCTTTTAAAAAGAGAAGCCCAAGGCTTACGACAAAAACAGTTTTAACCAAACAGTTTTAACAAGTGAAGCACAGTAACTATTCAAGGCAATCACTGCACAGAAGTAAAACATATAATCATGAGAAGAATCTTTGTTTGGCTTTACACATTCAAAATCCCTAGAAATAAAGATGAGAAAGGGGAGTTTAAGTTTTCTAAAGTGAACGATTATACTGCCTGAAACCCTCATTCTGGGTTCCGAATTGTGAAAAGAGTGGTAGTTCTGGCTCTTGCAGTTTTCACAGCACAAGTTACTACTAAAGTCATACCTATCCCATATCCTTCATACAGTTGTCTTTCACGTTCCATGGTCTGTTTGATGATCATCTCCCGGGAACCATGCTGTCTGCCTTGTCTGCCTTTAATGCTGTTATGCAACTCGATCTGCTCCAGTTCATCACTGAATCGATTTAAGTAACTGAAAGACAACAACATATGTTTTGGCTAGGAATAGCAACATTGTAACACAACAAAGCTAGTTTGGTTGCTTGTCAGGGAAATTTTTACCAGTTACAATACTTTGTCTTCTAAGCCATTTCAAAATATGCTACAAAGGCAAACTGAGATTGCTGTGAGCTAAACTGAAATACTCTTTTCAAAGTATAAAAAGACTAGTTAAGTTCTGATCCCATAACTCTTACTATTAGATTTTGCAGAGTATAGCACAAATTAGCCTATGCAAGCAACTCTTACAGAAGGAAGGTTAGTGTTATATTGGAAGAACTTCCTAAGGACTCTAGGAGTAGGATAAGATTTGTTCCTGTTTATGACTAGAAGATACACAAAAGATTGACAAATAATTTCACTATAAGGAACTGATATAGGAATGTGAAATTTTGCAAAATGTTAGTAATTTAGGTTAAATTTTTCTAAGTCGGTTTTTTTGGGAATATTTCATTTTAGATTACTTAAACATCATAGGTAATGAGATTTCTAAAAATACACTGTTTTGTTCGCATTAATAAACTACTTCTCCTGCTTATATAGCTATGAACAGACATCACATTTATCCTGGGAGACATACTTTTGTCCTGTGACTACAGACATACATTCCTGGTGTCCTATTTCAACTCCCTCTGAAGAATGCTGGATAAAATGTACAAACATTTCTCCCAGGACAACCTGTTGCATGTTTGTATGATTACCGTGATTCATACCAGGGATAAATGTCAGGATGTGTGCTTGTGTGAGCTGCCTACTAGGGAAGGAGCAATGATGCATGAAAGGGCTCCTGTTTTGATACGAGTCAAATGAAACATCTATTTACAGCCTATTATGAGAAACTCTAGTACCTTCACACTTTGGAGCAATGATTTAAAATATGGTGTTGGAGTGGGAAGGTTTGCTATATTGTCAGGGAAGCTTCTTTTGCTATGTTTGGAGGAAAAGCAGCCAAATTTGACCAAAAAATGCTAAAACTGCCTAGCTTGAACATACTTGACTTTAATAACAGTGGATGGGTAGGTGGGTATGTGTTTGTGTGGGTGAGAGATTGTACAAATGATGCATTGCAGTAGCTATAATTGCTGTAATTGCTTTATATTGCTATTGTTTGACAACAGGTAATGAAGGAATGAATGATGCATGTCTGTGACAACATGAATGAAGACAGTCCTCTCACAGCAGGTGAAAATAGCCTCCTGTGGTTTAAGAGTTAAAGACTGCAGCAATGTCGAGTCAGCAGTTAAGGATTACCAAATACTAAATCATGTCTTCATCCTGAGGGCTGAAGACTACAAGCAACGACCCTCCCCAGAGATTGTAGACCACAAAGCCAGAAGATCATGTCCTACCAATCTCAGCCTGCCAACAGTACAAGGACAATGACCTTTACATCTGACTCAGTGGAATCCATAGGCTTGTATGGACAGCTATCACTATAAAATATGAACACAAAGAAAAGGCTTTGAGTCTGTCCACCTGCAAGAAGGAGTTTTGGGTGCGCCCAACAAGACCTGACTTCATTTCTCGTGATCAGTCTGGATGGCCATCAGACTGAACCAAGCATCTTTAGAACTCAGTAACACCTTAATCTTTGCAGGACTGTCTCACTATCTGTGTGTGCACTTGTTTCTTTTGAATGAATGAATGAATGAATGAATGATTTAATTCACAAGATATGTCCTGCGTGTACAACACACACACAATATATCTTAAATGACCCCCGTGCAACCTGGAAAACAAAAACCTTGTTCCCTTTCATTAAAACCTCAAATGAAAATATTCTGAATATTTTAAAGTATCATGCCATCATTTACACTGGGAAAAGGATTGGGAACATTTTTCCAGATCAGGCCAGAATAACCCAGTTTGAGGTCCAAAACAGGGCAGAGCTAGGACCCAACTGCTACCATTTCTCTTTGCCACCCAGCTGCAACAGAATGTGGGTGAAGCCCCCAGTTGCTAAATGCCACAAGGATCCCTGCTTCATGGGCCAGATCAAATAGCTCCAAAGTTGTAGGTTGCCTACACCGCACTGAGAGGAATAAAAGTCTTCTGACTGTTACATAACTAAGACCTGTTCTTCAACATCCTTAAAATACCCTGTTATGTAGGTTTTCTTGAGCTGTGTAAGAAATGTACCATGACTGAAGATAAATAAAAGTCTACCATCAGGCAATGTTGCCCTTCCTATTTAGCTACCACATGGCCAACCTTTGCTAAATAAACCCTTAAATATAGCAATGATAAAAGTCTCTTTGTACAGCTTATTTCAAAATTGCTTGCCTTTAAAAAATTCATGCACTGTGGTAGTTGAGAGGGTCCTGACTGAAAAAAAAAAATGAAATAAGATAAGAGGACTAGAATTGACTAGCTGTATTTTCACCAAACAATGGACAGCTCCATGCCCTTATGCTATCCTAATCATGTAGTCTTTAGAAAGTGCATACAGCTGTAGCTGTGTTATTTGGAGCTGCCTTCACTATGCACAAAGGGACAGAATCTTGCGTGGGCAAGTTGCACCATGATCTAATTCAGGAGCTCCAGGGTACTTATGACATTTCTGTTATGCATATGTTTAATACTAAAAAAATTAAGAACCAGTAACATCTAAAAATAAAACTTGAAAGGTAAGAGGTAGTTTATTAAAGGTTGGTTGTAGTTTTCCCATCAATCTTATTTCAAACAAATCAAACATTTTATTGTTCTAGACCCAATCTTACTTTTCAATTAGTTCACAGGCTTCTTTCTTTGTGTAGTCTGCTTTGCTAGGGTCAAGGTGAATTTGAAACCACTGCAATTTTTCTCCTACAAGAATAAAATTAATATTAATTACAATAGCACTTCATATAAATACAGAGCCCTTTGTTCCTGTAATAAATTTTATTTTCCAGGGTTTAATATTCAGTCATAAATATTTGGCTCATTAGAGTACCTGCACTGAGTCTCACTGAAGATTTCATACAAATATAATATTTTATCTAGGTGTCATTTTTAACTTTGGCAGGAAGAAACTGGTAAGGAAAGTACTGTCATCTGTTTCTCATCTCCCTTTACCTAAAAATACATTGTTCTTGTTTTTGTTTTAAAATACTAGAAATCAGGAAGAAAACGTCTAACGTATTTTTCCATTTTTAATATAAAAAGAAGTAAGTTTGTTCTAAAACAGCAGCATGGAGAAGAACAATATTGGTTAAGACCTATTTATTCCATGGCAAGCAGTCAGATTTATAAAATTTAATAATGGGGTAAATTTGAAAGATATAATTTGTAGCATACAAAGTTGTCTAAAATTCAATGTTATTTCACTTAAAGCATCTTTTTGTGTAAGTGTTCACGTATAAACATGATATGGATTGGTAAAACCAGATTGTATTTAGGAAAGAAAGTTTGTTCTGTTGTATGTTAAATTACCTTTTACTAAGACATACATCTGTGTGCACTGTAAACATTAAGCACAAGTAAAATCTTTCAATATCCTGACTGTATCAATATATGTAGGGTTAATGGGACCATATGATGCTTGAATAAACAGAATCTTTTAATAAGCTAGTAGTCATTCCTGCAATTACAAAGTAACTCCATAGCATTCCTTTTCCCTCAAAACTCTGGAAGACTTGCTTTCAAAACCAGAAATTATTGTTTAAAAAAAAAAAGTTTATCAAACTTACCTACAGAACTCAGACGCAAAGCCTTCTCATTTTTCAACCTAGAAAAGTAAAAGTTCATACAATAGCCAATTATTAGTTAATAAAAAGCAGGGCAAAACTTATAGCAACTCAAAACATTTTTTCTATTCTATCAAAATAAGAACATGAAAAAAGTGTTTCAAATCAAAGGAATCATTTAATTTCCAAAAGTATTACATTTCAAATTTAAACAAATTTGGTCTCAAGATACTATTCAGAGTCAGTTTATTTGAAAATGTCTAAATAAAATGATTTGACTTAATTTTCCCTCCTCCCTTTTTTCACTTGAAAATTATTTGCTTATCTCAGCACAAATGGGCAGATTATTTTGTCAACCCCAAACTGACAAAATAATGTGGTTAAAAAAAACCAAAGCAAAACTATTTGTCTAACACTTCTGAAAATCTACCAAGAGAATGCCCATGGTAAAATAGGATGAAAACATGCCTTATTAGAACCTTCATTTTTAAAACATGCCACTATGATAGTTTCTGTGGGTATTTTATGCAGGAACATCAGACCCAGGCTCAGTCCCTATATCAAGTATGTAAAGGGTAGGTGCATATTTGGGCCCATGGGCCACACAGGGAATTTTGCTGAGCTGTCGTGGGTTGGGTCAGGACCCCCAAGTCACCAAAATGCCCTGTACAGGAAGGAGTCATAGGCAGGACAGGCAGGCAAGGCTGGGACCCCGGGATGGTGACAGGATGGAACTAGAGGCTGGGCCCAGGGCAGAGCTATAGTCCGCTGCCAACATGCCCCTGCAACGGGGGCAGGTTCTGCTGGCATACGTGTGCAGGGAGTGGATCACAACTCTGTCCAGCCCTGTGCTGCCACCGCTCCAAGATCCGGGCCTCAGCCCTAGACGCAGCTCCCCACCCTGCTGTGCACCCTTGCCCACACAGGTCCCAGCCATTCTCCCCAGAGATCATGGGGTCACCATGAAGACTGGTCAGGAGCTGCGCAGGGAGCTGCACCCGGGGCCAGTGTTGTAGGACAATGATAATGTAGGGCCTAGCCTGGGGCCAAACCCCAGTTCTGCAGGCAGGGACGTGCAGGGAGCACACTGTGGCTCTACCTGGGCCCTGTGATCAGAGAACCATGCAAACCCAGTGCATGGCAGAGCTGCATGCCTCTGCCTGCAGAACCTGTGCCTGTCACAGGGGCATGTGGGAAGTAGACAGCAGCTCTGTGCTAGCCTCATGCTGTTACCCCACCAAGACCTCAGTTTTCCTAGCCCCACCTGCACATCTTGCTTGCAGATGCTGCTCCCTGCTGGCCTGCAGCCCTATTCCAGCTGCCTGGCCACATGCCCTCCCTGCACAGGTCATGCCTCCAGCCATGGGTGGAAGGTGGATGGGCTGAGGTACCTAGGCATTGGGGTTGGGTCCAGCAGCGGCAGCTAGAATGAGCCATCACCACCAGAGCTGTCAGGAAACAGAGTCCAGCCACTGTGCTACCCCAACCCCGCTGTGCATCTGCTGGCGGAAGGACTGGCTGCATGTGCCATGGCCCAAGCTGCTGCCCACACACGGGCCAGGTGGGACCAAGGGACCCACTGCCAACTGAGAAAAATCTCTCCGTGGACCAAGTACAGTCTGCAACTCCTATTTTGCACACCCCTGAAATATGTAAACTATTTCCAGTATATCCCCATTGTGTTATCTAATGGAAACGAAAGAAATGAAGTAAAATTACACCTTATTTATTCATTCCTATAGACTAAACATTATTTTGTGACAAGTAATAACAAAATAGACGGTGAGATATCTTCAAAACTAGTCAATAGCTTTTACGTGAAGACTAAGAAAGTAAATTCCAAGGAGTTTCCATATCATTCCCCTTTTTTGAATTACTGGATGTATGGTACAGTCTTGTTAATTCTGGAGGATATATAATAGAGCCTCATACTTTTAGTCTTGGAGATCTCAACATGATGATCAAGCTGTATGGCTGTCATTTGAAGTAAGCAAGGATAAAAATATACAAAAATCTCTCAAGTACACATTGGTTTAGCACAAATAATGACATTAACCGTTGTGAAATAATATTTATTCTTCGCAAGACAACTCCCTAAATGTTCCAAACAGCAGAAAACCATTTTTAATTAAAATATACAGTAACACAAGATGCAGCAGCAGGTTCTCTGGTATAAATCGTCACTGCTTCACTGAAGTCAATGGAGCCATGACAACAATTAATAACAGCAGGCAGGGCTCCCAGAGTGGGTAATAGAATAAAAAAAATCAAATACAGTACAGCATAAAACCAAATAAATTAGGCAGGATTCTTCTCCTTTTCTTTAAAAAAAACTTCACCAAGTAGAGCAAGTTTATTTATTAAAAATAAATAATATTAATAAAATAAACTTGCTCTATTTTAAAAGATAAAAATGGAACCTAACTCAGAAGAAAAAGTGTGAAAAATTTTGGAGATTGGACAATAAAAGATTCCACATTTAGGAAACAACATGCAAAAATGAAAGAAAATTTTAAAAAGTAGTAGTAAGAATGAGAACAGAAAAAGAGCAAAGAATAGGCAGCATATACAATTTTAAAAATAAAACTGTAATTACATAAGTAAGTGCCATACTGGGTCAGACCAATGGTAAATCTGGTGCATCTGCTGCGATCTATCCCATAACATCTCTGGAATCCACCAGTTGCTGGCTTAGAGGTGCTAGGGGATACACTCTGATCATTTTGTGTAACAGCTATTAAAGGATCTATCAGGCATAAATGTGTCTAGTCCCTTTTTAAGCTTGGCTATCCTATTAACCTCTGTAACCTCCTGTGGTTATGAGTTCCACAAGTTAACTATGTACTTCATTGAAAGGTACTGTCTCATTAGTTTTAAACCTGTCTCCTAATTTCCAGGGGGTCTTTAGTTCTAGTATTCTGGGACTTAGTGAGTAACAGTTCTCTATTCAATTTGTCCACTCTCTTCATGCTTTTATAGATCTCCACCATGTCCACCTCAGGCTCTTTTTCAAACTTAAGAGTCCTAGCCTTTATTAAGGCAAGAATTTTTCTGGGCAGTATCTTTTATTGGACCTGCTGCATGATTGGGATAGTTTTAGAAAATCTTTCAGGTATCATCGTATCTTTCCTCAGGGAGACCTCTCACATTTCTTGAACCACCATGGCTAAAATGTCACTTAAACATTAATCTTTTTTTAAAGTCTCTCCTGGTATGGTAGCTGCTCTATATCCCCAGTCATCTTAGTTGCCCTTCTTTTGCACCTGTCCAAATTCTACTACATCTTTTTTGAAATACATAAACCAGTACTGCACACTGTATTCCTGATCAGGTAATCTACCATACTCCTAGTACAATGTTGTTTTTAGTCAAGTACTGAATTTTCACCCACTGAGATTCTGAGGTCATTTTCCTATCAGGTATGATTTTCACACTGTTACTCTCTGCTACCTTTAACATCCAGGGCCATTCCCCAAGCACCATGTCCTACTCTGATTCCTACTTGTTTGTTACCTGGTATAACAGTATGCCATTGATTAACATCCTTGCACCAAGTTTCTGAGATGTCTATTACATAAAGGTTACCATTTCATATCAGGCATTCTAGTTCACCCATCTTATTTTTTATGCATCTAACATATGTCCTTGCTTTGTTACCTATGCTATTTGACTCAAACTCCAAGTGCACTGACTAATCCTCACCACTGTCTACGGTTACACTTCCAACTTCCTTACTATTGTTTTCAAGAGGATACAGAATTTGTATCCTCATTTTTAGGAAAAATTTTCCTCATTTTTAATGTAAAAACAAATCACTCTATAACTTCTTAATTTTTAGTGCCAGTAGTCTGGTTCTCTTTAAGTTCATGTAGAGCCCATCTTTTCTGTACAGGTTCCTCCTATCCCAAAAAGTTTCCCAATTCCTGGTAGACCTAAAACCTTTCTCCCTATAACCACCAACTCATCCCTGCACTGAGACTCTGAAGCTCTGTCTCAGTCTCTGTCCTGCACATTGAACACACTTGCTCTCTAAAGACCAGGAGCTCCTTGCACAAAGTGCACACATATGAAACCTACCTCCAGGGCAGATGATACTGATATATGCTGCACTCAGTGCAATAAATTAGACAGCCTTTGCACTTTTAAAAGGTAACGTGTTTACCTTTAAATGCAAGTCCATTATTTTAAGCATAAATTGTAACAAACTTGATTTTTTGTCATCTTCAGCATTTGACACTCCTGTCTATGTGCCTTGCATGGCAATACAGACAATAGTGCATGCCTACAAAGTGTTGCCATGGAGAAAATTGCTATGCAACATAAAAAAGCTACCTAAATTAGAGCTGTAGCATATGCAGCTTACTCCTGCCTAGAAATGCTACAAGCTTGTTTGTACTACATTACAGTAAAGAAACCATTAACAGTTTTTATTCATGTACTGGTATAAGCCAGTGATACTCAAGTAGGGTGCCAAAGCATCCTGTAGTACCTTGAGATGCTTTCAAGTGTGCCATGGGGCTGCCATGCAATGTTAGCACTGTTACGTGTGCAAGCATGATTCACAAGATAAACTCAGATATGTTAATTAGGACTTCACAGTGTAAAAAATATTCTGACCTGTTGTGGTCTTTGAGTTATTTACAACAGAAGAATTGCTCTATTATTTTTCCATAGTCAAAAGAAAAAGTTAAAAAAAGAGTTGGAATTTTCTGAGGGGTACCTTGAGTGTATCTAGGGATGTCTCAAGTTAAAAAAGGTTGATATCACTGGTATAAACACATAAACAAGTAAAATATCTGGCGACAAAAACATTTTCTGAAATAAGCACAGCTAAATACATTTTATATACTTGCACAAATATGCTTCACATGCAAACAGATTTTCATTAAAAAGGCAGCACAACCTGCTAGTATGAAACTCAGCTTTGCACCCTACAAGAAAATGGAGCGAGTACTTCCCAAATGAGAAAATCTTAGGGTATTAGGAGGATTAATCCATCAATTCATGCAATCAAAGTGATGGGAAGAAGGCAGCAGTTAATGGACTCTTTGGATGAAAACAACATTCTAAACAAGAGCTGAACACAAATAATTTACTTTTTCAGGGAATATTAAGACTTGTAGGAGTTACTGGTGTGAAACTAACTTTCACTTTGACCTAAATCTACAAAGGGACATTTGAAAGCCTTGCTGCAGAGTGGAACTGTTACTCCCTCAATGGTTGTGGCTCTTGCTAAGGGTGATACTAAGTACAGCAAAACCTCATGGGAAATGGGGGGTTCTGGATAACCAAATATGCCGGTTACCGGAGAGGCGTCTTTGCCTGCTTGGGCAAAGCCACCCCTCCTGCTGCATCTGGTGCATCAGTGTGCCAGGGGACAGGCACCACGCTGCCTCTCCCCTGGCATCAGTGTGCTGGGGGACAGGGAGGGGGGCCTGTGCAGTCTGCTTTGCCCCGGCCCAAGGCCCAAAGTGGGACTGTTAATAGAGCATGCCAGTTAATGAAGTGACAGATAACGCAGCTTTTACTGTACAGTGGAACCTCGGTACCCGTCGTTAATTGGTTCTGGGAGGCGTGACGAGTACCAAAAACAATGAGTACCAAACAAACAGCCCTCCCTGCGCCAGGGGAGGGTGAGAGGGAGCGCGGGGCCGGCAGCGACAGCGGCGGTGCCTTGCCAGAGCAGAGCAGAGCGAGCAGCAAAGTTCAGGAGGGAGCAGGCGGTGCCGCCGCTGCCTCCTCCGGCGAGTACCAAGCAAACAACGAGTACCGGGACAAAGATTTCCAGTCAAGATGCATCGAATACCAAATTCGATGAGTTGCAAGGCAGTCGAGTACCGAGGTTCCACTGTACTAAGGCTCCTGCACCCTAGCATGGCAAGTGTTAAGCAGCTAAGAAAGTCACCAAGGTCTGGAAGCTGAGCAGAGAACTAATTAGCTCCTAAAAAGCAATTATTCCTAGATTCATAGATTATAGAGTCAGAAGGGACCACAATGGATCATCGTGTCCAAACCCCCGCCCATGGCAGGAAAGAGGATGGGGGTCAAATGACCCCAGCCAAGTAACTATCAAGCCTCCTCTTGAAGATCTCCAAGTTAGGTGATAGTTCCACCTCTCTTGGAAGCCCATTCAAAATTCTGGCCACCCTTACTGTAAAAAATTTCTTCCTAATGTCTAACCTAAATTTACTCTCCACTAGTTTGCACCCATTATTCCTAGTTACTCCTAGGGGTGCTCTGGTATATAGCACATCTCCAATTCCCTGTTGCTCTCCCTTGATAAACTTATAGGCAACTACAAGGTCACTCCCTCACCCATCTCTTGTGAAGGCTGAAGAGATACAGATCTGTCAACCTCACCTCGTAGGGTCTTTCATGGAGGCCACTAATAATGTGAGTGGCCCTCCTCTGACTCCTCTCTCAGTTTCTCAGTGTGGCGCCCAAAACTGGACACAGAGCTCCAAATGCGGCCTAACCAATGCTGCATAGAGGGGAAGCATCATCTCCCCTGATCTGCTGGTCATGCATCTGCTAATACACGACAAGGTGTGATTGGCCTTGTTGATGGCATTACGCTGCCAGCTCATGTTCATCTTGGAGTCAACTATGACTCCAAGATCCCTTTCAGCTGCTGAGGAGGTCATCACCCAACCTATAAGTGTGCTGGGGATTCCTCCTTCCTAGGTGCAGTACCTTACATTTAGCTTTGTTGAATTGCATCCTATTTTGTTCTGCCCATTGATCCAACCTATTCAGGTCAGCCTGTGTCTGCCCCCTGCCCTCCAGTGTGTTAATTCTGCCTCATGACTTGGTATCATCTGCGAACTTAGAGAGGATGCTCACCACACTCTCATCCAAATCACTGATGAAGATATTAAATAACACTGGTCCAAGGACCGAACCCTGCAGGACACCACCTCCTTCCAGGCCAAGAACAACCTGTCCACCAGCACTCTCTGGGTGCGGTCCCTAAGCCAGTTGGCCACCCAGCTACCTGTGTAGGCATCCACTCCACAGCCTGCTAACTTCCCTATGAGAACAGGATGCAAAACTGTGTCAAAGGCCTTCCTAAAATCCAGGTAGATGACATCAGCCTCAGCTCCTGTGTCAAGGCAGTGTGACCTGGTCATAAAAGGCTATTAGGTTTGTCAGGTGGTATCTACCTGTGATGAACCAGTACTGGTTTTCTTTCAGCATCATCTCCCCTGCTGGCCTTCACAAATGCGCTCTTTGATGATTTTTTCCAGAATTTTCCCAGGCTCATTCCTTCTCCCCTTTTTAAAAATGGGCACCACATTGGCCCTTTTTCAGTCCTCAGGGACCTGGTCAGAGCACCATGAGTGCTCAAACAGTCGTCAGCTATGACACTGGCCAATTCCTTCAGCACCTGTGGATGGAGGTCATCCGGGCCGGCTGATTTGTACCCATCCAGCCCTTCCAAGTGCTCCTTAACTAAGTCAGAACCGACCTTTGGCAGTCTGGTGACTTTTGGATATCTGTCTATGCTCAAGGTAGGGAAACTGTCTTGGTCAGTACTAAGTACTGACCAAGACAATTCCTCTACCCTGAGCATAAACAGATGTCCAAAAGGCACCGCCAAAGGTTACTGAAGCAAAGAACTCACTGAAGAGCTTCGCCTTTTTCCTTGCGTCAACCACCAACTGTCCTGACTTGTCCTGCAGGGGCGCTTTGTATCTTTAAGGAGTTCAAAGTGGGTGCCTGAACCACCTCTGACAGCAGTCTATTTCAAAACTTGGGGGTTCAGACAGTAAAGAATTTCTTCTTTATGTCCAGCTTGAATCGACTGCGGAAGAGTTTGTGACCGATCAATCTTGTCATCCCTTGGGGCGCGCTGGTGAACAGACGTTCCCTCAGATCCTGGTGAACATCCCTGATAAACTTGGAGGTGGCCACCAGATCATCCCTGAGCCTGCGCTTTTCCAGGCTGAAGAGTCCCCTGGCTCTCAGCCTCTCATCATAAGGTCTGTTTTCCTGACCTCTGATCATGCGCGTGGCTCTCCTTTGTACTCTTCTCAAGCTTCTCCACATCCTTTTTAAATTGTGGGGCCCAAAACTGGACACAGTACTCCAGCTACGGCCTCACCAAGGCCAAGTACAATGGGAGAATGATGTCCTGGGATTTGCTTGAGAAGCATCTATGGATGCAAGCCAACATTTTGCTCACTTTACTAGTCGCAGCACCACACTGAAGGCTCATGTTCATCTTGTGGTCAATCATGACCCCCAAGTCCCTTTCATCCGTAGTGCTAACCAGCATAGCACTGCCAAGCCTATAAACATGCTGCAGATTTTTCCTCTCAAGGTGGAGAATCTTGCATTTTTCGGTGTTATACACCATTAGGTTCTCATCCGCCCATTTCATAAGCCTGTCAAGATCTGCCTGGATCACCCTCCTATCCTCAGGTGTGGATGCTTTACTCCATAGTTTGGTGTCATTGGCAAACTTGTCCAGCCTGCTTCTGAAACCAATGTCTACATCAATGATCAAGATGTTAAAGAGGCCCTAGGACAGAGCCTTGAGGGACCCTACTGGTCACTGCGCACCACAACAATTGA
Source organism: Caiman crocodilus (assembly GCA_030014935.1). NCBI lineage: Eukaryota > Metazoa > Chordata > Crocodylia > Alligatoridae > Caiman > Caiman crocodilus. The sequence goes on from JAGPOW010000290.1 coordinate 17,644,356, forward strand.
CTTCCATCAACAACCACCCTCTGGGTCCTCCCACGGAGCCAATTTCCCAGCCAGTGGATCGTGGTGATGGCCGCAGTTAGCCAGTTTTGCCAAGAGTTGATCATGGGATACTAGATCAAAGGCTTTTTTTAAAGTGAAGATATACAACATCAATCTCTTCCCTCTTGCCCAGGTGACAGGTCACCTGGTCGTAAAAGGAAATGAGATTGGTTAAGCAAGGCCTACCCGCAACAAACCCACGCTGGGTATCCCTCAGGATATTTCCATCAGCTAGTCTGTTAAGGATGACCTCTTTGATAATCTTTTCCAAGACCTTCCCCAGGATAGAGGTCAGGCTGATGGGCCTGTGGTTTGCCAGATCTACTTTCCTCCCTTTTTTGAAGACAGGCATAACACTGGCCTTCTTCCAATCTTCAGGCACCTTCTTCCAATCTTCACCAGAGCACCAGGAGTTCTCAAAGATCCGTGTCAGGGGCTGAGCTATGACGCTAGCCAGCTCCTTGAGTACCTTTGGGTATAAACAATAGGGCCAGCTGACTTGAAGGTATCCAGCCTGTCAAGGTGTTCCTTCACAAGGTCAGCGCTAATGGAGGATAAGGAATCTCCCTCACCTGGGCATCCCTGTCCCACAGTGGGCAGGGGTGTCCAATGGGACTGGTGAAAAACTGATGCTAAGAACCCATTTAGCAAGTTTGCTTTTACACAGGCAATGGTTGTCAGTTGTCCCATCTGGTTTAGCAGGGGTTCAATGTTGCCCTTGCTTTTCCTCCAGCTCCCCACATATCTAAAAAAGGACTTTTTATTGTCCTTGATATTTATAGCTAGCTAGAGTTCCATCGCAGCCTTGGCTTTCCTGGTTTGCTCTCTGCAGGCCTGGACCAGAGTATTCCTCCTTGGTGATGGTTCCAATCCTCCATCCTTTGTAGGTCTTTGTACCACTTAAACTGATGTATGTGTAATGTCTGTCCCTAGCACCCGACTACCAGAAAACTTAGTGAATGGTGGTTTTTCATGGCATGTCTTTCCTTCTCCATGGTATGTCTTTTCCTTCTTCTAATAAATGGACAGACTTCATATTTCACCAGTTCTCCTCATTCCAGATCCAGAACAAAAGAAACTTTTAAGTATGGTTCTACATTGAAAATTGCCATGAAAGCTCTATATTTGAAGCTCATTTATTTCATGTCAAACTGACACATTTTAAAAACTATTACATTTTCCCCTCTAACTTCCTACAAATTCCAACCTTAACTGCACAGAAATATGCTGGGCTTTTCTATGCTACTTCAAAAAGTGAAGATGAAGACAGGTTTTCCCCCATTTCCAGTTCCAGTTTGCATTTCCCTCTACGTGTGTCCATTTTTCAATAGTTGATTCAGTAACTGCTACTTTTGAAAAGCACTTTAGGTTTCTTCCACATGAAATATCTTCTATAAATATTAAAATCAGAACTATTTTTTGCAGTTGCTTTTGAACTATTTTTATTCTTGCTTATATAAACCAAAAAACTTAATGTTCTGGAGCTTCAGGTATAGATACTGAAAACCAGAGTAAACTTCAAGGAACAGCCACAGCTAACAATACTAACTTGAACATGATAAATCAGGATGGATTATGAGGGCAAGATTTGAAAATAGCTAGGTAAAAAAATACATTCAATTCAACAAAGAGACAGTTCAAGGCTAAAGGAGCACTCTATGTTAAAACAAAAGATACTGAAAAAGCCTTATCATCTTTCCCACTTTTGATTGTGATACTGACACATTTGTAATGAAAAGCCCCACATTTTTTGCATGCTTTATGATATATGAGCCCACGGGAATGCTGTCACTCAGAATGAGAAAAACAAAACAAAACTCTGTTGTTGACTGTTGGCTACCATAACCATTACAGGTCAACATAAGGATCTATATATATTTTTATAATAATTAAAGTAAAAGGGATAGGTTTTGATAGAAAGCTATTGATATGAGAGTTACAGAAATATTCCAATATACTCCACTTTTCTAAAGTGCAGGCAAAGAATAATTCACTGCAACAGTGAATAAGCTGCCTCTATCAACCTAAAATATCTTTAAAATCACCTAACAGAAGTACTGGGTTGCCCAAGTTGTCCATGAAGATCCATGTACAGATTTTAAAAAATACAGTTTTGGCAGCATACAGGAAACATTTACTAATTCTGATTAGACCTGATGGAGAGAAGGGTGTGAAAAGGGTCACTCATGCATGAGATGAGAGTGGGAATGTGAGAAAACAAAATGAACACATATGTCAAAAGATTTTCTGAAGCCTATGTTCCTATCTTCTCTGAATTAGTAGTCTCTGTCACTACAGAGGAAGTGCAAGGGTTTTGTGGGGAGTAGCCCATGCATATTTTTTTATACCATGTGCAGATATGGCTTCCAGACAATGGATGATTATCAGTTATTCTTACTGACATGTTTGAATGAGAGTGTCCCAACAGGTCAGAATGTTCTTACAGTGATATCTGCAAAAGCCTTCCAAACTGATTAGTAAAAATTTTGCTCTTTTCTGAAAATATTGCAAAACCTTTCTGAAATTGTTTATTAGTAAAACAATTGTTTTCTTGTTCTGAAATTGTTTATTAATAATACTTGAGATTACTCTAGCCACATATGTTCAAATCAGGTAAACCGATTCTTTTCTGTTAAAACTGTGATTCTCAACCAGAATGCCATGACACCCTGGGTTACCTTGAGATCCTTTCAACAGTGCTACAAGATGCTATGAAATTTAGCCCTGTTAGGTACGCAAACAAGGTAAACCCTGAATTTTCAAACAGGAGCTCACAGTATTAAAAACATTCTGACCTGCTGGGCTCAGGGTTCTCTTCAACAATATACTTGGCTCTATTATTCTTCTATAGTCAAAAAAACCCAATAAACATTAAGAGCTGGTATTTGCCAAGGGGTGACCTGATTATGACAAGGGGTTTCTTGGGTCTAAAAAAGGTTGAGAACAACTGTGCTAGAATTATATATATGAAGATGTCTTAAAAGTCAACATAGCTGATAGTTCGCTTGTCTATATTTTGTAGATTTCTGCTGCAGAGTGTTCTATCCTATTAAGTTAGCTAAAACAAGACTTCCATTGGAGTATAGTGCAAACAATGGCAGCTTTCTAATACAGAAAACAATGATGGCAGCAATGAAACCATCTTTTTGTTACAAGTGTTTTTGTATCAAAGATATATATGCCCTTTAAGATAAAATAGTCTTCCTGTGTTGCTTAGCATGCTAGTTCAGGGAAATGCAAAAAACAAGATCTGTTTGGCAGTATCTTTTATTAGACTAACTTAATAGTTAGGAGGTCTAAGAAAGAACATTTTGTATTCCCAACAATTTGTCTAAAACCTCACTCAGCTATTCAGTTAATTGAATAAATATATTATCAGACAAATCTTTATTCTTTTGAAAAATAAAGGCCACCCTCTAATCCAGATGTTCCCAAAGCTTCAGCCACAAAGAGCTACTTCAAAGGGGCAAGCCTAGGTGGCAGGGTTACACTTTGGAACCACCTTTCAACTGCTTTTCTTTTTTTTTAATAAAAAACTCACCCACCCAATTATTACCAGGCCATGAGCCACTTCTGCCCTGTAAGCTACACTTTAAGAACCCCTGTTCTAGGGTAAACCTGGCTCTGAAATTATTAATTGTAAATCTAGCACCATCACACCTTTTTCACATAATCTATTGATACTTAGCTACAAAATACTTCAGAAATATTGTTTTTATATGGCATGACTGAGGTGGAATAAATGGCTGTATCTGGTTTGATATGACCTCCAATAATAAAGTGCCGTATGTTGTTAACTACCTCACCAAAAGGACATTCATAGTCATCCCAAGCCATTTTAAAGCTCTCCCATGCTGTCAATGAATAGTTCTCAGTGAATTAACCCAAGACAATCAATTCTGATAATCTTGAAATGTGAAAGAAATATGTCTTTGCAATGCAATTGTTTTACTGTGATATCTTTAATTAGATCAACTGCATAGGTGGAAGATATGCTAGACAAGCTTTCAGGCATCAAGTGGCCTTCTTTGTTCCCAAAAGCTTGGCCAACATCTCTCGTAAATGGATGTAAATGGACCAAAAAAAGTGGATTCATTAAAAGATGCCACAAAAAACATGCCTCTTCCACACTGCATGGAGTCACAGCTACAACAATACTCCAATATTCTGCAATACTATGCTATTTAGCCATCCTAGAACTTCTCAAGATCATTTTAACAATATACTAAATAAACTGATGCACCAGCAACAATTTTAGCACCATATAATGCATGACAGATATAAAATCTAACACACTTCTTGTGAAAACATCACTAATCATCTAACAGGAAACAAGAGTTCCTGTGTAACACACATCCCATAGAGATGGTAACTAGCTAAGATTTACACTTGGCTGAAATCTGTGTTAAACATAGAACAATGTGAAACACAACAAGATTTCTACATACCAAGAAGCAGGCATCAATTCAGTCTACATGTAAAGAATTTGAAGGATCTGTTTTTTGAGAAATCCAACTTAATTCTGTACACATTTTCAAATAGCACAAGATTACTGCCATTATCTAGCAACTTATTAATTCTCATTCAAACTTATTAATTCTCATTCATTGCCTAGGGCCTGCAACTTGTTTTCTGAAACAGTTTAATCTTGAATGCAGTCCAAGACATGCACATATCACATACCCTTTGAATATATTAACTTTATTTTTTACTATCCTTTATGTTGGAAAAGGGATTTATTCACTTCATGATACTTGTTTGGATAGCTCAACAATCCACATCATGGATAGCTCCACAAGTTGTGATGGGTGTAAAAAGAAAAACAACTCCACAAAAGTGGAAATACAGTTCCTTGAATAGCTCCACAAAAGTGAGATAATTTGTCTACAGAATTACAGCTAATCTAAAATTTCCCCCAAAATAGGAAAGGGTTACTTTAAATACATTTTTAAGCTACTGTTACTCAATTAGACAAGAGCCACTTGCAATTTATATATGAATAGAGTTTCTCTCTCTCTTAAAACAAAACTTTAAGATGACAAAATAATAAACAACTCTTTTTTCCAGTGCAGACTGGTCCTTTGCGTTGTGTAAGTGAACTAAGTTTCATAGAAGATTTTCAAAACCTATAAATCAAGGGTAGGCAACCCCTAGCACGGACGCCAGAGTGTGGCACTTGAAGGCATTTTGCTTGGCGCACACACCTTGGGATAGATGGCAGGGGTTGCATGGCCACAACAAGAATTGGGCCCCATTCACTCCTGGCATGCCAACATCTTAATTGTTGAAGTTGGATGTTTTTGGCAGTGCCCAAAAACATTGCTGATCCCTGCTATGGATTTAGACCTGCTTTGGAAAAGTTTACCCAAATAACTAAACGTTCCAGTGTAAATCTTGATCATGCCAAGAAAACCAATATAACTATCAAATCAGAATCTGTATAATTATCTGTCTCATCACAAACGTGCTCCATCTCTCCCCGTTTCTTCTCTTCTTTCCCTCCCCTTCCCTCTCCCCACAAGTCTCTGGAAAATGTTTTAATAATTCAGTATAATAATTCTTATTCTGTTGTAAGCCTGACAGGTATAAAAAGAGAGATATTAGAACAACTAAAGAATGGTTACACTCTATCACTGCTATGAACTGAAAAGAATCAAAAACCTATTGAAAGATTAGCACTTACATATATCACTTTGAACCATTAAATACTGCTTTAAAAAAGGGAGGGACTTTATTTATATATGAATAGAGTTTCTCTCTCTCTTAAAACAAAGAGTTTTAATGCATTCAAGATTAAAAACAAACTACCAACCAGCTCTTTTTCCATCTTACAGGACTGATACTTACTGTATTTACCCTGTTCCAAGGGGGCTCTAAATTAAAGACAGTTTCCTAATAATTAGATTTTATACGTGGAAAATTTAACAATGTTAACATTTTCCATGTATGGTATCTTATTATTGGAGGTTTGTTTCAAATCTGTCAACCCAGCTTCTGTATATTGGACAGACAGAACTGCCTGAGAACCAAATGAAAAGATCACATATCAAGTACTTCACATCCCAGATACAAGGCAAAATGAACAAACTAGCTTCTCTAACACTGTCTTTAGATCCTGTGTTCACTGATTCACATATTTTAACATCTTGTTATGAAGGACATGTACTTTCCTATTGCCTAATTCCAACTTACAAGTAGTACCTAAAATTCATACCTAGACAGGCACTTTTCAATATTGTTTCTCCCTTTTCAAGTGTTTTTAACTTAAGAATATAATTGTATTATACCCAAGTAGTGCCATTTGCATCTTCCCCACTCTGCAAAATCATAAAAAGAGATCCACATGAATTATTTACTGCTCAGCTTGAAATAACACCTGTACTTGTTCATGAACTTAGTCAGATTTCACCTTGCTGTTATACTGCTGCAGCATCCTCCTGAAGAAGAACATACCGTTTTGTTTTGCATCAATGTATAAAACAGCTATCTCTATGGAACCTTGGTTTTATCTCTTTTGATGGACTTACTGTTTTGCGCCTGTAGCAGCATTCTCATTACAACCTTTTTCCATGAAAATCAAACAGTTACATCATTGAGAAGATGTGGTGATATTTAATTCTAAACAGTGGACCCACAATCTTCCTTCTGGATATAGTGTTTCTTAGAAACTTTCCAAAGTTTCTAAATAGTTTTTGTCTCAACTGGTGACTTCATCTGTCCATAGCTTTTAAGGGACAGAACAAGTTATGTTAAGTGGATGCTAAGAAAGTACTGGGATCTATTCTGGGATTACTTGTGGAAGTAATATAGTTAGGGGTATACCGATAGAGATTTTTCGGACCGATACCAGTAGCTGATTTTTAAGGAGGTAAGTACACCCCACAAAGGGGAGATCCTCTACAGTAAAGTGAACCATCCATAAGAAGACCTACCAATGGTCAGGCTTTTCTCAATACTGCCACAGCCACAGACACAGACACCACTACAGCCACACCACATTCTACTTGCAGACTGGGCCAAGTTATCATCTGTCCTATAGAAATGAGCAAGGAAAATTCTCTCTCAGCATCAGGAATCAGCTTTCATGCAGACTAAGATTTTTCTCAGTTTAAGAAATCATACAGGGATTGTTCACTTGCAATTGTAAATTGCAGGCAAGATGTCAAATACAATTTATACCAAAATAAATTTGAACATTTCAGTTAATCTTTCTTACTGGCATGTTATTTTGTTGCCAAGATTTTCAGAAGAGATCACAGCATAAACTGAGGGAGGAAAGAATCAGCCCTGCAGGAAGAATTTGCCTTTATAAGATATACGGGCTGCCACAGCAGGAATCTGCTATAAGATTCCGTTTGTATTAATTAAGACTTCATTAATTAAGAGGCCTATTTTCCCAGCAGCAGACAACTAAAGAACTTCATTTGTTAATAGATTCATCAAAAGGAACCTATAAGAAGTATGATGCCTCTTAAAATCCTTTCAAAATCATCCAGGACAATCAGGACTACTACTTACATGAAGGCAATACGGAAATCACAAGGGCCACACAAGCATGCACATGAGCTTGGTTCTTCACTTAGTTCTTCAGATGCTCAAGGCTTGTAGCTTTAGGAAGAATATTCATGGGTAGATTTTTTCAGCCAGTTTTTTGTCTACATGGCTCAAGGAGTCAACTAGGGATGTGAACGGTTAAAAAATTAATTGTTTAACCAATTAGCTCAATGACAACACGTTTTAGCTTGCTGAGTATCATTTAGCCTGGGGCCAGGCCTGGTGCAGTATGGGAGGAAAGGGCAGGAAAAAAAGCCCTGAGGCACTGGCAATGCATAATGGGTGCACGTGCAACCCCTGAATGTGGAGGTACACCCCCTGCAAAGGCACTGCCAGAGGCGTCTGCAGGCAGTCGCTGCTTGCCAGCTCCCCCCACCAGCCACCAGCACCTGCAGGCAGTCTCTGGTCGCTGCTGGTCAATGCTGCCAGCAGTGTGTGCAGGTGGTCACTGACCACTGATTGGTGCTTGACAAACATCCCCAATCCCCCACAGCTGCCGACAGCACTGCAGCCGCCCGTGGGAGCTCCCCGCTTACTGCTGCCATGCTTCCACGATTGATAGCACCACTGCCATCTGCAGGAGCTTGCCATGCCCCCCAGCTTTCAGGGACGTGCGGCATTCGTGCCCCGAGGTGCCCCAGCATGAAGGTGGCAGAGCAGGAGAGAAGGAGGGAGGGAGGAGCAAGGGGGTGGTGGGGAAGAAAAGAGGGGAGGTCTGACTAATAGATAGTCTACTTGGAGGGAGGGACAGAGGAGGGAGGAGAAGGGTTGCTTGCTTCCTCCCTTGCAGTGCACCAGCAGCTGAAGTGGACTAGTAAAGGGACTGGTAAAATCCCGCGCTGGCTTCTGCCTGTCTCTCCCCTCCTCCTGCACTTCTGCAACTGCTCCCACCCGCCTCATCCCCCCAGGTTTCCTGGGCTATACTGCCTGCCTGGAGGGGCTGCTTTGGCCCCACCTCCCTGTCGCACCTCCGAAGCCTTAATTCCGACAGGCCCCTAGGGCGAGAACCAACGGACTCTAACTAATTTCTTTTTCCCGCACTAGGCTTTGATTTCCCTTTTATTGGCTGCTAGACAGATCAGATATCGCGAGATTGCCGAGATAAGGT
>JAGPOW010000290.1:17653156-17696515 GCA_030014935.1 Caiman crocodilus
GTCCTGTGACCCTGGCACTCGTTCCTGCCATTGGTGGGGGGTCAGACTAGATGGCCTGCTCTAGGCCCCTTCTGACCCTAGGCACTATGAAACTATGAATTCACAGATACAGGGTCGGAAAGGAACTTGGCAAATCTTCTAGTCTGACCCCCTGCCCTGGGTGGGGGAGAAAACTGGGCTCAAATGACCCCAGTTAGGTAATCATCAAGCCTCCTCTTAAAAACCCCCAATATAGGAGGCAGCCCTACTTCCCTTGGAAGTTGGTTCCAGATCCTAGCCGCCCTGACTATGAAGTAGTGCCTTCGAATGTCCAGCCAGAACCTACTCTCTAACGACTTATGGCCATTATTCCTTGTTACTCCAGGAGGCGCTCGGGGGGAAAGAGGTCTCTCCTATTCTCTGCTGGTCCCCCCAGTAAGTTTATAGATGGCCACCAGGTCTGCATGTAGCAGACCTCTTGTGCCATGGGGTCCCATCTGTTGATCCGACCCCATGGCACGAGAGGTCTGCTACATGCCAGGGGCTAGGTATCATGATATCACAGAGAGGATCCTAGCCTACATTTGAACCTCAGACCAGTACCCCATGGTTCTTATCCATGCGGTAACAAATGATGCAGCCAGAGGCAACCCAGAGCGCATCATGAAGGACTTTGAGGCCCTGGAGGCCAAGCTCAAGGAGACGGGGGCACAGGTGGTATTCTCATCTATTCTCCCGACAAGTAGATATGAACGGCAACATGAGGCCTGCATTTGCAAGGTCAACCAATGGTTACAGAGTTGGTGCCACCATGCAGGCCTCGGGTTCCTGGATAACATCCCATACTTTCACGCAGGGGGCTTTTTTGGGTGGGACAGGCTACACCTCTCCCCTAAAGGCAAGCATCTTCTCTTCCAGGTTGGCTGATTTTGTGAAGCATGCTTTAAACTAGATTCACTGGGTGATGGGGCCACAGGAGCACTTGAGAATACCTCCCAACAAAGACAGGTGACGCGCACAAGGAGTACCCAGGTAAGTGACAGGGGTCCGGATAGTTCTGAGAACCGAGAGGTGGCACACGCACCAATTCAAGGCCTTATGTGCCTCTACACCAACGCTCTTAGTATGGGGAATAAGCAGGAGGAACTCGCCCTCCGGATAGCTAGTTCAAGCCCAGATATAATAGGGCTCACAGAAACCTAGTGGGATTCATTCCATGACTGAGCAGTTACCATAAGGGGCTATAGACTATACAGGCAGGACAGTGCAGTGAAGAAACGCAGGGGTGTGGCGCTCTACATCAAAGAACAATACACATCCTCAACTAGCAAGATGGGGTCAGAAGAAGGGCAGGCTGAAGTGTTCTGGGTCATTATACAGGGGGCTTGTGGGGAAAGGGACTTAATGGTGTGGGTCTACTACAGACCTCCCAACCAAGGGGAAGAGCTGGACCGCAAATTCTCAGGTCAGCTTGCAGAGGCACTTAAGGCAAGGGATGTAGTTGTCATGGGTGATCTAAATTACCTGGACATCTGCTGGGAGGAGCAGTCAGCGATACAGGACTTCCACTTAACCCAGGAGGTGCACAGTCCTCCCAGAGGGAATGCCCTACTGGACCTGGTCGTGGCCACAGGTGACGACCTTGTGAGGGGACTCCAGGTTCTTGACCACCTGGGCGACAGTGATCATCGCCTGCTGGAATTCACCATCCAGCGCATAGACTTCAAGATGGCCAACTTCAATGAGTTGAGGAGATTGGTAGGAGAGACACTGGGGTCCTGGAGAGTAGGGGAACTGGGAGCCCAAGATGAGTGGTCGTTCCTTAAGGAGACAATACTCAGAGCGTAAAGGGTAACAATCCCAACAAGAATCAAAGGCGCCAAGAGTGCTCAAAAGCTCCCCCGGCTCACCAAAGGCATTCAGGAATGCCTGATTGCCAAAAAGGAGGCATACACTCAATGGAAGGGAGGGGCTATCACCAAAGAGGAGTATACCTCCATCGCTCGGGTCTGTAGAGGGGGCTGTTAGGAAAGCTAAAGCAGATACGGAACTAGGGCTAGCATCAAGGATCAAGGACAACAAAAAGTCCTTTTTTAAATACATAGGGAGTATGAAGAAGGCACCAGGTAATGTGGAGCCCCTGCAGGATACGCTAGGCAATCTGGTGGTTGCACCAGAGGAAAAAGCAGACCATTTTAACAATTTCTTTGCCTCCATTTTTTTGTGCAGGGACCAGGCCCCCACCAAGATTCAGGATGGACTCAGGAGAGACTCCACCAGGCCTAGGGTCAGGGAGGACCGAGTTAGAGAACTTCTGGTGGGGCTGGACATGTTTAAACCAGCAGGTCCAGATGCTCTCCACCCCAGAGTGTTAAAGGAATTGGCATGGCTTTATGAGCACTCGTGGTGTCCTGGCCAGGTGCTGGACGACTGGAAGAGGGCCAACGTGGTCCCTATCTTCAAAAAAGGGAGGAGGGAGGACCCGGGCAACTATAGGCCCGTTAGTCTTACTTCGATCCTGGGGAAGCTCTTTGAGAAGATTATCAAGGAGCACATCTGTGAAGGGCCAGGAGCGGGGATGATGCCCAGGGGCAACCAGCATGGTTTCATTAGGGGCAGGTCCTGTCAGACCAACCTGATTGCCTTCTAGGATCAGGTCACAAAATCACTGGACACAGATGTCACAGTGGATTTAGTCTTTCTGGACTTCAGGAAGGCCTTTGACACTGTCTCTCACTCCATTCTCATTACAAAGCTAGGCAACTGTGGCACTGATGCCTACAGTCAGATGGACAGCAAATTGGCTGAGGGGCCACACTCAGAGAGTGGTCGTGAACGGGTCATCTTCGACCTGGAGGGATGCGAGCAGTGAAGTCCCCCAGGGCTTGGTTCTTGGGTCCGCACTGTTCAATTTCTTTATAAGCGACTTGGACAAGGGGGTGAAAAGCACCCTGATTAAATTCGCAGACAACACCAAGATTTGGGGTGAGGTGAGCACGCTAGAAGGGAGGGACAGGATACAGCTGGACCTGGACAGGTTACAGGGCTGGGCAAATGAGAATAGAGTGGGATTCAATACTGACAAGTGCAGGGTGATGCACTTGGGCAGTAAGAACCAGCAGAATACCTATAGGCTGTGAAACTTTCTTCTTGAAAGGACAGTGGAAGAAAGAGATCTTGGAGTCATTATCAATTCCAAGATGAACATGGGCTGCCAATGCAAGGACATGGTCAGTAGGGCTAACCGCACCTTGTCATGCATCCAAAGATGTATCACAAGCAGGACCAAGGAGGTGATCCTCCTCCTCTATACGACACTGGTCAGGCCTCAGCTGGAGTAGTGCGTCCAGTTCTGGGCACCGCACTTCAGGAGGGATGTGGACAGCACTGAAAGGGTTCAAAGGAGGGCCACTCGCGTGATCTGGGGACAGCAGGGCAGACTCTACAAGAAGAGACTACAGTATTCACATCCCCAGAGCCCACTATAGCAAAGCATACATTACAACTGTAGTATTTTGGCTCCATGACCCAGATGAGAGGCACAGGACCAATCCACAAGCAGATCAGACTATGGGCACTGTGCCAGCACATGGGGTGGTCCATGTCCCACCCAGTCCTATGTGCTGGGATTAACTTCAGATTTTCAAACTAAAAATCTAGAAATTACGTGGACTACATTCCTTGAAGTACCAAAATAAAGTACATACACTGGTTCTTTGGAGAATTATGTGAAGTATCATAAACATTTTAGAGACATCACAGAACAGATAATCAAGAAACAAACATACCAAGAAATCATGGTGATTTATATATTATTCTATGACATAATCCAGAGGCGGCCAACCTGTGGTACGGGCAGCCTCCATGTATAGTCCACAGCAGATCAGGGAGGGGATAGGCAGCAAAGAGGAAGATAGAGCAGGAAGTAGACAGCAGAGCAGCACATCAGGCAGAGAACACAGGGCACAGAGTAGAAAGCAGAGGAGCAGAATGGCTAGGGGAAGGGGATCAGAATGGCACTCAGGGAGAGTATAGGGCTAACTTGTGGTATGTCTACCAAAAATATGATGCAACTCAGAGCCCAAGCAACAAAGCAGGGATGTTCAACCACAAAGTCACATTATCTGGTCCACGGGGCTCCCCACATATCCAAAAATGTAGTGGTGGGGGTAGCTGTAATAGTGAACTGCCACTCTGCTGCTGTCAAATTTCCAGTCCCTGGGAAGAGCCCCATGGACAGCACAGCTAGCTGGACTGAGCATGTGAAGCCAATCGGGGTGGAGCAGGGAGGTGGAGAGTCAAGTGGGGCCAATCAGTACAGGGCAAGACAGTGTGTAGAGCAGCACAGAGCCAAGCAGGGCAACATAAGCCTGGTTATGATACCGGGCCTATGTTGATCCGGCCTGCAGACTGGCCCCCGTGCCATTTTTCTGGTCCTCAGAGCCAAAAGATTGAGCACCACTGGTATATCATAGTTGCCTATAACATTAGATACCTTAAATTAATCTTCAGAACTATTGTTTACATAACTATTCAGATCTATGTGAATTAATAAACATGCTGATGGATTAAGAATCGTCATTTTGAAAAATTATGTGGACTTTGGGTCGTGGCATCACTTGGAGTTCCAAGGATGCTCCAACAACTTTTTACTCCCCAAGGTTAAAAGGGTCTCAGAGTTTTTAGTAATAGAAAAACACAAAGAACATAATGGGAACATTATAGGGTACCGCCTCTGCCTGAGGCCATATGCAGCTCAGACCTGAAAAAACTAGCATTGAAGTCATCAAGCTAAAGATTCCCAAGTACAATAAAATGGCACATCTATGTAGAAATCTATTAAGCTACTGATGATTTTACATTGAAACAAACAAGCAAAAAAAAACTAACTAGTGCTAGAGCAAATTATTTTGTTCTTTTTCTCTTCTGAGTAATAGTTGCTTTAAATTCCCAAACTTTTACAACTGTTTATTTTTGTTTCCTACAAAATACTTGCCTCTTAAGAGAACAGAGAACCTTATATTTAACATTTGGGGTTAAAGGTATGTCAAATAAAGACCCTAACCGTATCTTCAGGTCATTTGTTTTGTTATTGTCATGAAGTCTTGACCATTTAAAACATAAGTATTTAGATAAACATACATTCTCCAATACAACTGTTTATTTTAAGTAATATTGTGACTGGAGCTTATAAGCCAGAGAGGGTGCAAAACTGGCCCAACAGGCCATTCTATCTGGCCTGTGGAACCCCTCAAAAATTTAGACAATATTTATCTGCTCCTGGATGCTTGAAAAAGATGACAGGAGGCAAGGGCAGTATGATCCAAGTAGAGACAGCGGCAGGAGACAAGGGCTCAGCCCTGCCCCACCCCACACCCCCAGCCACTTCCCTGCTTCCTGCCCCAACACCACATAGCTGCAGGTTACATGGCCGGACTGGGGAGCACGAGGCCCCACCAGGATGGGGCTGTCCATGCATGCAGGCAGGGGCAGAGAGAGAAAGAGAGAATGTGTGTGTAGGTAGGAGCAGTGTGTGTGTGTGCAAGCACGTGCAGGCAGGGGCAAAGGGTGTGTGCGCACAGGCAGGGTAGTGTGCGTGTGTGGGTGTGTAGACAGGGGCAGAGTGTGTGTGTGCACATGCAGGTTGGGGCAGTGTACATGCAGGCGGGGCAGAGTGTGTGTATGCGTATGTGTAGGCAGGGGCAGAGTGTGTGTATTCGTAGGGCAAGTCCCACATGCACACATGAACTATACAAATGCACTTACACACCCCCTCACACTATACACGCAGACCCCCACAGCCACACCCCTCACATACCCCAGCCACCCTCCCCCCACAAACCCCATATCCACACACATACCCACATGCTCCCTCACCCCTCCCCAAACCTATATTCACCTCCTGACAAAATACAAGAGTAAGACTTCATCTTAAGCTATTGTGCAATCACCATTATGTACACTACAAACACATGTAGACCAGGGGAAAAATATTTTTTTAAATCAAATTACTGAATGTCTGAGATGTTCTCTTTTTAGAATATAATTTGGTATTTTTCTGGTTCCAAGATGGCAAAACCCCTTGCTGAACGGCGTACTTCCTGAGACAAGGGGAGGGACTTCTGGTGGCAAAGATCAGGGGGCAGGACTTCCAGTCTCTAAATGGTGACCAGGGAGCAGGGCATCTATCAAGGAGTGGAGCTACCCATACAGCCCTTCACAGTTTGCCAAAACATGGTAAATAGTCCTCTGCCCGAAATAATTACCCACCCCTGCTCTAAACCTTACAACAGTGAAATAAGAAATGCTATTAAACAATACACTAGCTCTACACATGTATATTCATAGTGAATCTTAGAGCAGAGGGCAGCCATCTAGGTGATTATCAAATATTTAACAAACACTTACTTAGAATGCCTAATTAAAACTCATTTGTAATAGACTGAGTAAAGAGAAACAGCAACTGATGCAATGGAAAAAAATACCACCCTTGCTTGCATATTACAATTCTGTGCTGAAAGCAAGGGAAGGCCTCATGGCTTTCCTTAAATCTGTACTATAGTAAATAAAGCCATGGACATCTAGGATTAAATTATTATCACTTTAGACCAATGGTCAGAAACCTTTCAAGGCTGTGGGCAAAAGTGACAAGTTTGGATTAGAGACAGGCAGGTGGGTAGATGCTAGGACCCAGCTGCTTGTGCCACTTTTCTCTGTTGCTTGAATTGGGAAACCACCTGCCACAGCCGCTTTTCTCTGTGCCAGCACATGGAAAGCACCTGCCACCACTTCTCCCTGTACCGGCCACTGTTGCTTCTCCTATCCTGGCATAGTGAAGGTGCCCACTGCTGTCATTTCTTCCTGCACTGGCAGGAGGAGAGTATCCACTGCAGCTGCCACCACCACTGCTTTTCCCTATGCTGTCATGGAGAAAGCGACTACTGCCAAAGTCCCCCAGCACCCAATGCCACCAAAGCTCCATATCCATGGGCCAGATCAAAAGGCCCCACAAGCTGAATCCAACTTACGGCCCATAGGTTGCTGACCCCTAACCTAGATGTTTCAATTTGAAAATGTCAAAAATAAAGCTGTTAGGAGTTCAAACTTCACGGATGCCAGGAATCCTGGCTCCCTGCCAGTCAGAGAACCTGGAAGTCCCAGCAGAACTTGCATAACATATGCTGCACACTCCTAGGGTTTCCAAGCTATCAACTCCACAAGAGGGACTCGGCAAGTCATAAGGCCTCATTACACAATATGTTTAGGAGGCTTCTGGAGTTCTTAACCCCTGGATTGGATGCACATTAACACCTTTATGTGGCTTAAAGCACATAAAAGTATTAACACGCTCAAAATTACGCCACTTAAGGGCAGGATTATCTTTAATTCGCATAACAGTGCTCTTGTTCCATTAAGATGTGGCCACTCCCCACAGCTATTCAGCCCATGCTGAAGTCTTCCAGGATGCTCCATGGCTCTGCCTGATGTGCCTAGAAGACAACTGCCTGGACTAACCCGCTGCTCTCACCAGGCAGAACAAGCACTGCAGCCCTGAAGCACCCAGTTGTCATGGTGCCTCTCACATGGTCCCTTCCCACAGCCAACAATTGCCTCCCAGCCACAGGCATCCCAGCCCCTGTGCACACTGAGTCCTGGCATCTCTTGGGGATGCCAGGGATGCTTCTACCACCTTTTAACCACCAGACTGAAAGGGGCTCAGCTTTAAAGGCCCCAGAGTTTTTAATAACAGAAAAACACAAGGAACATTATGGGAACATTAAGGGGTACCACCTCCTCCTGGTACCATATCCAGCTCCTAGTCCTGCCCCTGCTCACAAAGACTCTAGTGGCAAGTCACAGCTGTGCAGGTAAAGGACAGTAGGAGATGTTTTTTTGCCCTTAAGGCACGACTGCTCCACTAAGCTGAACAACACTAAGCCAACTGACATATGCACAGCTTACAGCATAAGGTGTAACACTGATTTGGTCTGAGCACAAATTATCAGGGCTTCCAGACACCTTGCTTCAGAATCAGCAACTTGATGCCCTAGAGTCCCTGGCACGACCTGCTTGGTTTCCCCAGCATCCCTCTCACTCTGGGCAGCTGGTAGAGAAGTGGTAGAGGTGAAGCTGCAGCTGGGCAGAGCTAGAGAGTATGGGGCTTACACCAGTTCAGAGCCAACGCCAGGGGAGAGGCAGCAGCATGGAGCTTGGGTGGGCAAAGTGTGGGTGTCAGGGAGGGTTGGTGAATGTGGGAACCCTCACCCCTACATATTCCCTCCATGGTGTGCAGCTCTTGCAGACAGCAGCAGCAGGTGAGGGCACTTGGGGTGCTCATGCCCAGCGAAGGCACTGGTGCCCAGCAACACACAGCCACACAGCTCCAGCCTGCACTGCACATCATGGCAGGGGGTGCAGCCTCCACCAAGCCATCTTTATCACTGGCACTACCTGCCATACACACACAGCCCTAGCATTTGTGTGGCATGGGAGGAAATCCCCGCATGCTAGCACCAGCTGCCTTCCTTGCTCCTGGACCTGCACAGAGCAGTGCAGGCAGCTGGCTCCAGCTCTTAGGGCTTTCCTCCCATGCCACACAAGCATTTTAGCGTATGATCTGTTTTTTTTCTGGCTCTAAGATGGTAACTCCCTTCCAAAAGAAGTATTTTCAGGGAGCAAGGAGAGGGTCTTCTAGGAACAAAGGTTAAGGGTCAAGGCTGGGAACTTCAGTCCAAAGATGATGACCAGGGGTGGGGCAACTATTGAGGGGCAAGGCTACCCATGAAACCCTCAAAAGCTCACCAAGTATCTTTAAGAGGCCCTCCACCCAAAATAACTGCCTGCCCATTGTCTATACCCCAGTACAATCTGCATAGCAGGGCTGCTATACAACCAGGAATCCTGAAGGCCGGCTCCACAACAGCACCAAACACCTGTCACAGAAAACAAGGTCTGCATTTTGGTGGAAACCGATCAAAATGAGTGTGTATCTGTGAAATGTCAGAATTTCAACAAATTAGCATTTTCCACTTACGACGTTAGCAGCAAACAACCGTTCTGCCTCAAATTTAGAGCAGAAAGAGTCAGTGCATTTCTAATGCATGACCACTTACATTAATAAGAACGATTAAAAGTGACTTCCAAAGGAAAGAAAAGCGAGCTAGTTTGTTTCTTCTTAAGTAATGGAAAGGAGCAAAAGTTTGCCAGTCCTACCATTTGCCAGTTTTATTTAATATTAAAAATGCAGCTCTTGCATATGACACCTATAAATGAGAAATACAGTCAAACTACACCAACATATGAGACTGAATGCTTAGTAAAGAAAGATGAAAGGAATTTTTATTTCAATTAAACTAGCTGTTTGCTAATTCTTGTATGGCTCTCAGTGCCTGAAAATACTTTTTTTTAATTAAACATTAAACAATTCCAGCCCTTAAATTAAGGGCAAGGAAGGTCCCAGAGGAAACCTGAGACCTTAAACAATATTTCTAAACAAATCAAGGAAGCACAGACTTGACATTCTTTAGACTTCTAAGGTCAAATACAGTCAGAAAATAAAAATAGTTTTCAAGCTACCTTTATACATAAGAAAAAAAATCTCTTTTCAGTTGTGTACATTTCTTTTGCAAATCATCTTCAACCAGTCCAGATATTCTACTGATGCAGTTTTTTGTTAATCAGATTACTTAAGACTTATACAGGACCCTTACTATAAAACTCACTTATGTAAGTGTTGAAAGCTTCTGTTACCAGAAAATGTGTCGGATGGTCCAAACAAACCTATTCTTCACCCATATCAAATGTGGTTTGCTTTTATCAGACCACTGGCTAAACAAAGTCCACATCAAATTATTAATCAGATGGAAAACTGAGGAAAATACTCAGGCAGTAATGGTTGTGTTGAAGTAATGTTGTAGCCATGATGGTCCAGGAATTATGTGAGGGGCAAGGATGTTTTTGGATAGTATCATTTACCAAACCAACTGTATGGTTGGGAAAAAGTTACACGTTTCTGAACGCAAAGCATTCTTCTTTAGGTCACCTGACTAAGGCCTTCTCTAAGTAAAACCTGACTATAGCCAAAACTAAAATAGCTTTTGGCCTGAATCCAATCTGCCCTGCCATCAAGATTGCCGACCCCTGCTTTAATCCATTTCATTTTAAATTCTTTAATCCATAGCATTTTAAATTCTTTATGCTTCATCTACTGTACAATTTTTTTCTAGGGAAAGGAAAGTGACAAACTACATTTATAGGTATTATTTAAGCTAATTTGAAGAAACTAGTTTGGATATATTACTGGGGAACAGTATAAGAGTATCACGTGGGCGCACGGGGAGAAAGGAAGCCCAAAGCACTATTTGAGATGAAACTGGCAAGAGACATAAAAGGAAATAAAAAGGGATTCTACAAGCATGTCAAAAGGAAAAGAAAGCCTACAAAATCATAAGAATGCAAAAGGCAAGCTAGTTGCAGATGATGTGGTATGTACTAGATATGATATGCCTTGATTTCAGCAAAGCTTTTGACCTTGTTTCTGCATTTTTATTAGCAAGCTAAGGAAATACAGGCTAGAGGAAATTATCGTTAGGTGGGTACATAACTTGTTGAATCATCATGCTCAATAAGTAGTCATCAATGGCTCAATCTCTAGTTGGGAGGAGGTATCAAGTGAGGTTCCCCAGAGATCTGTCCTGGGTCCAAACACAAACTGGGAAATGATTGATTAGGTTATGGTACTGCAAAGAAGGACCTTGGTCTTACAGCAGACCATAAGCTGAATACGAACCAAGAGTATGCTCTTGTTGCAAAAAAAATAAGGCAACTAAATAGTGGTCTGTAGTAACAAGAGTATCACTTGCAAATCAAGGAAAACAATTCTTACACTTTGTTCAGTACTGGTGAGGCCGCACTTAAGTACTTCATCCAGTTTGAGTCCTACACTTCAAGAAGGATGTAGACAAGATTGAAAAGAGTCCAGCAGAGACAAACAAAAGTATTAGGGGTCTGGAAAGCACAATGTATGAGGAAAGTCTGGAAGAGCTAACATTATTTAGTCTGGAGAAGAGAAGACTGAGGAGAGATTTGATAACAGTCTTCAAATACCTGAAGGGTGATTATAGAGAGAGAGATGGCCTTTAGTCTGTAGCGACACAGGATAAGACTAGAAGCAATGGCCTCAAGCTGCACTAACGGGAAACTTTGGTTGAAAACTTGGAAGAATGTTCTAACTATTAAGAGTGGTTAGTGTTAGGCTACCAAAAAAACTTACAGAATCTCTATCCTTGGAATTTTTTTTTCCAAGAGCAGGTTAGACAGACACTTGGTTGGAATGGTTTTAGTCAGGAATGATCTTGCCTTGAGCACAGGACTGGATTAGATGACCACTGGAGGTCACTTCCAGGTCTACCTTCTCATGATCCTATGAATCTAAAGCTGGTAAAAGCACAGTAAACAAATAATCTTGCACTGTACTGGAGGACAAAATCATTACATTTTCTCCCATCTCCATTACAAATTGACACAAGGATATATGCTAGATACTGCAAGGAAAGAAAAAAAAAATCAAGTTCCTGCTGAGATAGGCTTTTCATTTGTATATTACTTGTCAATAAAGAAGCTGCAAATTCTGTAAGAGCCACCACGAATCCAGACAAATCATAGTTGTACACTTTCAACACACCATAGTGTATTTTAAGGAATATTGTTTCAGGCAATTACTACCCAGGAGCTATAAATGTGCATATAGGCACAGTGGAGAAGAATAAATAATGAAATGGCAGCAAGTATACATACAACTGTAAACCTAACTGATTAAGGTACAAGCACTGAAAAATGTGGGTGCTTGTGCAGCAAACTCACAAAGTAAGTACAAATTGCAAGGAATAACCTGGTTCTGTTCCAGGGAAGCACTGATGCCTTTGTATACAAAATGTTATATTTTGCTAAGACTGTAGTTGTTTCTTATGTCCAGTAACCTAAAATTAAGTATGCTAGTTACAGTTGACAGAAAATGAACTATTTACAAACAAAAATGAAGTAAACAAAGGTAAGATTGAAGTCACAGTCCTGCTTTTGTCAGAAATGGACAGCTATAATCCTCAGACTCAAGGACCAACCATGATTCAAATTTTTGACCAGAGGGCTGATAAAATACAGGTCTTAAGAGGTCTAAGGTGCATACAACTTCTTTGTGACAGTTGCTAGTGGAGCATCTTGGATGCTGGTTAGCACATTAAATATTGAGTAGGTTATATCAAATAATTCTGCATTCCTTAAATGGCTCTAGGTTCCCAGCATGAATCTCATTTCCTCTCTCATCCTAGAAGATTTGCTGCAACAGAAGGGTCATAATCATTACAGATACGGGTAAAAAATTCCAAGGCATCCAAGTTATATTATAATACTTAGGTTCAAAGTATGCTTCTTGTCCAAGAAAATACACACCCACATTGTAAGGGATCAACATTAACTGATTCATTTAGGCAGGGAATTTTATGAACTATGATTATGTCATCTACATAGTACTGCTTACCAAGGTTTGCCTTAGCAACAAGCAAGTCCCGTTATTTGGTTAGTGTCAGTTATCTCCTACCTTCCTCTGTTAGCTGTGGAGGGTAATCCTGGCCATGACTTCAAAGAATGGTCTTATTACTGCATTACTAAAGGTGTCAAGCAGATAGATGACTGGCTTGCAAAAGCTAGGAACATTCCCTGAACTCTTGATGTGCGTGACAATTTTTTCTGAAATGGGATTCAGCAGAAAAATGCAGTGTTTACAGGAGCCTTAAGACTGTCTACAAAGAAATGTTTTATCACGTATATAAAGCAACCTATATTCAGTGAGGCACCTATTCCCAGATCAGTGAGGGTTTTTTAGTTTCCATTAAAACCAGTCCCAAGTGATATAATTAAACCAAAAGAAGGTGCTCTCATACTTGAATATGGGTATCTCTACAGACAATTTGCCTAGAATGTCTTTGAATGTACACCTTTAAAAGGGCTAGGATAGCCTGGCCATAAAGATACTGATCCCTAAGAAACAGTTCAGTTTGGACTGCATACTCAGACATGAAAGCAGTGATTCTCAACCAGGGTATAATGCTACTCTGGCATGCTCTAGAATCCTTTCAAGAGTGTTTTGGGGTATTAAGCAACATTAGCACTGTTGGGTTTGTAAACATGATTCACAAAATAAAACCTGAGATTTAAAACATAGTGTTAAAAACATTCTGTCCTGTTGTGACACAAGTTCTTTGCAACAGAAAAACTGAGCTATTATTATTCTGTAGTTTAAAATGAGTGAGCTGTAAGAGATAACATTTTCAATATGGGGCATCAAGTTAAACAAGGAGTGCCTCAAATCTAAAAACGTTGAGAATCACTGATCTAGAGCATTATTTCCAGTTTACTCTGTTATTCTACAACATTTTTACTTCTCTTGCACATCACTTTCTCTGCTGTATACTGACTTGTTTTGCAAAGCAGGCTAATGGCTGCAAGGCATTACAGCCCAGTATGATTTCAGTGCCTCTATACCAAGGTTACCCGAATTGACCTTGTCAGCCATCTCTGGACCCACAGATAACTCAGTCATGGAAGACAATCATCCTTAACTGCAAGGGATTGCTGATGAGGATGATGGCCAAGGATTCTCAACCAGAGCACCACATGGCGCCAAGCAATGTTAGCACTGTCGGATTTGCAAACAAAATTCACAAGATAAATCCAGAAATTTTAAACTGGAATTCATAGTGTCAAAAACATTTTGAGTTGCTCTGGTCTATGAGTTCTTTGCAACAAGAGAATCGCCCTGTACTCAAACAAGTAAAATCCAATCTACCATTTTTCAAAGGATGCCCTGAGTCTACCAAGAGATACCTTGCATCTAAAAAGGTTGGGAATCACTGCAATACACAATCCATACCACCTTTTCATGGAGGTCCCTTCCAGCCTTTCTTCATGCCTAAAGTCACAGTTTTAGGCTTTTTTATGCAAACCATTTTTATGTAAATACGAAGATATCTATCAAAGTACTCCACTACTTTGAAATATATGTTTTGCCTATAAAAACTATGTGCTTCAATCCCCAGGGTTCCCAGTCACTTCTCATTTTACATCTATTCTTTGTGTACATTGTGTGCAGGGTTTAAAGCATTCACCGTCAGAGGAAAGACAACCAAGAGTACTAGGCTGAGGATCGCTGATTGCCACAAGAAAGAAAGAAAGCATCTGCCACAAAAACAAAACCTTAGGTAGAAGGCAGTACAATCTTAGGTGGAAAGCAGCAGCACAATTTCAGGAGGCTCAATTACATAAGCCTCAAGAAGTTATTTTTAACAAAGCAATATCCGATTAAATGGGTGTTTTAATAAAACACCTATTCAGAGCCACAGAAAACTATCTACGGACTGTCAGTGTGGCTCTGCAGAGTGCTCTCCCTACTATAGCATGCTGCAGACACAGTGGACAGGAGAAAGCTGACTGACAGAGTGCTCCACTCCTCCCATACCAGTGGAAGACGAAAGAGGATGGACAGCAGAGCACTGTGGGATGCCAGAGGGCTCATGGGAGTGTGAATTTAAAATAAAACACACTGGAAATGAGGAAATTTATACTCAAGACTCCATCAATGCCTTTAATTATCCCATATAACCCTAGATTTGCAGGGAGTATGGCTGCACTAAAACTTAAGTCAGATAACTTCATAAATGAAAAACAGAAGGATTATACCGAAGTATATCCTTCTGTTTGCACAACAGAAGGATTATAGCAAAGTTATACCCAAAAGGTATAGCCAAGTTATACTAAGTACAGCATGCCATTTTATTCTAGACATTCCTACTCCAGTTACTTTCCTTATTTAGTGCCCCATTCCAGGACAGTTTATTTTCATTCCTTGTTACAGTTGTCTCACATAATCAAACAGGGAATTAACATGTTTACATCAATGTAAACAGCCTGTACCACAGTCTTAAAAAAAGGGAGACACATGATGAATAGGCTTTATATCAAAGTAATTATGCTGAATTCATGTAAATAACCCATGGGGAAAAAACTGTATGGGGGTAAGTATGACGTGTTCATAGCTATCTTATAATATTCTATGTGCTGGGGCAGAAGCTAAGGCATCTACTGTGACTAGCTCCTCCTCTCTCCATTCCAGATCCTGGTATAGTTTCTACCAGTGTTCACAACTAATGCCAAATTACCCTGACATAAATGTTTCCAGCCCCACCCCTCTCCATCTTCCCTTCTTTGGTAAGACCAACAAATATGTCAGCTTTCTTGCTGTCTTTTGTTATCTGAACAATTATGCAAAATAAACTGAACACAAACCAAACCCACTCTTAACAACATTCTGCAATAGATCCTAACCAGGCAAAATTGGTAGCTGTGTGTTATTTAGAACTTTTTTAAAACGCATGCTGGCAAAAAGACTGATGTTACCAGTAAAATACCAAAAATGATCTCCCAGAACTGGATGTTTTACAGTAGGTTTTATGTTGTAAATTGATTCATTAAACTTCCAGGCTAGTTTAATTTTAAATAATTCCAGTAATAAGCAATCCAAGACAGGTTATTTTGTAAAAGGGTTTTTTTAATTAGGGCATTCAGTGTAAATAGCCTTTTTTTTTTAAAGCATATTATGTAAAGTTACTAAAAAATTTCTAAATCTAGTGTTCTGTATTATCCTGAAATTCAGATTCAGAATATATTTTTTTTTAATCCTGGCAAGTAATTACTCTCCCTTTGATTTGTTTTGTAAAAGAGAATTAGAAATCAACTCACTTCTCTTTTTTCTCCTGTTTGTGGGCCTTCCTTGTAAGCTGAGCAGCCCTTCTGCTATAAGGATGGATGACTTTTTTCTCTTGCCCTCCACCTTTGCCCTTTGGTGCTTTTGGCTGAAACAATGAAACAACACAAGGAATAAAGTGAAACACTGCTATTTTTGTTCACAAAGCCCTTCATAAACCAGAAGAAACAGCTTAAGGGAAACCAGTAGCATGTTATCAAAGAGATTCACTAAAGACAGGTCCTGCATTAATACTCTCAAGGCTCCATAATTCATAAAAACAGATTCATTGGGCTCATATAAAGTTATATTATTCTCAGTAATACAAAGAGTGACATGAACATAAAAGCAGATTCATGAGCTCAGATTCAAACATGGCACACAAAACAGCAGATTAATTCTGCAGGCTGAAGAAAAACATGCAATCATTATCATAAACCATCTTCGAAGGAAAAAAAAAAGGTCATTGTTTGTTATACGCTACAGTTTATAAAGAAAAATAATTCTCTTCTCACAGTGATCCACAATGGTAAAATTAAGCCAAATTATGCAATTCTCATAGCTTTCATAAGGGTATACAAATACACCCTTATTTGTATGTATACACCATTATTATTGGAAAATTAATAGTGTAGGAAAATCAGCTTAATCAACAGAAAAAAACCC
Organism: Caiman crocodilus; assembly: GCA_030014935.1. NCBI lineage: Eukaryota > Metazoa > Chordata > Crocodylia > Alligatoridae > Caiman > Caiman crocodilus. The sequence goes on from JAGPOW010000290.1 coordinate 17,669,598, forward strand.
TTGCAATTCTGCCACAGATAGCTATAAAAATTATTAACGTTGCCAACTAAATATTTTTGCTGCTTATTTTTTTGCACAGAAGCTCCTTTTGTCATTTCCTTGTTTGATCTCTTATAAATACTGTATTTATCTGAATCCAAGACAACTTTGAATTTAAGACCTCTTCCCCCAAATTTAATAAATTTGTTATCAATTTCCATGCATTGGATCTAGTAGCAGAAGATAGTCTTAAATTTGTCCCCCCACAACTACTGCTCCCCTGCCCCTGTGCCTGCCACCTACCCTCCTCCCTATTCCCACACCTCCCCACTCCTTATACTGCATGCATGCCCCAACTCCTACCCCCTTACCTTCTGCTGCAGCTCTGCTCTTCCACAGCATGACCCCAGCTCAGCCCCCACCCAGGCTGGTCTCTGCCTCCTCCAACCCCTGCTCCATCCTGCAGCTTGCTTCTCCACCCCCTGCCCCAATGCTTGTACCTGCTCCCTGTCCCATCACCTTCTGCTGCAGCCTGGCCAGGGAGAAGCCGCATTAGCAGGAACCAGAGCTAGAGCAGAATGTAAGCAGGGGAAGGGGTAGAGGGAAAGCACATAAGCATAGAGGGCAAGGGATGAGGGTGCAAGCTGCAGATCGCCCCCTCCCCACCCCATACCAGTTTTCCCCTCAGCCACATGCCCCCTCTCTTGCCAAACAAGCTATTCCAGCCCAGGTCAGGTGTAATTTCAGCTGCAGCTTCAGCCCTGGGGCCAAAATTGGAGCTAAGCTGGTACCTGCCCCAAGCTGATACTCAGATCCAAGGCAAGTCCACCCCACACCTGCTGACTGGGGCGAAAAACCCTCATCTTGGAGTAAATATTTTAAAGATGATATAAGTCTATAATCTAGTTTGACAGGTTCACTTCTATTTTCATTTATGTATATTTTAACGGAATTATTTTTTATCACGTTGATTTGGCAAACACTAGGGAAGAGTGACTTGCCAACACAGACTACTGAGCTTTTAACTGGTTTTATGTGGAGTTGTGCAACAATCTTCATGTTGTCTTTTGAGATGATGGGGCATTTAAGAGCAAAAAATAACAAAACAAAAATAAAGAGAAAAGCTTTGTGAACATTCACAAGCAAGAATGCAGAAAAAGGAACCCACCTAATGTTAATATTGCTTCTTTAATTTGTGCTGCTATAGAAGTATTTTGTTGCATACATCTTTTAAATATTATTATTAAATATGCTAGCCAGAAAATATTTCGAGAGTACTGTACAGTAATTTATGCTGTATATCAGGGATGCTCAACCTCTGGCCCATGACACCATGTCATTCAGGCTGTGGGGCTCCCTACAGGTCTGGAAACTTGGTGCTAGGGAATGATGATACTGCTTTCTTACCCACAAATCTCCCAGCCCTTGAGGAGTCCTGGACCCTGTGCAGTCATGGGCCCAATCCAGGGGGTAAGGGGGCAAGTGCTCACACCCAATCCCTGCATGAGAGTGGTGCCAGGGTACCAGAACCCAATCCCGGTGCGCAGGGGCACAGAGGGGATGGTGATGGGCCCCAGGGCCTGGTCTGGCCTGCAAATGTGTTTCACACTTCTCATCTGGCCCTCAGGGCCAAAAGGTGGAGCACCACTTTCTACAGACACATGGGTTCTTCTTGCAAAAAACTGAAGACGGCGGTTTTCATGATCGCAACTCCAACTCGAAGGAGTAAAACACATAATGAAACACAGATCTTAACAATTTTGGAACATGAACCAGTATAGCCCGTTCCTGGCAGCATATGTAGTAAACAACACATTTAAACTGCATCAGGCAGATTTAGATCAGCTCTTGGGAAAGACTTCCTTACAGGCAAAATAGGAGAGAGTAGACTAAACTACCAAGGGAAGCCGTAGCCTCTCCATCACTGGAGGTTTCCAGAAGGCTGAAGAAGCACCAGTCAGGGATGATTTAGGTCCAGCACTCCCCCAGTCATGCAGGGGGTTGGATTCAATGACCCGCAAGGACCCTTCCGATACCATGACTGCAGCCCGCAGGAGGCCAGGTAGCCAGGCACATGCTTGATGGACTAAATAAATCAGATGTGCCTCAGCTTCCACAAGCAGCTGCAGCTTCCTCCACTAGATGAAGGCCAAGCTGCATGAGGCAAAAAATAATGCCACCCAGGCCTGCTGACATGCTCCAACTCAGTCAGTCCTTAAAAGGGGTCCTCAGGCCCCCTGGGAAACGCCCACCAGGAGCTAAGCCCACGACAAGGAACAAGAAAGACAGGCGACAGACAGGCTGGGTCGCTCCAGGTCCCAGGCTGAAATATCAGCGTCTGGCACCCACCCTAACCCCGCTGGGACCCAGGGCTCTGCAGGGGGCAGATCTGCCGGGACCCTCAGCATTGGCCCCCGCGCGTCACAGCTCCAACCCCATGCGGCGATGACGTGAGGTGCGCGAGAGGGCGACACCAACACAAAGACACCCCCGGGGTAGACCCCCGTCGCCTACCCCGCACCCCGAGGCTCCCCTCGCGCCCTGCTACAGCCGGAACCAGAACCGGAACCGGAAGGTCTGTACTACCCCCACCCCCTCCACGCCCCTCGGACCGACCATGGCGAGCCCACTAACGGGGTAAATAAGACCGGGCAAGGGCAGCACATGCGCCGGCTCCGCAGCACCGGAAGTAGCGTCAGTCCGCTCTTCCAAACTGTCCACCCCAGCTCCACTGGCCCCAGCATTGGGTTCCGGCCTGTGTCACCGCGCCTGCGCACACGCGGCGGGGCGGGGGAAGTCTGCAGCTGGGAGGCGCTGCAGAGCCGGGGTGGGTGGGGCAGTGCTGGAGTCGTGATGGACCTCTGGTCCCATGTGCGATAATTACCACATGTGGAAACAGACTGCATTTTAATTGATATATTTACCAAAATAAAAACCCAAAATAATTGCCTGCCCCTGCGCTAAGCATTAGTATTTAAATCCCTCCTCCCAAATGTCACCCGACAACTTTTGTAAGTTACCTAGACCCCAGGGGTGGGTAACCTGCACCACGTGTGCCACAAATGGCAGGGGCAGCCTCTATGTGTGGCACGCAGCAGATCCAGGAATGGGCAGCAGACAGCAGTGCAGGGATAGGCCTGGGAACACAGAGTAGCTCATTAAAGCCCCCTTGAAATCAAAGGAGTTATGCTAATTTATAACACCAGCTATATACATCCATAGTATGTATTATAATTTGTAGATTTAAAATTATACAAAATATAGATCATTTTATTGTTTCAATATGTAGCGATTATAGTGAGGAATGGTGGATTTAATTATGCGTATTTACCGTTTGTAATAAAAGTAATAAAGGTTTGGTGGAAGGATAATACCATAACTATTTACATGCACCCCAAATGACTGGATAAGAGTTACTGACTTGTATAATTACTTATGATGGGTGAAGAAAATGCTACTTTGCAATCAAACTGACAAATGAATTGAAAATTACTGTTTTCATCTCTCAGAGAATATGGATCAAACAAGGGTAATGTTACAGATTTAGACAATTTGAGTTTTAGTGTGTATCAGCAGAAATATTAAAAACACTAATATCACCTGCAGAATGACGGTGAACAAGCTGTTTGATTAAATCTGGGTAAAAGTGACTTCTTTTGATCAGCAGAAGAAGAACCATTGCCAGATATCATCCAAAGATAAATAAGACCTCTGCAAAAACTACTCAGGAGATTCTGTAGTAGGGTGGGAGTATTGTAGCCCAGACAGTCCAAGAGTATGTGGAGCAAGGGTTTTTTCTGTTATATTTTACTGGAGGGAGGGATGTTAGACAAGAAAGAAGAAAGAAAAATCAAAGTTAAATGCTACATCAAACAAGATAAGCCTTTCAGGTATCGAACTTAGCGTATCTGCTTCTTTCCCAGACCTAAAGGGCACTTTGTGCCACTTTGCTTGTCTAATATCTCCTCCAACTATACAGTTGGTCCAGTAAAAGATATCACCAAAAAAACCTTTGCTTCGCACAAAAGATAATAGGTCAACTAGATAGTCTATCTAAGAAACATCATAAAAACGAGATATTTCAACTCAAAATAATCTTAGCGCTAATATATAGTTGTAAAAGCTGAAGCCTACAAAAAGCCTTAGGCCAAAAACTAGATGCCTTAAAAAATGAATGCTTATGAGAGATTCTGAGTGTTCAATGAGAAGATTTCATCACCACCAGAAAAAACTCACCAGCCAGCAGTTTGTCTCCAGCAGAATCAAATGTAAACACTGGGAACAGAGATATAGCAATGCAGCTGGGCACCCAGGGAAGCATATGGGTAGCAGCTGTCACTTCTGGTTGCTACCACTGCTAGTACAGTGGTGCAGCAGCAGCCAGTTTTTTTCTGCCCCCACAACCCCCATCAAGTCAGTGCCTGCAGCACCCTCCCCAGTTACTCCACTTTAGTTACACTATTGGTTGGTCTAACAGGAAGCTTAATACTCCTATTAGTTTAAGAAGAAAAAGCGTGCAGAGAGGGCTCAATCAGTAATCAGGGAAGACACCTGACCAGAAAGGGATCCCATTTAGGGTGTGTATAAGCCCAGGTCCTGAGCTAAACAGGTAGTCTGGCCCTGGGGGCAGATGTAAGAGGAGCTCCTGAACAGGTAGACCAAGAGACTCCTGATGGACACCAAGAAAGCCTGTGGGTAACAGCCTGAGGACTGGGATAACACCAGCAGTTTAGGGTGGGACTAAGGGAAGGTAGAAGTCCCAGTAATTGGTGGTCAGGGAAGACTATGGGGAGGAGAAGGTCCCAACAGGCTGCGAGTAAGGCCAGAGCCTGTGAGCAAGGCAGAGAGGGGAGTGGAGACCCTAGGGTTTAGGGACAGCCCAAGATCAATAGGGCTAGGGAACCCAGGGAGAGGCTGAGGGAGTGATATGGACTGGAGCTGAGGTCATATTAGATTAATTGAGACTATGATGGAACTGACCAAAGATAATCGATTGATTGGCACACCTGTGAGGCTTAGGCATGGCTTGAAGGGGAAATGAAGAGGCCACGAAATTGCCCTCAAGGTAGTGAGCAGGTAGACCATGGCTTGGGAGCATATGAGACCTTACTCAGGTATCCCTGGGGCAGCCTCCCATTTCTAAATACACTTGATCTGAGCCTTCAAGAAGCTGAGAAGCGAACTTTAACGTTAAGGTGTGGCAGGTGAGCAGAAGGGAAGGATGCTTAAGAGACAGGGTGAAAGAGGAGCTGAAGAGCCACTAGAGGGTATCATGGCCATCCCTGGCCCCAGCCTTTGTTACAGTGGATATATTTGGTATGTATTCCATGTGCCAACTCGTGTAGCACCCAATGTGAAGCTATCAAGAAAGCCAACTAATGTGAAGAAAATAGGCTGCACAATAGAAACAAAGAAATACCCCTAGCAGGGAGGAGAGATAAGTCAACCTCAACAAGAAAAGAAGATGGAAACAACAGCAAATGACAGAAGGAGGGAAGATTGTGGCTTCTGCCCTTTGCACCTATGTTATCGTATGAAACATTATAAATGACCATTATATTTGTAGTGGGGGGGATCTGTTTATAAATAACACCCTCTGACACAATCATCATGATGTCAGTCCGAGTCACAGAAAATATCTAAAGATATAGGAGATTAAAAGGGTATGTTTTTCTTTTACTTTTGAAAAGAAAATGTAGAAGATGCCAAATAGTCTGTTTTGCTTTACCGTATACAGTCTTTCTAGAAAGAGCTGGGAATAATTTATAAGGACTTCAAACTGACAGACAAACTAGACTAAATCTAGTTATTCTAAGTAGCCCCAAAAGAATGCATTAGTAATTATTTCTTGTGAAACAATGTATCTATTTAAATACAAAAATATTCTGACCATTTATTTCTTACTTCATTCATTTTTCAAATAAATGATTTTTACCTTATCAGGGAACTAAATTGCATTTCAAGACATTTAAAGACAAATCATTTAAAGACAAATTATGTAGACCCATTTATACTATAAATAGGCATGTGGAGAGTACCTGTTACCACAAACCTGTCCCCGCCCCACAAGTCAATTAAACACAGTGTCACTTTGTAACATAGACTAAACCTAACCAGAACTGATTATTAACTATCCAGCCATTTTTCTCTGGCAGAGGCGTTGTACAGGTATATATCAGTGTAGCAGAGTAAGAAATTAGCTCCATTTGTGTTTTAATTGTGTCCTATATTGTGCTGCAACTCTGGACAGAACAAACATAAGAACATATCAAGGATATCATTTTAATATAGCAGGATCCCATGCTAGAGAAGTGCAGTTTAACCATATTGAGATATAGTGATGTTGTAAGCCACTATAGCCCAAAGGAAATCACAAACACTATACAAACAATCATACAGGGAGAAATTAACAGAATGAACATTTATGATAGTAGAAAAGGATTTTCCATTTATACCCATTTTACATCAAACTCACAACTTTCCTACTCACAACCTTCCTTTCTGTTTTAACTGTTCTCCTACCTACCACCCTTCATTATATAAAAGTAGACCCAAGAAACCCCTCGTCTACTGAATCATTTAGCAGCCTTTTAGAATTTCTGTAGTCATTAAGAGGATTCTTTTGCTTTTCAGCACTTAACCCACCTTCAGGAAATGCAAGAAATGCACATCATGTCACGCATCAGAGACTAAAGCCTAATATGCTGTCATCTCTGCTCTTTAGGGAAAAAGACTGCTACAGTAAAGGGATTTGTAATCTCTTAGGCTGTTCAAAAACTGAGTAAATAACCAGTGATTTTGCAGTAAATGTTGGAGCAAAGATGTTCTTGTGATGGTCAAGCTTAGGAAAGCTTGAAGGAAAAAAGAAATAGTTATGCAGCAAATAAAATGAAGGTCTATGTGTTATGTATTATGTCAGCACTATCAGGATGTTAAGTATTGTTTAAACAGAGTTGCTTAACTTCTTTTTATACATGCATAATTTGTGATATCCATGTTAGAAGAAGTTGGTTACAAACCCCAACTAAGTCCTAAAATCTTGTGTACCTAAAACTTCCAGTGATCATACAAATGTTGACTGAGATGAAGCTGTATTTGAATAAAGGATATGTCTTTCAGTTTGGTACAGATACAGAACACAAATTTCCCTTCCCTGATGATTAGTAGCTCTTACAAATTCTCTCTGTTTGTAGGCCCTCATCGCCACAGTACCTAATAAATACTTAGCATGACTGATAAGAACAAATTTAAACATATATTTAAAGGCCTTTCTTTAATGGCTGCCTGCATGTGGTATAATTTATTCCCATGAACAGAGAATATACAAGTAATTCTATCATTCTGTTCTGGTAGTATTTTACACTCATCTTATAAACTTGTAAATAGCTGTGCCAGGAGACAGGAAGAAAGAAATCATGATGATTTTTTAAATTAATATTCAAATCAAACAGCAAAAAAACCAGTCCAGATTGTCTTATTTATCTCTCTTCACATACAGTATAACAGAATTGTGACTGTTGAAATGCAATTTAAGTTTTGGTACAGGAGGTGTGCCTATATTAGTTTAATTTTTCATCCTTATTGAATTCATATTTTTGTTTCAGACATTGTCTTGATATCTAAGGACCACTTGAGGACTGAAAACATAGGAGTCACCTCCAATTCCTTTTCAAAATCATAAAATAAAAATTCACTTTACAACATAGTGGCTCTTCAAACTCCTTACATTTCTCACTAAGACATCTAACTCTACACATGCAGAATCATTTGCCAAAAACACATTGTAGGATAGGGGGAATGATAGCTATTATATTACAGTGCTTTCCTCCTTTGAATAGTTCAGTAGGCACTCCAACCTAGCAATATTTCAGTACATTTTCTGATTACCAGACCATCTAATCCACATAGGCTCATAGGCCCAAGTGTTGCCGTGTAATGTGCCACTGCTGGGGATTTGCCACTCTTCAAGTTATTGAGAACTGGAAGCATTTCTGTTCATAATATGATCATGTAGAACAGGTCCATGTATCAGAAACCTTGCTGCATCTGAAAAGGGAGGTTTCTTTTCAGTGGATCAAGTCAGTTATTACTATTACTATTGATTTATATTGCAGTAGTTATTAAAGGCTCCAGTCAGAATGAAACTTCAAACGTGCTAGATACTCTCTAAATAACTAGAAAGACATAATCTATGTCCCAAAAAAGGAATTTTACTCTATGTGGGTTTTAATCTCCCTTTCAATCCAGCTTCTAACACAAAGAATCCTCAGATCATCAGATCATATATATAGAATGATGATCTGGGAATCACATCATATCATCCATTCATGAACTAATAAACTCCATCTTAAAAACAGATCTTTGTTTGCTTTTTTGTTCCTTCCCTGCTATTTACTCTATGATGTAATTGCAGACACTGATTGTATTTCCTCTCAGCCTTGGTTTTGCCAGACCAAACATGCTGAGCTATTCCAGTCTGCTCCTGCATGATAGAAGCTGATAGAGAGTAGACACATAACAGGATATTTTGGTGCCCTGTGCAACGGTGGCACACAGGGCACTGGGTAGCAGCTGGCAATGGCAGAACAGCTGGCTGGCAGTGGTGGCAGCTATTATTTTTCTATGCTCCATCCCTCAAATCAGCACCCAAGGCTGCTGCCCTGCTTACCCCACTCTAGTCGAGCTGACAAGAGCCTTCCTCAGAACACTGTATGGGGAAAGAAGAATTACTCAAAAATCCCCACAGATACTGTTTCAAAGCTGCTGGGTGCCTGTTGATATGCAGGGAGGCTACTTTGATGCACTGCCATTACATCACATCAGAGCAGACTCAATTAATTGAGTCTGCTGGAGAGTGCTAATTAGTGTGCCTCCAGCAGCTTCCACATCTCATGTATCAGCATCCCCACGCTTCAAAATAGTAGCAGGGGTGCTTTAACTAAAGCTTGTTCAATGAACTTTAGTTAAAGCATCTCCACCACCATTCTGAAGCACAGGGATGCTGATACACAACATTGCAGGTGCTTTAATTAGTGTGGCTATTGGGCAGCTCTCTCCCCCACCTACCCCAGGGCATCCAGGGACTTGCAGGATGCATCTTCACCTGCAAAAGTTCTGTGGCTTGCAGAAGGCATTGCCACCTTTGGCTGTTCTTGAGAACAATGTGGCACCCCACACCTGATATGATCCAACAGAAATAGTTCTAACTTCCTTCCCATTTGTAAGTGAGGCTGAGGAGAAATGTTTACATTCCTTTGTGCGAGTCTTCTGTAATCATTATTTGGTCAGAACTTAACCTTATAATTTCCTATGTATCAAGCATTTGTTAGAGTGATGCACCCCCATATCAGTAGTATTAAAACTTGTTTGCTCCCTCTTTCTCACTATAAATCCAAGTCAGCACAAAGACCCAGATTCTCCACTGCCCTGCATTATTTTTGTAGTATACAGAACATTGTCTTCACGATATTACTCCAAATTTACACAAGTGTATCAGGCCCAAAATACAAAGGCCCCAGTCCTGCAAAGACTGAAGTCTATGAGACACTGAAAACTGACTTAAGCGCTATGACCAAGACTACATTCCTTTTTATTGTCTGAATGACTGTTTGAAGATAGAAGAAATAGACAGGTACGTATGGATTTATTCTGATGCTTTGGGAACATACGATTTATAGAGTACCTTTTGCAACCACCCAAGAATTCTTCAGAGAAGCTACCTAAGCCCTGATTGTGTTCCAAACCAAGCTAGACCACCAGGTAATAGAATCATTAAAGCAGCATCTAGTAAGCATATTAAGAAAAGGAAACCAGACTTGGTCAGTATGAAACTGATGAAAACAAGTCTGCCTGAACCATAAAACAAGTAAAGGTGAGAGAGGAAGGGTGACTGATCAGGGAGAACATGCATACAAAGATGGTACAATAACAACAATAGCATAAGCAATGACACTGATTGCAGGGGAAAGCTGTTAGTGTAGTTTAACTTAGTTCCCTGGAATCAATACAACCATTCTGCTGTTTATTTTTGGGGGGGGGTTTCTCAAAAAAAACCACAAATGACAATCTTATAAGTATCCAACTACTAATAAAAAAGGATTGGATCACTGTGTGAAGGTGATAGATCTATTGTAAACAGTGAAGTAATGGGAAGACACCTTACATTTAGGTTCTCTTCCTCAATTTTTAAATGCCCTATATAACCAAGCAACACCAAGAAAGAAAATTACTCTGCAGGGAGGTGGCTAGGGGTCACTTTTGGAAGACTTTTTTAAATTTGGTCTCTGCCAGATTCACTTGTATGAGATGCAACTGATTACCCCAGTGCAAGGCAGTTTGGGAAGTAGCATAAGTAGGAGTGACCAAAGAAGGCGTGAGCCCCCAGTGCAAAGTTAGAGGTGGATGCCACCTCTGCCAGTCCAGCTGTCACCTGGCCCAGTCACCACCACTGCCTCAGTGGCAGCTATCACCCAGAGCACAGGAATTGCTGTTACACCTCTGAGTTTGGGATTGTTGGGAAGGCACATTAGTTAGATGATCCTTGTAAAACTGCTAGCAATAGCATGGTTAACAGAGTTGCCATTTACATAGTCATATACATCCTTTGATTCCATTGTTGGCCTATTAAGATAGAAGAAGCAGTTCACTCTCTAACAGCTATTTTCAGGCTATCTGTCAGCCAAGGACAACATTGCATTAGTTTACAGTCAATTCAGATCTTTGTTCATCCACTACAATGAGAACAGGACCAGAAATACATTAGTGGGTTTTAGATGACCCACTTTGGATTATACTTCTGTATGAAGAAGGCATTGTGCATCAAATTCTGCATCTATAAATAGATCTATGAAAACAAAGGGATTTGGCAGCAGGAGACCCATGGTGCAATTTCACTGGGGCTTTAATTTTTATTTCAGTTTTGCTTCTGCTTCATCTGTAAGTCAGTCATTCAAGCTGAAAGTATAAATTTGGTCTTTGTGTATGCCCAACAAAAATTCCTTCTGAGAAGTACCTATTAGTATTTTCTATTATCCATCATGTTTGGTCTCATTCACTGAGCAAAATAAATGTTTTAGAAACACAGTTGCCCTCGTTTTTTTAAAAATAGGAAAGTATCTCACCTTGCTGTCCTCAATTTTTGTTCATGTTCATCATACTTTTTATCCCATGGTGAGAACAAGTTCATTGCCAGCTTGCTATACTGCCTGATCTGCATTTGTTACTATCATCAATCCATCTTCATACAATTATTTCTTACAAACACGCTGCATTTTGAGCATTCAGACCTCTGAGTGGCAGTGTGGTGCTGTGGACTAACTCCCTAGAGACAAGATGCTTATTATTCTTACTCCCAGATTTGATAGCTTGCAATCTGGATCTGAATTTTTTCCTTTTCAAAATTCATTTTGTTCAGATTCATACTATTCTAGAATTGCTTGAGATACATAAGCCAAACCTAGATGCAGACTTTGAGACTATATTAGTCTCTGCTACACCAGGGGTTGTCAACCAGGGGTACATGTACCCCTGGGGGTACTTTGAAAGGTCCCAGGGGGTATGCATAGGTGGACAGGGATGATGTGCTGTTACCCCATGCCACTGCCTCACAGGAGCAGGGCCAGGGCGGGATGAGGACAATGGCACCCCTCTGCAGGTTGAACAGGCATTGCCCAGCCAGCCAGACACAGGCGGAGAAGCTTGCATGTGGCCGCTGCTGCCTCCATCCATCACCCTGTGCATTGGTTTCTGTGCGGTCACTATACCCCTCACTCCCCGCTCCTCGACCAGCTACCATGGGTACACTGCTCAAAAAGACTGAAAACCCCTGCATGACACTATGCTTTATTCATGAGACAAAATATAAGATAAATATATACACATGATCATTTAAATATACCCATATCCAGAACAGAGTGGTTCTTAAATCCCAGCATGCAGGATACTAATTTATAGGACTAGAGTAACTATGCGTATGAACAGGCACTCAATTTGATAGCCATAATTTTTCAGCAACACAAAAGCATGCCAGTAAGGAGCCATACAGGCATTTTATAGCCCCCTGTCTGGAGAACTACAAAGTCATGAGCTAGGGGGTCAACAGGGGCTCCTTAGATTCTGCTGCCCCCAAGGGAGTCTGGCCATTGGCAGCCTGCCCTATCTACTGTTAGAGAAGGTGTTAGGCTGTCAATTATCAGCTTGCATGATTCTGGAGGACTTAGGAACCTGCAAAGGATGGGGATCAGTGGCACTGCTACTTGAGCCATCCCAATGATCTGTGGGAGCCATGCTGGTCTTTGAACAGCACCAGAAAATCCCTGTGCTGTTCAGTGGTTGGTAGTTGGCACCAGGGCTTGAACACTCTTGGCCTATCAAAGTGCCTGGCAGGAGGGTCCCTGCAGGATTCCCTGACAGCTTACCTCTGGTTAGGCCACCTGGGAGCCAGTGCTCTGCCTCACCTCCCTTGCAGGAGGAAAAGGAGACAGAGAAGTATGGGATAAAAGAGGTCCTAGGAAAAACTTAGAGGACCTCTAAGTTAGAGAAGTTGCTGGGTGGACATGCTAACATTTTTTTAACAGAATGATCATTTGGGGGGCCTAAATTTGCAGCTGTAAGACATCTTTGGAAAAAAGAAAAAGAAAACTCACACAGTTCACCTGTGCCCAGTAGAGGCTTGCTAAGAGTTCAGTTGCTAAACTAATTTCTGTGAAAAAACCCTTTAATGGTTATATGCTAGCTTTTTGGGCTGAGATGGAACTATACAATCCAGAACTATGGACCCAATGTCATTGTACATACAATTGATCCAATTCTTGAAAGGGCTCAGATGCATGAGTTAGGCCAATGGTGAATGCTTTTGAAAATCCATAGTACACATACAGAACAATATACCAGAACAATAGAATTTAGGGAGGCTTAAGTTTGCAACTGGATGACATCTTGAGGGAAAAGAAAAAAAACCCACACAATTCAGTGCTTTCTAAAAGTTCAGCTGCTAAACTAACTTCCTCAGTCTCAGAAAAGGAATTCAGCATAAAAGTTCAAACAATTAGCAGTTCAGAATATCATGCACTGGAAAAGCATGGAGTAGGGAAACTAACTGTGAGAGAAGAGCTGGCTGTCAGACATGACACTGTCAGGACCTGTCTTAGTTGAAAATATATCTGTAAAGGAATTTTGATGAAACAAGTGTGGAGGTCTTTCAATTACATTCATAGGTGTCACTCAGAATAAGCAAGAAAGTCACAGTACCATGAAGTTAATTTCAACAGTCACCTTCAGAACATTTTTTTACCCTTATTCACAGGTAGGATGTGTCACCTTAGATTCTTTTACATTAATGATTTCATATCCTAAATGATTAAATGAACTACTAAGTACATACCAGCATGATTCTCTGAGTATTCATGTCTTCTGATAAACACATAAATGACAAAATGATTGATAAAAAAAGTATTCAGAAGAATATGCCATGGGAGATTGCTGTGAAGTGATAGGTATGACGTACTTCAGCATTTCATACAGCTGAGATTTGCTACATGATCTGAGTTTCTTGACTATAATACCATTGCTTTTAAACTACTTAATGTATGCTTTTATATGAACATTTTTGTCAATATCAGTACCAAATTCTTCAGCTAAACAATTTACATATTATGGAAGCGCATCTGATTATAGGCCTATATATATATATATGTATATATATAGTGCATCTGTATGACTTCTGTGGTTTGTTTGTCCCTTCAGCAAAAACAAGTGCATATTCTTAAATTGTTGATAAATCTGCATTTAAATGGCAGCAGAACTTCTACCAGATAAAGCTTAAGCTGCAAAAAAGGATTTGTGTAGAAGCAGAGTTGGATTTTGCAGATCCAAACTTTAAACCTACCTGATTCATATTCAAACACTGCACAGAACTATGTCTGTAGTTAAAGCAACAGAAAAAATAATAATTTTCTAAGATACTAGGAAATAACAGTATCTGACAAAAAGGCAAAACTAGTAACTGAACAAGTTTTCCATGGTGAATTATCTGAAATAATACCCAATTTTGTGGCTAATACCATCTGTCAGTTAGTGCTGTTGATTGAGATTCAAGAAGCATGTTTGATCTCTGATTCTGCTACTTACTATGTGATCTAGGCAAATCTCCAAAATGTCTCTACTTTCCCCATATTCACAGCTAAAAGAAATAATATTATTTTGCAGATAAGGATTTAGGGCCTGATATTCCACTCTGTTGCACCTTATGTAGTCATCTACACATCTGCAGGCACAGCTATGCCCATGAGTATTGCTACAGATGGTAGTTAGTCAGTCACCAGTGTAAAGCTATGTATATAGCTGACCATTTACAGATGGAGGCTTTACAAAAGGGGCAAGCAAAATATAGCCCACAGACCAGATCCAGCCTATCAGGCCATTCTATCCTGCCTGCAGGGCTCCTAAAAATTTTTAAAAAATTAGTATGCATCTGCCCCTAGCCAGCCTGTCAAGGTGACAGCAGCCAGAGGCAGTAGGACACAGAGGAAACCACAGCAGGCTCCTGCAATAGCAAAACCCACCTGCCCTCCCCACCCCCGCTTCTGGCCTGGGACCATGGTGCTGTTTGCACCTCCTTATGCCAGATTGGGAAATTTAGGTAAGAAGGGGAAGGGGGAAAGGGGTAGGCAGGAAAGTGGGGGAAGTGGGGGCAGGGGCAGTGGAAGCATGCAGGAGTGAGGGGCCCACACCAGTGTCCCAGGGCCAGTGCCGACAGGGCCTAAAGCAGGGTGGCAGGTGTGGGTTGGTAGGGATCTGTGGAGCTGGGCTGGGCTGCATCAGTAGGGGGAGCAGGGAGCTGGCCCAGTTCCATAGAGCCCCTGCTGGCCAGGACCATGCACTCCTGCTGCCCTGCTCTGGGCCCAGCCAGCACTGGCATGGGATAGTAGTGTGAGGTCCATGCTCCTGCCTGACTGCTGCTCGCCCGTGCCCCAGCCGCATAGTACAAGCAGGGACAACTGCAAGCAGCCCTGATCCGACCCTGCACACCCCATGCTTGCCTATCTGGGCTGAGCAGTGGCAGCAGGGAAGAAACTGGTGCTTAGCAGAGGGAAAAGCAAAGCAGCAGTGGCCACATGGAGAAGCCACGCAGGGCAGTTCACAAGTGGCAGTGAAGGAGCAGCACCCCAGCCTAATGCAGTGCAGGCCCTGGATGGGAAGCCGCAGCAAACACTGCACAGCAGCAGCAAGGAGTGGGGAAGCACTTTCCTCTGCCTCAGCAGTAGTTTGTACCCAGCTGCTGCTACCTCTGCCATTCAGCCCAATGGGCGACTCAAAGCCAGTGCTGAGCCTAGGCTGGCAGCAGCAGCAGGCAAGAAATTGGTGCTCAGTGTCGGGGAAAAGAGGCTCCCTGCTGCTGCCACCAGAGCCCCGTGCTGCAGCCACTCGGAGCCCGTACAGGGCTCTCTGTGCCTGCTCTCTGTTGCCACTGCTGCCTCACAGGGCACCAGTGACATGGCAGAGAGACAGGCAGCCTCACGTGGGCTCTGGCCGGCTACAGCAGGGAGCCCCAGCAGTGGGGAAAGGGGAGCATTCGGTATACCTAATCTAATCTGAAATGTGAAACAGTCTGGGTACTAAATTATCCACTATTGTGGGATTACTTTTTCTGATCTCAGGATGGTTTATCAAGAGTGTGATCATTATGAAGTTAGCCAACTGTGATTGTACTTCTCTCTTCTGCAATCACAAAATGTTGCAATTATGCCTCAAATTACAAGAATTCTGAAAACCTAAAATGATACAATTAATCTGATCCTCATCGGGTTTTAAACAAGATTACTCCATAGCTCCTATGGAATTGCATCTGGTTACAGTAGGTATCTTATCCATAACGCCTGTTTATCATTGCTCAATAGATAAATATAAATAAACTGTAGTTTAGTTCATTTTTATTTGCTTATTCTGATGTGTTATTACACTATCCATATAGATCATGGTAGAAGAGGTCTGAATTTCACTTAGACTCAGATATCTTTACACATGCTCCAGGGTGCGGGTGAGGCATTTTAATTAGAGCTGCTGTCAGGAGCCACTCTAATTAAAATGCCCACAGCGTCTTGTGTATTCAGCATCCTATACTTCAAAATGGTAGGAAACATGCTTCAACTAAAGCTTGTATGATGAGCTTTAAAGTGCCCCCTGTTGCCATTTTGAAATGTAGGGACACTGAATACACATGATGCCAAGTCTGCTGGAGCACTCGAATTAGAACACTCCAGCAGACTTGATTAATCGAGTCTGCTGCATGTTCTAATTAGAACACATCAAAGGAGGTGTTGTGCACATATATAAGTACCCATTGTTACCAAATTGTGAAAAGGTCTAGTTTATGGGTGGGTAATTGTTTTATCTGGAGGGCTCCTTAGTGAGTTTTGGTGAGCTGTTGAAGGCTATACATATAAAATAAATGGTACAGATATCATTTTAAGAAATTATAGATAAAAAATCATATGCTGAAAATTAAATATGTATAAAATACTGGAATTTATTTTCAAAAAATAATTTTTGTCCTGATTTATGTTTTTTGGGGTCTTTTGAGTAGTGTATTTAGAGGCACAAGAGTTCAAAATAAAGTCTTACTCTTGTATATTGAAAATTAGGTTAAAGGAAAACAAACTCACTTAATGGGAAGAATGATTAACTCAATACTTGGTCTCTGAACATTTGGGGTGGCCTCAGCATCTTCACAGGTTCCTGAGCCACAGGTAGGAAGGGTGCTGCTGGCCTAGTCTAAGCAGGAGTGCCGGGGCCTGACCATGGCTTCTTCAAGACCTGCTGCATGGAACTGGGTGGGTGAGTAAGTGGGTAGGTGAGGCTGTACACCCAGCATCCTCCACAGCACCAGCAGAGGCCAGAACTGGAACCACTGAGGCTTGAGCATGGCTTACCCAAGGCCTGCTGCATGGTGCTGGGCAGGTGGCTAGGCATGGCTGCTTCTGCCCAGCATCCCTTGCAGCACCAGCAGAGGCCTGAGCTGAAGCCACCACCTGTGCCATCTGCCTGTGGGCCAGGTAGAACTCATTAGTGGGCCAGATATTGCCCCCTGCTTCTTCCTTCCCCTCCATGCACCTATGTTACTAGGAGGAGCCTGTGAGAGCTGGACCAGGAACAGCTGCAGCGGGAGTGGGCAGCTGGAGTCTGTGCTTGTGCCACAGCTTTTCCAAAACTGGCTGTGGATGAGGGTGTGGGACAGTTCTAGCTGCCTGCCAAGGAGGTGGCACCTTTATCACATCACCCCTGAAAGAATCTGATGGGAACCCAGGATCCTGTGGCACCCCCTTTGAGAACTGCTGTACTAATGAAACTAACTACCTATATTCCATCAATCTCTGGAGTGTTTTGCACAATCACATGGACCTGAAGATCTTCTCTGAGACATCAGCAATACTGTCATAAAGTAATAGTAAATCCATTAATTTTGGTTGTGCTGTGTCTGAGGTTCTATTTTCTCAGACTCGTGTAATCAATCCGTAACCTTTATTGTGCTCACTTTCTTCCCCTCTACATTTCCCCCCTGTAGTTATGTTACATGGAATTTACATTCATATATATTTGGTTTTAACTTAGCAGCTCTTGTTCTTCCCAAAGCTGCTTGGGGTTTCTCGTGTTGGTTTTCCCTAGATTAAAATGTCCATGTAAAATGTAGAACTCTGTTAAATAAATTTGGTATCAAGCAGCCAGATGGCAGCTAGAGGAAGCAATGTCTCCCAATGTAAATGGAAAACATGATTTTTTCCCCATGTGTTTAGTCCAGAGGTTCTCAACATTTTAGACCCAAGGCACTCCTTGTTAGACTCAAGGCACCCCTCAAGAATATCAGATCTTAATTTTCACTTGTTTTTGAGTAAAGAAAAATAATAGTGCAATACTTTTGTGGCAAGGAATGGAGGAAGACTGCAACAGGTTGGAATGGTTTTGATGCTATGAATTCCTAGTTGAGATCTCCAGGTCTATCTTGTGAATCATGTTTGCAAGGCAAATATTGCATGACACCCGGTGACACTTGACAGGATTTCAAGGTAACCTATGGTGGTGCAGCACCCTGGTTGAAAATAACTGGCTTAGTTTGTTTAAAACTGTATAATCCAGAGGTCAGCAACCTTTTGGGAGTGGGGAGCAAAATTTACAGAGCTAGGTCTGAAGATGAACCATTGCTTCTGATCCTACAGTTGCCGCTACTACTTTTCCCACTTTCAGTTTCAGTATCACCACTTCCACTCCACCACGTTGCTGGGGGTCGGTAGGCAAGTTGTGGCAAATGTCCTCTATTACCAAACCCAGATGCTATTCCTTGGCAAGCTGGATCCAGCATGTGAGCATGACAAGAAGTGGGGGTATTGAGGCTTGATTAAATGCATAAGAAAAAGGTTCCATCTCTTTTCTTACAATGATCAGCAAGTGTGTTCACTCTGTTTGATCTTTACCTTACATTATGATACTCAAAGCAATAAATCTGACAACTTTTTTAGCTTTTGAGTGAGGAGAACTTTCTAGTTCATCTATTCATACAGACACACACACATACTTGCACCATGAGCTAGGTCCTAGAATTCACTGGAGTTTGATGTATATTATCTGAGGACTTATAAACTTGCTTGATTTTCCCTCCATACAATTTTGCTCTAAGTTATCCAGCCACTTAATAAGTGTCATTATATTATCTGTACTCCCTTTAAACTGTCTATTTTTCAAGTAATGAGTTGCTTAGAGGAGAGAAGGCTATATTACATTAGTACTAACTTTTTGAAGGAATACTCTTTTGAAAAGAAGAGAAAGATGATCAAAACAATATGAGCTTTTCTGTTTTCAAAACCTGTAATATGTAGGAACTGGACCATTTTAGCCATCCAAATCTATCATAATCTAGTGCCTCCTGTAAGTGGATACTTACAGGTACTCACCTGAACACCTTGTAACAGGGAAACCCTGCTCCTGTTACTAGGAAGAAAGTGGGGGAAAGGTGTGCAGGAAGCCTGAAGGCAAACAGGCAATAGGTAATAGCTACCCAGGTGAACTGAGCCAGGGGCTAGAAAAGGGCAGGCAACTAATGGGGAAATTAATAGCACGTGGGCCCTGGGTGCAGGAGACAAGGTCAGATGACTGGAAGGGGGCCTGGACTTGGGACATATAAGCCTAACCTCTGGCCATGGAGGGGATACTCTGGCCCAAGCTGCTGCAAGACACAGAGACTGGAGTCAGCCAGCCCAGAAGAGGTATCTGGGGACCTGGAGAGATTAGTATTTGTGTGGTTTTTTTGTTGTTTGAATTGAACCATAGGACTAAGGGAGGAGAAGACAATAGTTGGGGGTGCTTGGACAGCAGTCCGCACTATTGAAGGTAGGAATTAGATCCAAGATGAGGAGGCTGAAAATGGAAGATTGAAACTGGAGCCCCAGGAGAGGCTTCAGCTAAGCCAAGGCTGATTTTAGACAGTAGACCAACGCTTAGGACTTTTCCAGAGGAAAAAGGAGCCAAGGTTGGGACAGCTGAAGCTCTGACAGGTGCTTGGAGGCTTAAGAGGGTACTCCCTTAAAGGGGAAGCATCCCAAAGGAAGCACCAAAATGTGGGTTAGACCTGGCTGCAAAGACAGAACTGGCTGCTGAAGGAACCAGTGGAGCTACTCCTAGTCCCAAAGTCTGCCTCTAAGGATAACATCAAAGGCATGGCAGGTGAGAGATTGGAAGTGGGGTGGATCTGGAAAGAGCTGGCAGGTGGGTCAGACTATAGCAGGCACCATGGGCCAGGGTAGTAGACCTGCAACACTCCTTACACATCTATGAAAAGGAAAGCAAAGTTTATCTGGAGTTAACACCTTGTTCATCAAAACTAGATATTGGATCCTGTAAAGGGACCATGGATCAATGGGTCTCTTAATCCTCTTGCAGAAGGCCCTGGAAAGGAATGATAGAATTGTTTTAATCTACTGGGGTCAGCAAAATGCCAGGAAGTCTTAGACTCTACTACCCCTGTGACAAAATTAAAACTAACAGTAAAAAATTAGTAAAAATGATTGTTGACAAGCTACATGTATAGGTCTCCTTTTGTGTAGCTCTTCTGATCCTAAAGAATGCCAAAGCACATTCCAGACTTAAATATCTAAAACTGATGAACCAGAGGTGAAAAGAAGTAATACACAGCTTGCTCCAGATGTAATTAACTTCTGTCAGCTGTGCAGTCAGTCTCCTGGGTGCATTATAGATCTCATTCCAATTTATATACTGTAAGAAACTCACTGCTGGAGCTTCCTGTGTCATCTACATTTAAAAGATAAAGTGGGGAGAAAAAGAAATAGGAAGTCTGGGTTCCAGAGAGCACTTATATATGAACAATTCTTCTGGATGTTTTAACTTTGAGAGACACTGGCATGTGGCATCATAAAGTCTATAGACAAGGCTACATAATACAAATAGTATCAGAAAAAACATTAACACGGGTGTAGGAAGATCTGTGCAATGGTTTTACAAAATAACACCACCAACTTGAGAAATAGAATTAAAAACTTTAAAAATTACTCACAATATTTAAGGCCATTAGCAACAGCAGTTTTAAATATTTGTCAATTCTTACTTTAAACTGCTCATTTGATGAGCCTTCCATGACTTGCTGGACCATCTTTGAGAGTGGTCATTGGTTCTTTAAATTGTTATTTGCTGATTTACAGCTGTGGAGGGACAAAAAGGGTCATGAAACAGTGTAATGTCATTGTTAGTTGAGTGTAGCCTCAACATCAAAGACAGTCTTGTACTAAAGAGAGAAACATGACATAAACAACACATGCCCCTGGAGGCTGGGGGGGCATGGCGACTGCCCACAGGTGGCGACAGCAGTGGCAGCAGTAGGGGTGTGACGGCAGTGAGCAGGGAGCTCCTTCAGGCGGCCATGGCAGTGTCGGCAATGGGGGAGGGAGAAGGATGGCAAGGGGTGACTGCCCACAGGTACTTCTTTCAAAGGGTACACCGCCAATCTCGGGGTGCACATGTACCTGTATGAATCCCCTACATGTCACCAATGGAACATGGTACCTAACTCTGAGAGCTTATAGTCTAAGCAGACAGAAAAAATGCCCAGAAACACCCAGGATGTCTCAAGGAAGGATAAATATTCATTCTATATAGCAGTTCTAACTAATTGCATTAACAATAGAAGCCTAAGAGGATGATGTGTCCTTTGAGACTTAATCTTAGGAATGAGAGAGTGGTATCCTTGTGCACTAAAGCTGGAAAAAATATCTAGGTATGATGGTAGAATAGGAGAAAGCTTAAAAATACCTCTCAAAATAGGACTATTAAGAGTTTCTGAGGGAAGCTGGTAATGGGGCTATTACTTTCTACGTTAAGCTGTCTATTTTCTAGTTTCATGCATGAAGTCTTGTTCCACATATGAACTCTTCAAGAAAGATAAAAAGTGCTTTTTATAATGCACGTTGAAATGTGAAGGACTTCTTAAAAATTATACAAGGTCAATGATGAGAATGAGTCAGATGTTTAGTGCAGTGAAGGAGATGACTCCTGATTCATTTTGTTTTCTGGTATTAAAAAAACCAACAGTTTCACCATAGATAGATGGATCATTTTACATCAGAATATACCCTATTGTAGAGAACTTCCTGAACGCTGCAGATACTATACTGAAGTTTACTGACATCTAACCTTTTATGGCATACAAGTGCAACAGGGAGCCTGAGGCTCCTGTCATTTTAATGGGAGCTAGCTGCAATACAGGTAGCAGCCAAGGGGCAGGAAGCCCAGAAGTAAAGACTTCAAGCAGGTGGGTGAAGCTGTAGCAGTGGAGGGGCAAGCTGGCCTAAGTCAAATTTGCTGCATAACCGGAAGGAATGAGTCTTTGGCACACACAAACCTTGTGTCTGAGCCCTAGCAAGCAGTGGAAGGAAAAAGCTAAGGGTAACTTTTGGCTGGCAGGGAGGCAGTGACCCAGAGTGGGGAAGATTTGAGTTGTGCAGCAATTTCTGGTATTAGTGTATGTGATTAGGCTTGGAACTAGGGGATTAGATTGTGGTAGGGAAGGATGGAGGCCACTGGTGGGGTACCAGGTAGGGTACTCTGTGACAGGTAGCCTAGCCTGGGGTCAGGGATTCAGAGCACTGAGACAGCCTAGCCTGGAGTCAGGGATCCAAAAGAGTGAGGTCTGGGGCAGAGGTCATGCTGTGGCCTTTGCCTCAAAGGGCTGGTGGAGCTGGGCCAAGGCTGGGAGGGCTAATGCTATACTAGGGATGCAAAAACCTGGGACAAGCTGAAGCAAAAATAGGCTTATCTAAGAAGACTGAAGCCCAAAGAGGGGTGGAAGCTAAAATGAGGCCAGGGGCCCAGGGGGAAGAGAGCCTTGCCAGGACTAGGGGTCTGGCAAGCTAAGTGGATTGATTGACAGATGGGGCCAAAAGGCCCAGTGGAAAGCTCAAAGTAACACCTATGATGCATAGGGATGGCTACAGGGAAAGATGGAGGCTATGAATTTAGCCCATAATGTGACTGGTATCCCATGATACTTAATTTAGTGCCTTTAGGGGCAAGGCTGGGGCCTGTTGGGCATGGAAGGGGCTGGCTGGGTATTGGAGGGACTAGCTGACTGAGGAACTGAGGCTCACTTTGGGACCTGGGGCCAGCCTTCCTATATCCTATAAGATGCATCAAGGTATGGCAGGTGAGGTGAAAAAGGAGGGTACCCAAAGAGCCAGAGGGGGCAGGAATTAATTGGCCACCAGGGGTGTCATGGCCACCTCTGTAGAATGGGACCAGCTACAACAAATCATATAATTTAAGGCCAATCATTTTGTAATTTAATGGTCACATTACAACCCTTTTGAAATAAGCAGAATATTTTTTCATAAGAAAATTTCCAACTGAAATTCAGCTGGGTAGTCCAGTACCTGATGCTATGGCTTTTAGGGCATCCAGGCTCCCTGCTACTGACCTATTGACCCAGGATCCTGAGAATCCTCTCTAAAGCTAAATCTCATTGGTTACCAGGCTCCCAGCTCCATGCCATTGAGCCTGGGGTCCCTGGACCCAAGACCAAGGTCTTGTCAGGTCACTTCAGAGCCTTTGCACATGGATGCATTCAAATTCTGACTGAACCAAGTCCATAAAGAACAGGTCAGGCATGCTGTCCAGACTTGGGCAGGTTTCAGATGGAAATAAGCCTGGCAAGCAAATCTGGAATATGGTTTGGCCTGTAGAGTTCTAGTGGCCCTGAGTTGTGTTTCATTTGGAAAGTGACTGAAACTGAGGTACATGTGGAACATGTCCCATTTCAGCTAATTGGCATTGTACATGTGATAGCACACTTTATGAACACTAATTGATTTCTTTTTTTAATTTCTCTTTTCTTTTTTTTTCTTTTGGAATATGAAAGAGGGAGAAGGAAGCAATTTGATGGGCACCTATACATGAGCAGCAAGGCTACTCCGACACACTGTAACAATGACAATGACAATGACACCTGACAATGGCAGCTAGAAGCTGCAGCATGGAGCTGCCTGGCATGTCTTTTTGCCATGCTGGGAACTGGTATCAGGGGAGGAAACAGCCTCTCTGCCATGCAGACCCGGCCCAGCCCCCACCAAGACCTAAGCATGCAAGTTTGGGTGGGGGAGGCGTGAGGTACTTTTTTTCCCCATACTCTTGTCTGGCTTTCCAGGAAAGAGACAGTCTTTTCTGTCTCCTTTCTGACAGTCCTAGGGCAGAGCTGGGCCAGTGGAATGAGCAGATTGAGCAGATGAGCCCTGGCTGAGGTTAGCTTGCCATCAGCAAGCGGCCTTGGGATGGCAGCAGATGCTGCTGGGACCTACGTAGCAAATCTGCATTGAAGTGCAATGGATGTGGTTCAGACATTCTAAAAAGTGCTTTCATTTAATACCACATCCATCGAGGGTTAACTTTGAGTGGGATCTGCCATTATTAATGTGTTTTAAGTGCCATGAACATTCATTCTGTTGTGGCTTTAAAGCGCTTTCTGTATGCTTAACATATGTTAACTATACAATATCTCTACCTAGCTTTAATTTTCTGCTGTTAAGAAAATTTTGCAATGAAAATAATGGATAATGGCAATTTACTGGAGCCAAGGATCTGTCATAAAAGTAATCAGGCCTTCATTCTTTCTTCTACTACAACAAACACATAAAATGTAATTGTATTGCTTTAGCTAAAGCAAAACTAAAGTCCCATTACTTTTTCAAAAAATTAAATTGTTCCACATTGAATTGTATATAAATAACCAAACTATGCTTGCATATTTCCAGTGCTACATTATGTCTTGCTAAACAAAAAGGAGACAACAACAGAATGACAGCATTTCCTAAGGGAAAAATAATTGCAGTGCCATACAGCTAGCACCACTACCTCCCCATTTATTCAGCACGGGGAGGAGTGGGGGAGAACAAGAAAGACTAATTAAAACTCAGGAAGGGAAACTACTAAAGCTAGAGAGCTGACAGCTTAAATCATGCAAATTTTATTTGCATGTTTTAAAATGCTTTCGAACTTCATTATTTGACTGCTGTAAATGTATAACATTAAATAGTATCATTTGGGATTGCTAAAACACATTCACTTATTGTTGTGAATATTGCTTCTAATTGCTGCATTTTACCCGTTAGTATCATATCATAGTATCTAGGGTCAGAAGGGGCCTAGAGCAGGCCATCTAGTCTGACCCCCCCACCAGCGGCAGGAACGAGTGCTGGGGTCACAGGACCTCAGCCAAGTACCTATCCAATCTACTCTTGAAGATGCCCAAGGTAGGAGCAAGAACCACTTCCCTAGGATATCCCTGGTGGTCCCCGGGAAAAAAGAGCCTGCCCTATTTCCTGCTGGTCACCCCCCTCAGCAGTTTATAAGCTGCCAGCAGGTCCCCCCTCAGCCTCCGTTTACTGAGGCTGAACAAGTTCAGGTCCCTCAGATGCTCCTCGTAAGGCCTGTCCTGCTGCCCACATATCAATCTAGTGGCCTTCCTCTGGACCCTCTCGAGGCCATCCACGTCCCTCTTGAAGTGCGGCGCCCAGAACTGGACACAGTACTCCATCTGCGGCCTGACCAACACCTCATAAAGGGGGAGGATCACCGCCTTGGACTGGCTCAAAATGCATCGTTGGATGCACACTAGAGTTCGGTTGGCCTTCCCAACCACCATCTGACATTGGCGGCTCACGTTCATCTTGGCATCAACAATGACGCCAAGATCCCATTCCTCCACCATGCTAGTAAGAGGGGAGCTTCCCAGCCGGTTCAACATGTGTAACATTCCTTGCACATAGTCCAATTTAAAGGACTGAAACTAATTTTGCTATTCAGCAATTTTTTATCTCCTGAAAGAAACATCATACTAATTTCTTTCTTACCTAGCATCATTAGAAGCCAGTTCAAGAACAGCCATTTTCCAGTAAAAACATTGAAGAGGGATGAGAACTGCTCTTAAAATTGACTATTAAAAGACTGTCCAGGGAGAGAAAGAAAGAGAATGAATAAGAAGAACTAAAGGGTCAGAATCAGCCCTAGATATAAACATTCATAGAAGTAGGATTGGAAGGGACCTTGTAGATCTTCATGTCTGACCCCCTGCCTGGGCAGGAGGGACATTCATTACGCCCATTAACATAATGCTACATGCTTATGTCAGCTTTGGTATACAGTTGATCATGAGCTGTCATCAAAGTCAAATCTATCCAAAATTTCCTCATGGGTTCCATGGTTCATGCTTTTGTCTTACAACTGAAAACTCTGAGAGGTTGTACCAATGCAGATGATGTTAGTAAGTATTTATATGGGGTTCCAAAGATATAGTTCAAGCAGATGTTGGTCAAAAATTTAGATATAACTTATATACCTTAAAGCTGTGTGAAATATTTACAGTGAAAACTGTATTGATTAGGAATAGGGGATTATATCCCTTTAAATAGTTCTTGAGCCTTGCAGTGGCATTACCATAGTGGGGGATCACTGCAAACAGCCAGAACAGCAGTGTGAATACTTAACTAGCCCTGGCATAATGTGACTATTCAATAAGTATATTTATTTGAAAATTTCCATGCTTAAATATTTTACATTAATTGTATTTGTTGGGTAAAAAACAAAAGAGTACTTTTCTGTTTCTCTTCTGTTTCTGGTATTTTTTTTATGTTGGCAGAAAGTTTGCTAGGTGTCAGGATACTGATAATTGTAAGCCAGAGTTTAGCTGAGCAGGCCTTTCACATCAACATTCTGCGAAACTGAAGATATATTTGACATGAAGCTAGTTAGAACTTGGCTATACTGCTCAGATCCAAATCTCAGTGACACAGGGTGCATTTCTGTGTGCATGTGTGAACTCACATATATATAATCTGAAGAAATCTGCAGACCTCTGTGAAGCAATACAGTGTATCATTGTATAATAACAATCACACTCCTCACTTGTCCTCCAGAGATATCAAAGTATCCTATTATGAAGGTTATTATTACCCAGGCTGCAGAGACAGAAACAGATACAGAGGTGTCAAGCGAAGTATCGAAGATCATAAAGTATAACCAGGCCATAGATAGACATGGAAACCAAAGCACTTAAGAATCAGTCCCATTCTCTAGTCGTTGGACTGCACTGCTTCCCCCACAGCTCTAATATAGGGTAGTCCTCAACCAGTAGTGTCATTAGGGGTGGATCACCCACCTTTTCCCTTTCAGAGTCTTTACAGTGAGTAGAAGGGTGCTCTCTACCCCCTACCCCCTGTACACAGGTTTGTACTTCCCTCTTCAGTTGAGGGAATTATTGGCAGGGCAGTGTGATGTGAAAGGACACAACAGCCCAGTGGCCACCTTCATCCTTTATAGAGTCAGGTCCAGACAATCAATTACTTAACTATTGTGACGGCGCCGGGCCGTCCCTAGGGACCCGAGAGGGACCCCGG
>JAGPOW010000290.1:17696615-17745284 GCA_030014935.1 Caiman crocodilus
ATTGCAAAACATCAAAGTCGTGGCGGGCGAGACAAAGGGGTAAAGGGACGACCTGCAGGAACTACACACGACCCAGGGGCCCATCGCGGTCACAACTATATACAGATTTATTACTAAAACAAAACCATTTAAGGGTAAGGACATAGATTATATATATATGTACAAATTTATAAAACAATAAACCCTATATTATACACACACACACACACACACACACAGTTATCATTTAAAATACAGATGAACAATAGAACAAACCAGACCAAAGGATATTGATTGGGCCTTATAACTCTATTCATATACAACTATTATTTCAAATTATTCACATAAACTGTAAGGCACAGTCCACATATATCATTGGCATTCCTTAGATTACCTGGGTGCCCTCCAGGGCAGGGGCCCCACTCCCAAGTTACTACTACAGGAAAGGAGATGGGGAGAAAGAAAAAGGAGAGGGACACCCCAAAGACTCCTAAGCTTCCCCGCTATCACCCAGAAGTGGCCCACGTGGTGCCCCTTCGCAACCCTGTGGGGACCCTCTCTCCAGAGTAACTTACTACTCCACAGTCCCGGTGGGTTGCCTCTTGTTCTTCAGGTCAAGCTCTGTTCTGCACTGGGTTTTCCTGCTACCTGACTCTGCTGTCGCTGTCCTGGCTTAGGGCCACATGCACCACTGTGTGCAGTGGGCACTTTAGCTTGTGCTAGGGGTTGAAGACCTGGACAGCCTTATGCAACACTGGGGCTTGGTCTGTTCCTGTACCCTCTGGGTAGCATCGTCTGCACTGAGCTGCTGCCCTGTGTCAGCAGCTGTAGACCTGAGCCACCTCAAGCAGCTCCCAGGGACTCTCACCCTCCGTGCAGCACCTCCTTACTGAGCTCCCAGCCTCGTTCTGGGGATTAAGGACCTGAGCTGCCCCAGGGGCTCCAAAGATCCCACTCCATGCACGGGCCTGTGTACTGTGTCTTTGGCCACACACCAGAGGTTGCAGACCCAAGCCACATTACACAGCTCCCAGGGTCTGGACGCTGTGTACCATACTGCACACTGAGAGCCTAACTGCTAGAGCTGTGCCACACTCCCTGCTGCTAAAAGTCTTCAGGGGCTCTTCCTGGGCTACTGCTGAGCCCTGATGAGCAGCTCTCCTCAGGTCTTCTAAGCCCCTCTCTTCTTTTTCTCTGTCCCTGACACATCTCCCTCGTGCTGGGCATGCAGCTGCTTTATATGCTCCAGGGCTCTGCCCCTGAAGTCTTCTGGACCTGACAGTTTGCAGTCTTCAATCAGGTCTGTAGGAGCTCTTCTCCCCCTCCCCTCAGGAAAGGGTCATGATGTTATTTCTCTTGCTGCCTCCTGATTGGTGGATGGGCTCCACCAATCAAAACAGCAGGATCTCAAGCCTGGGCCTTAACCCAAGCTCAACCCCACAGCCCACCATGTTGTACATGCGTGGCCTGGCCCAGCTGCCAGTTTTGTCCATACCAAGGCAGGAGCCCCTGGGCCCAGACCTATCTGGCCCATGCATCAATTTGCCTATGTACATGGGGAAGTCGCCTGCTATTGCTGCTGCTTCTGCTGAAACCGCATTTGCTACAGCAGCAGCAGTGACAGCTGCCTTACTTGTGCAGATTGCCCAGTAAATATGACTTCCCTTCCCTGCCCTACCCACACCCTAGCACTAGTTTTTCAGAATACTCTTCATCTACCCCAGGCACTGAATGAGCTCACTATACATCTTCTTGTTCTCAAGCCCATTCTTTTTTCTTCCTGGCATCAGAAATGGTGTGAACATTTTTTGCTCAGCATTTTGGGCAGAGAGGACAGTGTTTCATCTCACTAACCCATGATTTCTGTCTTGCAAAGAAGCAGCACTGATCAAAGAGTTATGACAATGATATGGGACTTGATTAAAAAATGGTGTTTAAAAGAAGTAGGAACTTGGCAAGCACAAGAAAATATATAGCAGTGCATCTGTAGAAATTTTATGAAGCAGCATAAAAACTTCTCTCTTCCCTCGTGCAGCAAAGTATTAGTTCTTGATTTGTTCTGCAACCCTATCGTAATGGTGATCTGGTGGTGTTGTGAGGAATGGGTATCCAGTAGGTTGCCTGCTTTTGAACTATCAGATCTGTTTTTCTAATCTGATAATGTAGCCATTTTTATTGTGAAATGCCTCCAAACCAGGACTGGAACAACTCCAAACTGTGAAGAAATTTTGCAATATGCATGACCATTGTATGATTCTCTGTGTTTTTCTCCAGTACAAACAACTGAAACAAACCTTTTTTGAGTCGGATAATTAAGCCAAGGAAGATTTTGTGTGATCAAAGTTCCATTATTCCTGAGATACATGAAGTCCAGAATCAGCTCACATCACATTAACTTTTCAATTTATTTTATTATTAAATATTGAATTGTGTGCTGTTGAAAATTAATGCATATTATTTTGAACATTTCCATTTTGATCTGACAACTAAGATCAGCAGCTTTCATTCACTCAGCTCTACAGTAAACTCTCAGATATCTCCTTTTACCTAACAGTCTTCTAGATATACTGCATTTGGCTTGCTTACAAAAATGAGCAAGAATGCATTGATTCATGATAGAGTAAGATCAGTGATGTAGGAACAACGTGAAACAGGTCACCTCCTACTGATTTTATTTTTATTTTTTTCCCTTTAATTTCCCAAAGGAAATTGAAAGATGCTCAAAACGACCTGCAGCATGCTGTCATTTCAGTCAGTTTCTACTGCAGCAGTACTAGACCAAGAAGAAATTACCTAACAGGATGAAGTGAAATAATCTAGGAACCAAATCAATTTACAATATGTTATCATGCATCCTCTTTCTTGTTTCCTTTCTTTGATGCTGCTGCCTTAAATGATCACCTCCATGAGTGAGTCCTTCCTGATAAGGGTTCTTTGGATAATCCCTCTTTGTCATATCACTCCTATCATGAATGGCAACGAAGGTTGGCATGCCCAGTGATAGCAGCAGTGGCATCTGTTTTAAGAGCCTATTCAGGAAAGTAAAGGGTGCCATGCCCGTGACCTTGTTGCCTGCTCTAGCATGACCTGAAGGCAATGCGTACTGGAAGCAGTGTAAGAGGATCATAATATAGACCAATTTGTGTTGCACTGGGTCATAAACAGAACACGATGTACAGTTAAAATGTCTGCCTAGTGCTGAAAGTAGAACTTCGCAAATGGTTTGAGGGGTGGAAGAGGAGGGGTCCAATCTCTGGTTAGGATGCAAGTTTGACTGATTAATGTTTTTGTGCCCAATTCCTTGTGGGGTTATATACTTTTACATTTTTTAAGATTTTTTTTTTAATTATTTTATAATAAAGTTATTTTCTTCAAAAATTGGCCAGTGTGCACATTTATCCCTGCTGTGTATGGGCTAGAGTTCTGTTGAACTGCATTATGTCATAGGCCCTATTGGATGCTGGGGATTTTCCTTAAGTGTGGGTGCATCTTCATGAGACGCTGACTACACAGTAACTGAAAAATACTTTGCAGTAGCACAGCACATCACAGCACGAACAGTGCTAATACACTACTGTTCAGTATTATTAGGCTACTGTGCAGTAGTGTTACCTAAAAGACTTTCACCGGTGTTACTGAGAAGCAACTCTGGTTATTGTGCATCTATTTAGTACTTGCTAATACAAGCACTAAATTAAAGTACAGTAGCATCTCATGTAGATATGCTCTGTAAGTATTAGGTGCCTGTGAATGTTTGAGAAAAGGCATTTGAGTTCTATTGTACTGCTACTTTGAATTTCTGAAAAATCATGAATGTAACATAGTGGGCATGTGCCATTAGAAGGCAGCAATGAACTGCAGAGCTTATTGTTTTGCAGTTTATTGTTCCCAGGAAGCTTCTGAGCATGTGTCTCCACATTTGCCCCCTGATCTGTGGGGGCCGAAATCAGCACACTGATCTGGGTTGTAGTAGCTCTGGCTGGCATGGGGCCGAGGGGATCAGCCTGTCAGCATAGGGCTGCTCTGACTGGTCTCAATGTGCTGTGGAGGGGCTGGCTGGGTCATGAGGTTGCTTCAGTACAGGGTTAGCGGGTAGGCTAAATGAGTGGCTCGCGGCTCCATCCCCCACCCTACCCTGGCTGAGCAGCATCTGTTGGTGCCCCTTCACTTTGGCACCTAGGGCAGTTACCCCGCTCGCCCCAACTCCTGCTGTGGCAATGGCTGCTGTGCACAAAAAAGCCTCCTGCAGAGTAGGTTGGTTTTTTTGTGCACAGCAGCACATGTGTAAATGTGATAAATGTGCACACTGGCCAATTTATGGCACAAAAAATGCTCTTACAGTACAGTGCCAGAGTAGAAAGAAAAAAAGACTTTTTAAGGGTTTTTATGATATTTTTTTTTAAGGTAAAAGTATATATACCACAAGGGGTTGGGCATGATGACATTCATCAGTCAAATAATCAAAATGAATCAGTCAACTAATAAACTATAGAGCAGCAGGGTAGTATTTATATTTACAAATCTTATACTGCTGTGGAGTTTATTAATGTTGTGTGCCCTAATAGGGCCACACCTGTAGATGCTGAGATGTTTACTGTGCAGTTAATTAGTCAACTGCACAGTTAACATCTCATGTAGATGTGCCCAGTGAAAATCATTAAATCCCAGTGGCTAGATATTTGAACAGTAAACTACTTTCATATTTTGAGGAGACCATTTTATTCTAAAATCAATTACAATAAACTATACAGATGTGCCCATTGCTAATGCTTGAATCAGTAGTAAGCTATTCCTACAATACTGACTACTAAATATAAATAATTGTAGCCACTGTGGGTTTGCAGGCACATGAATCTCATTACATAATTTTTCAGGGGACAGGATACGTGCAGAAGAAGTCATCTAGAATAGTTACTTATTTTATGTATGTACTAAATTAGGAAAGAATGTTTTGTGATATACAGCTGATTGTTTCCCCCATCCCACCACCACCCCATTTTCCTTCCCCTTAAGCACCAGAAGCTGGACACATATGGAGAGAGAATACTGATAAGATAGACCAAAGCTCTGGGATGGTGCAGAGAATTCAAATACCTAGAAAATGTCTTGCTCATATGATTGGTGTCATAAAGATCATCATTTCAGGGACAGGAAACAAATTTCCTCATTTCAGAATGTCAGTGACCTTGGGAGTTTTGTCTTCTTCTGTAGTATGGGGCACGGATCACCTGTTGGGAGTTATCTGGGCACATCTTACCAAATCAATTCACTGCTATTGCAGAGGCCTGAGGCGTTCCTGTCATTTTGGTGTTTCCTGTTCTATGCTGGTGGCCTGTAATTTAGTCTCCTGAAGATCGAAATGTTTTAGTCTAACTAAGTTTTTGGGCCTAACACAGCAAAAGCCATTCAATTTCACCATAAATACTATATGGAGAGAACAGATTAGAACTTCTGGCCTTAAATTCTATAGGCATTTTTACACGTGCTCTGGTTTGCAGCACCAGACACTTTAATTAGCAAGCTGCTCTAATTAAAAGTGTCCACATGTCATGAAAAAATAGCAGCAGGGTACTTTGAACTAAATCTCATCGAACGTGTTTTATTCCAAAGCACCCTGCCATCATTTTTTTCAGCATAGGGATGCTGATGCATGTGATGCAGATGGTTGCTGGAGCATGTCAATTTCCATGTTCTGACATGCTGGAGCATGTCAATTTCCATGCTCTGACACGCTTCTCATGTCTATTGGAGCCCGATGACATTGATTACCGAGTATTTACATGCCTATGAACACACTTCAACTAAAGCTTCTAGCAATAATGTAACTTTTTAATATATTATTTTATAAGGGTAATATGCAACATTATTTTTTAAATGTGATGTTTTAAAAGAACATTTAAATAAAATAAAATTGCTAAGTTAGCAGTTTACCTACAAAGAAAAGTTGTAAATGACATTGCATTGCTTTGTTACAGCATTTAATATACAACTTATATTTATATATCATTGGTCAAAGCAGCATTGTTGGATATTAATATTTTGTTTATGTACAGCTGGTTGATTCTGCATTGTTATTCAAAAAGAGAAGTTTTTCTATTCAGATAAGTACACAAGACATGTAGCAACTGTTTATACAGGTTGCATGTTAAGAGATTCATTCTAAGAATTAAAGAGCAGAGATTATTTTTAGGGGGCGTTAAAAGTGGTAACTAGTTAAATAATGGTTATGCATGCTACTTGGTTGGCTTCTTTTAATAAAATAAAAATCACTTCACTATTCTTTCAGTTGAAATGTGATAAACCAGAAGATTGCTTTATAATTAAAATAGGTGACAAGATTCGCAGTTCCTATTTTATTCCAAATAATAAGAAAATATACCTGTGCCTGGCTCCTCTTCTGCTTTACTGATGAGTCTTTATTGAAGTTTTATACTCTTCCAGTAATTCATTATATTTACCTCTGTACACAAAATTTTGCAACTTGTGTGGGGCAGGGCAAACATATTCTTTAATAATAACTTTAAAATGTCTTTTCTTTTTTATTCTGTCGAGCATTATAGTGAAATTCTATATAGGGATGAGATGTGAAATTAAAGAGACCTACTTTCTTTTTTGAGGAAGTCCAGTTGATTAAAAATTGGCTGTTAAAGGGGAGGCTACAGCTGCACATTAAGTGCAATACTGTTATTACTACCCATCTATCATTTTAAATGACATTCTGGTTCATCAACAACTAATACCACCAGCTCTTCTGACACATGATTTTTAGAAGTTGTCCCCAGGGGATAGACAATATAAGATGGAGTATAAAAGGCTTTAACTGATTCTAATAACACTACCTTGCCATAAGATTAATTCTGAATTTAAATCTTAATTTTAAAGCCTTGTATCAGCTGCAAAATTAACATTATTTTTCCTTTTCAGTCTTGTGAAGACCCACAGTGATACAAAAGAGAGAGAGCATGACTTTCACATATATTAAGGCACCTTTATCTGATGCTGGCAATGAAAAGAGGCCTTAAAATGGATATTAACTCAATAAGCAATGTAAAATGTAAATGAGAATGGAACTCAACATTTGTATTATCATAAATATATCATAGGAATTTGGTAAAATAAATGATATCATTATGCAGCATCTGCTTCATCTTTGTTTTATGCACTATTTGCTGTCAAATTCAGTCAGGGCCTGAGTAGAGTCATATAGCAATTTTGTTATGCTGGTACCCATACTGCAACAGGGCCAATGAAATCATATTTGTGGATAAGTTGAAAGGGATTCCAAGATTGAAAGAACCAATCATACATTAAACTAAAAATAAGCAATCTTACTACAGACAAAAAATGATGCCATGGCAAAAAAAGGATATTGATTAAGATATTTCTTTGGGTAAGTGAGATCTTCCTTTTTGAGTTGGTGTGTTTTTTTGGTAAGGTAGCAACTTTGGGGAAAAGTGAGCTGTCTTTTTTCATTCATGGTCTTCAAACATTATTCTGTGAACTTTCACAGATGCACCTTCCGTCTATCTGTACGATTAGAATGCAATTGCAGAGGGTCTCTAGCAATGTAGGTGTGGGCTAGGATTTTCAAAGCATCTAAAGATTTAATTTATTTTCTCTTTCATTAAGTAAGCAGGATTTGAATCCTTTACATCCCATTTGAAAATTCTAGTCAGAGGAAGATGCAGAGTGTGGTAGAGATGCCAAACTGGATATAAACAAGCTGTCTTGTGTATTAGAGGCCATCTAGGGACAACAGCATTGAGCTCAATATGGGCCAGTTTACCATTTTCTTGACAGGAAAATTAGCTTGTATTGAACTATGTACTGTTGTGTTTAGACTATTTATGGTTCCCAACTCAACCAATTTAAAGCTAGCTGAGGTGTCTTAAAATTACATTCCAATTTTCACTTTAGTAATATTGTAGCATGTCAGGGTCCAAGGGGTGGCCATGATGTCCTCTGATGGTTCTCCAACTGTGCCTCATGCGGCCTTCCCTTCTCTCTTGCCCGAAATGCCTTGAATAATAAGATTGAAAGGGAGGCTGTCCATGGGCCTTTGCATGGGCCCCAATCCAAGTGAAACTCCACTGGGATTCCTTGACACTCTACTTGTCTCCACTATGCTATTCCCAGGCCCCTGCCTGGGCTGCTGGACCCTGGCAGAGCTCAAGGTGATTGCATGCCCCACCGGCACTAATGGGACCTCCATATACAGCCCCTACAATCTCAACCCAAACCACCACCATAACTTCAACATAAACAATAAGGCTATAACATAAATATCAAAAGGGTAAGCAGCCCTTGGCCCTTTTAAAAGAGTGAACTTTCCCTTCCCTGTCAGCTAGGATAGTCTCCCAGCCCTGGACTATGTCCTAGTGAGTTCTCCTGGCCTCAACCAGGAATCCACATGCAGCATCCCTTCAGCTCCCTTCAGGAGCCCAGCTGCCAGAAGCTTTTCACCTTGTGGCTGTCAAGGAGAGACTGCCTGACCGGCTCTGGATTAAAGGCTGGGCTTATATAGCTCCAGCCTGAGCCCTCTTTCAGTGAGTCTCTTGTTAGCCCCTGTACCACCTGCAAGCAGCCTGCGCCGAAGAAGCAGGCACACTCCAGGGCCCTGCTAAAGATATAAAGATACAGATATTAAGCCTGGGTGTAGACAGGTACAGTTTAGATGTCCAAATGGCAGTTACCCAACCATGCAACTGCCATTTCTGGCACTTAAGCACACATAGCAATCCTATTTCACATGCAGTGTAGATGTATAATCATGCTCAGTAGACTACATTCAAGCTGGGCAGGTATGGAGCTCCATGTGCACATATCTGGGAGACTGCCAGCCCCAATTGGTAGTAAGTACCAGATAATAGAGGAAGAGTGGAGTCCTCCCACGTTTTAGACCAGGAAGCAGCAGTTCTAGGTCCCTTTCTGCTACCCAAGGAAATTGGGAAATCAAAGAGACTTATTTAGATCAATAAAATATGCTGTACCCATGAGGCCATGGATTAAAAGTAATCTAATCTGACCCTTCATACTGAAGCAGCTGTTTGAAGATGGGTACTAAATGATAAGAGACAGAGTAAAAAAATCTGTATATGCAGATCCAAAAGAATCAGACTGATGAGTTTGGAGGGGAGACAAATAAGATAATATATTAGAAGAAGAAAAATCAATGACTGCACAGAGAAGATAAATTAGGGATGACTATTTGTTCCTATTATCATGTAATAATGAACTGACTTTCTATTAAGCTGAAAATGATAAATGGAAAAACAATGCATGCTTAAGCTGTGGAAGCTGCTTCCAGAAGTGATCACATGTCAAAATGTTAGTAACAGACGGCATTTTTATGGATAGTGAAAATGTTACTGTTGTATTAGGAAGTGAAAAATGACATTTTTAGATATGTAATATAAGCTGTGATTTATCAGGATATAAGATTGCATTTAGAAAAAAAATTCCCCTTCGGACAAATTACTCCTTAACTGTCAAATGCCTGATTCTGGATTAAATAAACCATAGATCTAGTCCAATTAGAAATGTCTTTGTCCATAGGAAATATTAGACCCCCAAATATTTTCTTTAACTGTAAATTACAGAACATCAGGTGAATGAAAGAGTCCCCTTAATTATATCTGTAGTGTTGCTCACATGAAATTATACTAAATATGTTAACAAACTATACTGTATTGAAGCCAGAAAATTATTATGTAAAATTCTTAGCTACTAGAGCTCAATTAGTCTGAAATGATTCCCCTTGCACTGCTAGGCAAATTCTGCTTCCACAAACAGAGTATTTTAAAATGACAATTATACAATTGCTGTTAGAAGAATAAACAGCTGCTGAGTTCTGGTTCCCACTTTGTAAATCCAGTATAGCAGCTGGCAAGTCAGTAAACAGAACTAAAATACACTTAAAGTAAAATAATTTGATTTCTAGAGTTAATGCTTCCAAAACAGGAGCTCAGTATTATCTAGACTTATTATGAGTACAAAGGGAAGAAAGCTTTTATTTTCATATCTCATGGCATAGCACTGTGTAGCTAAGGTGGCAGGTGGGGGAAGAAGGTGCTGTGTCTTCAACACTACATGCTCTTGATCAAGTGCGTAGGGAGTAAATAGCATCACGGGTTCCACAAATTTATACAGTAATGCTACGCCCTGAAAAGGATTCAACTATCTCTTTCCCAAAGGAGACCCTGAGGCAAAGAACAGATATTCAAAAAGAACAAGGCAGAATTGATCCAATCTACATGGGTTTCTCTAAGTTGTGTAGATTGGATCAGAAGTGAATGCAATGCATGTTCACCCTTCATTGGGGGAAGGCATGCAAATGCCTGAACTTTCCCAGGCCAGAAGGTGAGGGGTGCTCCCACATGCCTCCCATCATGCTGGAGTTGGCTGAGTGCAGCCAAATGGACCACCCTGATTGGCTGCTAGGTATAATTGGACCACTCTGATTGGCTGCCACCATGGACCCCTCCCTCTGCCTTCCCAGCCTCAGGCACCCAGGAGAGCCGCAGAGGGGGCCACCAGGCATGCTACCACAGCTGCCACTGGCCAGGCATGCTATAGTGGCCCCCATGGGGCCTCCCTGAAAGTCCAGGGCTTGGTTTAGGGGAAAGCCCAGTCAGGAGTGCCTTGGCTCTTTAGAAGGAAGGTCAGGTTCTGAGGTGCCCAATCCTTTCTTCTATGGGGTGGTCCCATCCCCAACACCTGACACAAGCTGCCTGTGCCACCTATCACGTCCTGGTGGAGCTCAGCACTAGTGTCAACTAGCCAGATGCACTGGGCAACCTAGCAGGCCCACACTGGGCAGCCAAGGCAGGAGCACTTCATTGAAGAGCAACCCCACATTGCTGCTGAGTGCTGCTAGGCACTTGTGGGGGGCTGAAGCTGGGGAGGTGAGCTGCGCTGGCTGGCCAGCCAGGTCAGGGGGATTGCCCACCCTGTGGCCTCCCCAGGTCAGGCTGGGACCAGGGCCAGCCACTCCCTCTTCCTCCCAGGTGCTGCACCTCCTGCCTAACCCTAACATGTTCAACTCTAGTCCTGCACAAGCTGGCACAGCTGGCACAGGGAGCAGGACCGGAACCCTTCTCTCCCCCACTTCCACAGCAGCAGCAGCCATTCATTGTTGGGGGTGGCTCCACAAAAGGAAGGACCAGGCCCCCTACCCCATAGCCCTGGGAAACTGCAGGTGGTGGCAGCAGGTGCTTGGCAAAACTTCAGGAATCATGATTGCAGGAAGTGCATTTTGAGCCTGCTGCCTACAGCCCCCAAGGACCCATTCCCCACCCCACATGGAGCCTGCCACCACTGCCTACAGACATTTTATTAAGATAGAAAATCCCTGAGCTACAGATGCTTTCTTCCTCCCCCTGCCAGCCTGCAGCTGACATCTCAAAGCAGCTGAGCACAGTGAAGGCTAGTGAGCCACCATATAACAGTGGTTTAGGAAGGGGCCTGCAAATTAGCTTGGGGTGCCAGGGAACTGTGACCAACCTTGAGTCAGAAGGGGATCTGATACTAAAGTTTGATAAGCCAGTTTAACCTAAATTGGTAATGTCTGATACTACATCCATTCAGGTCTATGTTAGACTGGGTTCCACCATTTTTTAAATCAGTGGTCCAAACTTCTGTTTTATGTGGTCTGAGCTTCTGTTTCATTATGGGAATACACCGGTTTCCAGGACTTAAATCAGAAAAATGTAATGTCTGCACCTGGCCTGAGAGGAGCGAGTAAAGAGCTGGGACAATGAGCACTTGAGATGCCCTTACATTGTTAGCATAGAATCATAGAAAATTAGATCTGGAAGGGACCTCAGGAGGTCATCTAGTCCAACCCCATGGCCAAAGCAGGATCATTTCTAATTATAACATCTCAGCCAAGGCTTTGTCTAGCTGGTTCTTAAAAACCTCCAAGAATGGAGATTCCACAACCTGTCTGGATAACCTGTTTCAGTGTTTTAATACCCTCCTAATGAGAAAGTTTTCCCTAATATCTTACCTAAACTTCCCTTGCTGCAACTTATCTTCTTTGGCATAAACTTCACTGGGATCATCTGAGTATGCACTGCTTTTTCCAGCTGCTTTCCAGTTACAGATTGGGTACTTAAAGGTCGCTGGACTAAATTAGAACATGGATCTTTGTATGAACATATGGGAGGGGCAACAGTATTCAAGTTGATACTCTCTACAGTAAAGCAAGCTGTCACATATACACAACCAGGGCAAGTGATTTTGCATTTTTAATCTTAAAGATTATGCTACATTAGTACAGTGTTAGAATCACTAAAGAACATATGGTGTAATTCTCTTTCCCTTGGTGCATCTACATGGCAGCTTTCTAGCTGTGTACGTGGCATTTTTTATGATTCTACTTGCAACATGGATATGTATGACTGTAGCTGAGCAGTTAGGGCACACACCTAAAATGGAGGTCCTGCATTAAGAGTTGTTTCTTAATGCTGCATTCGATACAAATCAAAAATAATCTTTACAGCAAGAACTAGAATCCAGGCCTCCTTTCTGCCACACGTGTCCCCTTTTTTCCTTGCTCTTCTTGGTCTCGTTAAATCTTGCATTTTCTCTATCAGTGTTATAGTTTCAACAGGTGGTGGTTGACTGGGTGAGTGCTCCCTCCTCAGCCTTCCCTTTACCCTAATTTTTAGGGCAGTCTTGAGTAAAGTGGCAGATGTGGCTATGATGAGGAGGGCAATGAATTCAGATCTCCTGTGTTTGAGTAAATAACAACTATTACAGTTTTATCTGAGAAGTGTGGGGCTGTGGTAGCAGCAGCATTATAAAAAGAAAGTGACCACAGCTGCTTTTTCTGAAGGGCCTAATTCTACTATGTATGTTAGGCATGCTTTGATCATGCCTGCCTATCAGGTTACTCAGTGGGCTTTCACAGTGTAAACCTAATTCCTGTGTGCTGTGCAGTGGCTGGAAATTTAGTCTGGGACAGCTCTGGACACTTACAGAGGCAGAGATATTGACAGCTGGGGTACTTTCCAATCAAACAGTGAGATGCCTTCATTTACACAATTTTAGGATTGAGTATTGTTTTCCTAGATCACAGTGGTGGATTTAGACATGTAAAGTCTGCCTACATCCTATTTTAGAGGCTTACGTTCACTTTTTAGACTTGCTGGGTGGGTCTACATGTGCCCCTATAGTGCCATAGTAACTGCACCATCATTTAGTACCTCCTTTTTGAAGTGATAAATGACGGCACAGTAACAGCCTGTACTGCACCACGTTGGCAGCGCACAGTTATTTTTAACTATGTTGCTGTAGCAATATGCTATATGCTATACCAAGGACGTGCATTGCTATGGCAACTTAGCAACAGTGTCACAGTTTTTGCCCGTGGAAGCTATGTCGCTGTGGTATCACATGTAGACGCACCCAGTCTTTCATACACTGAAGCTGGGATAATTTAATCTGGAAAAGAGAAGATTGAGGAAGGATTTGACAGCTCTCTTTTAATACAAAAGGACTGTTATAAAGAGGATGTTAATCAATTGTTCTGTATGTCCATGGGGGAATGAGACAAAAATCAATGGGCTGAAATAGCAACAAGGGAGATTTTCATTGGATATTAGAAAGAATTTTCTACCTAGGAGAACAGGTAAGTACTGGAATAGGTTAACAGCAGAGGCTGGGAACTCTCCATCATTGGAAGTTTTTAAGTGCTGGGTAGATGTCCTATTTATCTGGGATGGTTTAGATTTATCTGGGATGGTTTAGATAGAGAGGCACTTATCCTGAGCAGAAAGTTGAACCCAATGACCTCCTGAGATCTCTTCCAGCCTTTTCTATGAGAGTCTTAGGTATAAATGAGAAAAAGAATCTCAGTGAGCTGTTTGTCACATTCAAACATGGAAAGATTAAATAAACCCCTGCAGATTTCCATTAAAATACAACCCTACTTCTCCCCTCTCACTGGCTCGTTATAGTCTGTGCCCATGCTGAATGTATCAGATTGTTTATTTCAGGTGTCATATTCTTGCTGAAGGCTCTTGTTTTGTCCTTTTCTGAAGCAGACAGCTAAAATCAGTGAGAAGCAGCAACAGAAACTGGAAGGGAGCCTGGGAGAGGCTGGATACTTCTGTTAAATATTTTGGTATAAATGAGGTGCTTACACATCTGCTACTGGAGAGCTTGAGAGAGTGCCAATTTGTATTATAAAAATATACATTAAGCAAAGTGCAAATCTGGCATTGTGGATAGTACTTAGCAGCTGGGAGAGGGCAGATGAAGGGGACAAGTTATACTGTATTTAATGAGTTATTGGTGTTTTAGTATATTCAGGCAGAATAACTGGTATATGCGAATAGAAATGGGAAAGAGAGGGACAATATTTCTTTCTACCAGTCTGTCCACCCAGGACATGTTTTCTCTTATTTTCCCTCAGTTACCAACAACATGCTCATGCTGAGATCCTTTCACTGCAGTTCAGTTCCTGGCCCTCCCAAGGTACCATCAAGATGTGATAAGATTTTCAATCTGTGTCCAGTCATTCATCTCTTGCCTGATAAATTTCAGTGGGCATACACCCCAGTCCAAACCCTTTTTATAAATGAACAATTCATTAAAGAGGACCCATTTCTATATAAAATTTCTATATAGTGTCAGATCAAATTTACAGATTGTATGAATGCTGCTACAGTTTATTACAAATTATTCAGAAACCTGCACTATTCTTATCCTTTTCAGTTCATTGGAAGATATTTATTAATTGAAAGATAAGTAATTTATTTGATTGACCTAATCTGTTTTATAAAGTTGGCCTTGATAGGGATCCCTCTCCTACATGAGCATATCCTGAACCTGTTGCTTCTCCTTGTATGCATGACTATACTTCTAATAATCAGGTTTTTGCTACAAATTAGTCAGGAAAAGCAGTTTTTAACAACTTATTTTCATAAGTATTCTCCAAGTGAGCTTGAATATTATTTTTAGGAGTATTCAATTAGAAAAAGAATGGAGTTTTGGAATGATTTTCTAAAAGAAGTAGGTTTAAAGAAGCTGAATTGCTTCAAGATTGAGCTTAACAAGTTTATGGAAAGGATAGTATCATTGGATAGGGATGTTTCTGGATAAGTAATCAGTGCATGTGATGTGTGAATTCAAGTACTTGACATCCCTGTGGAAGGAATGAAAGAAAACCTAAGCTCTGTAGAAATACCTGGTAAAGCATAGTTGATATGCCAGGAAGGACTTTTTTCTCTGTGAATTTGTTATTTTATTTCTGTGTGGTGTCTTTTCTCCATCTTCCTATGAAGCATTGAAGAAATTGGGCCAGGATATGCTGACACTCCTACTGATACTTAAAAACCATTAAGGTTCCTATTTCAAGGATTTTTGTTATGCATTTAGTAACATACCTGTATTAATCTCTAGATTTGGGATGAGAAAGACGTTTTCCTCAGGTCAGATTGGCAAGGACCATCTATTTCTATTAGACTCCTTTGTAGCATGAGGTGTAGGCCTCTTCCTAGGACCATATATTGATCTAACAACTTCCTCCGATTGCAGTGGCAAGGCACTGATAATTCCCTTGCCTCCTTTGTTCCTTATCTGTGGCATCCTGCAGGGTTTTTATTCATAGGGAGCTTTGGAGCTGTGTCTGTGGCAGGGGTTGGAGTATGTGAACTTGAACAAATAATGGTCTGCCTACACAGGGGACTGGATTTGATGAAATAGGAGGTTCCTTCCAGACCTATGATCCTTTTCTGTACTTTCAGAACTTGGTCACACATTGGCTCGTAGAAAGCAAAGTGAAAAGCAGAGTAAATGTAATGAGAGCAAAAAATTTATTGAAGAATTCAAATAATTATTCTCAAGATACCTTTTGCAGTATTTACATAATTCTGTTC
This sequence comes from Caiman crocodilus, assembly GCA_030014935.1. Lineage (NCBI taxonomy): Eukaryota > Metazoa > Chordata > Crocodylia > Alligatoridae > Caiman > Caiman crocodilus. The sequence goes on from JAGPOW010000290.1 coordinate 17,712,479, forward strand.
TGGTTCACAGGAATACCAGATAACTAAATATCTAATGATTTCCAACAGAAATGTGAGTAAATCCGCCCTTGAAAGATTCCTTAAATTTGGCAACCTATGGATATGATCAATTATGTAAAGAATCAGTTGCAGGAGATCAAGAAGAAAAGATCTGAATATCCCCATTTTTTTGGCTAAGACGACCAAGGAAAAATACTAGGGATAAATCCGTATCAAAACAGCTTATTTTCATTGATTTTATTTTTTTACTTTAAATAAATGATAAACATACACAAATCTATAATTAATTATTATATTAGTGAGAAATGTAATTAAAAATTAATAGAAATACCTACTTTTGGTAATGCAGTAACAGCTGTAGGTATTGCATTGAACAGCAGAGGGCACCTACCTACTTCTAATTCAGTAGAAATATATAAGGCATAAAGATCAAAAAGAATATACAAAAATGAATCTAAGGACTAAAAAGTTTAAGCAAAGTGTATTTTGCAAACTCAGGTCAAGATCATCACATATGTAACTAAATTTAGACTGATGTATCATGAATGCTTCTGTACTAAAAAAAGAAAATAAGAATGTACATTTTAACTAGTCATTTTGCTATTAAATTGATGTTATATATATTATAGAGATTAACTGCAAAGAAATCCCAATAATATTTCAGTGCTTGGTATTATCAGGGAAATAACTCACATTCAACATCAAGTTCTTTTCCTAGAATGCCTGTAATGCTGTGACTTTTTTCCTAACTTGGCTTTCTACTATTTCTGGGACCAGAAGCAAAACCAGATTCTGCAAGAGGTTGTGTAGGAGCAGAGACTGGCACTTCACCCCCTACTTTGAGCCTTTGTCCCCTCTCCATCCCTCTCCCCTCACACTGGGATGGGCAAATCAAACTGCAGGAGCAGCAATCAGAGTCTTCAAGACTGGATCAAAATTCCATGCCCCTCTGGCCTGCTCAGAGGCACATATCCTCCCCTCTTCTTCCCTACCTACCCCACTGGCTGTTGCCACTGATCCCACTGCCCTGGGGGTTGGGGGAGCTCAAGAGCTGCTTCTACCTGACTTCAGCTGGGCTGCTCAGGGTCTGGGCTCAGCCCAGGACAGCAGTGGCAGCAAACAAGTTCTCCCTCCATGTGTCTGCTCTCAGGCTGGGGAAACTCCCAGGTAGACTAGGCAGGGAGAGGGAAAGGAAAGGAGAAAAGGTGACATGTTTCTGAGGACTGAGAGAAAGGAAGCATGGACAGTTCTTCCCTGCTTGGAGGAATTAAAAAAGACCTGGCTGCTGTTCCTGAGGCAGGGTCAGAAAGGGGGAAAGGTGGGGGCAAGGAAGCTGTGCCACTGCACCCCTTCTGCATCCTTCCTTGTCTGGGACTATAAAGGGAAAATCTTAAGTGGAATAATAGAAACATTACCTTTGTTATTTATACACATCGTTGTTCATCCAGTCCTCAAACACCTGGAAAAAAGGGACATTCCATCATGATTTTATATTGATTTGGACAAATATACACACACACAAAAACAGAGAGGCAACAGCTAGGCAACATAAATAACAACCACTTCTGTCTGCTTAAATTCCATGGACAGTCAATGGGCAGCCAATTATGTGCTTCCAAAGAGATTCCACACTCTGTATACAAGCTGTTGCCATCTGTGCTAGTTTCAAGCTCCAGACTGTTTTAAGGTGTACCCTTAGGTAGAGGACATTGTGATACTGTTTTTAAGTAGATTTATTGTTTCCTGTTGAAAATAAATGTTTCTAGTCTGCAGTCAGAAACCTGTATGTTACAAAAAAGATGAGATGAGGTTGACTTTAGGATGGCAATTCAGACCATATGTCAACCAGGTTTGAAACAGCTCTATCAGGAGGCATGTGCTAGAGTCAATGTCTTTAAACGCATATAAATGTTCTGTCTATTAAATAATGTTTCACAATGGTTACATAAAGATTCGTTTCATTTTCCTGCAGCATAACAACTCATCCTTCCTTAAATTTATTGAAGACATGTAACGTTTACTGAATATTAAATCACAACAAAAATGTGCTATCCACAGTCAAGGCTCAGAGTCCATGATTCTGTGCACTGCTCCTTGAGGCTCAGTTCCCATGGCCCCTAAGTCAAATCACATTTCCAAATACTTTATTAGTGGCATGCTTGAGGCCAGTGGGACTGTTTATGGACTAAGATGACATGAAACTCGGATAAGGCGTAGGGTGACTACTCATCTCTACCTGGGCAGTAGAGTCCCAAAATGTAAAGGTCAAGCCCTGGTGTCAGACTGAATGACTCTGGGATGGCTTTTGTTCCAGATTCCCATTGACATAGTCAAACCATAGCAGTATCATGTGCAGGGATCCACATTTTTTGTTCCCTGCTTGAGGCTGGGGATAGTGGGACTCAAGGGATGCCACATGCATGTGTGCACGTGGCCAACAATACAGCCAGGCAGTGGTGGAGAGCAACTCCCCCAGCTGCTTGCAGATAAGTCTATGGGAAGAGGGAAGGGGCATAGGCGATGTGGGCAGGTGTGGCGGGGTCAGACTGAGGCCCACGTGGGGAGGGAGGGAGGGAGTGGGGCACAGTTGGCAGCTGGGGTTGGGGTCACTGCCTAGCCAGGGCAGTGGATGGGCCCTGGGGCTGGGTCAGGAATGGACAGCCATGGGGCCCAGCTGGGGAGCAGGAAAGAGCCATGGGCAGATCATGCTGGAGGCAGCAGAAGGGCTGGCTCCCAACTGCTGCATGCACTCTGGTGGAAAAGGAAATGGGGGGGCATGTGCTCCCTCCAGATTTAATTGCATTGTGAGGGCAGATGTGTGCTGCCTGCTGTGGGCTCAGAGCTTCCTCCTTTGCTGCAGTGGGCGGGACCCAGCATGGAAGGACAGAGTGGGGCAGGGAGGCTCACTGTCCTGCTTCTGCATTTTGAAAAGGTGGCCACCCTAGTGAGGGCATCTGAGCTTTCCCAATGTAAATGTGTCTGTACAGAAGGCACACAAGATCACTACGATTGTTTGCTGCCAGGTTGTTTCATTTAGCTCATTCCCCTCCCCCCTTATAAAATAAATGCTTATTTGTAATTGAAAACAACTTGTATAACTTACGGTTGCATGTTTCTCTGCATTTTCTCACCAAAATGAGGCTTGCAGGTGCCCTGCCTCCCTAAAAACCTTCTGGTTAATTCTGCAGAAAGGAAGAACCAGTAGATCACTTCTATCACTTGAGCCTGGTTGCTCTATTGGAGAAGATGGTGCATCAAAGCTGGGCTAGAAAGAACTGCTGTAGGACAGCAGTAAATCTAAACTTGATTTTTCACACTCAGTCATGTGGGTGAATAATGTCATCCAAAAAATATTAGCCTGATCTCTTCCTAAAAAGTCTGTGACAAAACTACAATTAACTTTAATGGACATAAATTAAAGTTAGTGCTGAATGCTAAAGTGCTGGGTTGATATTTTCCTGACAAGGCTTTCTAAATTCTCTTAACAATAAAGCCCTTTCAAGAATGTGAACAATGTATAAATTATTAATTGTCATACATATTTCTTTAACAGAGCCCATTATGATGTAAGCTTAATTTCAACATCCATTTCAGGGTGTTTTCTCTTTATAAGCAAACTTCTAAAACTAACTTTTTACAAGCAAATTCCTATTTTTTTCTTAATTTATGTTCTAAACTGTGCTCATTGCTATAATATCTGAGTATTCTAACCCCAAAGATCAATTACATTTTCCAATAGGACCTTTGGCCAAATCTTGCTTTCTCTGCTTTATCTAACCTTCATCCAAGGTTCTTTTTTTCCCCCCAGTAGATGCTCATCTTTGCTGTATTCATAAAACACTTTCTTTGTAAGGCTGTTTTTACTTGACCAACGAGATGTTCTTCATGGGACAATTCCTTATTTAGCAGAAAAAAAATACTGGTGGTATCTCTGAATCATCCAGGAAAAATTTAAAAGTGGATGCTGAGATAAGATCATGTTTACAAAATATACTACATTACTTTTTTTTTCCCCCATGCTCCTTTGCTTAAACATTAATTTCCTACCATTCAGTAATTTGCAATAGAGGTCCAGACTGTTAGTGAGAGGATATGTTCACTTTGAAGTCAAACACTATTTGAAAGAAATGATGCATTAGGAGAGTATACATCTAAAAGAAGCCTTAGTCATTGGTACAATAGATTGGGAAATCCTATCTTAAATTCTAATGTACAGTTCTATCTCTTGATATCAAAAGTAAAGTATTTTCAGTTTCACAGCTTGATTGAAGAAGAGATCTGTATTGGTTCTGTCAGACTTTCTAGTTTAGTTTCAAAACTTTTAAGAACATAAGAATTACTGTTTATTGGATCAGACCATAGGTCCATCTTTCCCAGTGCCCTATGTAACACAGGAACAGAGAGTGTGTACTGAAATGGAAAGCAAACTGGGTACGACCAGGGTTTTTTTCCACTGTACCTCTCTGACTAGGAGCCTGCACCGTTTAAGATCTAGGCAGTTCTAATTCATAGGCTGTATCTCTAACTACCATGCTCAATTGTTCTAACTTTTTTCTCTAAGAATTTGTCCAATATTTTTCGAATCTTGCTAAACAGTCCTCTTTCACAACAGCTAGCAGAAATGAATTCCACATTTTTTGAAAAAGAACTTCCTTTTTGCCAGTTTTAAACTTAATATTACTAGTTTCATTTTGTAGTCCCTAGTTCATGTATTGAGAGAGAGATCAGGCATGTTAGCACTGGAATCAGCAGCTCCTGGGTGCAGCATCTTCATGTGCACCCAGTACTTCAGCAGTTTGAGCCAGGGTGGAGCAGTCCTAGGCTGGCAGCAGGCTTGGGGGAGTCAGTTTCAGGCTCCAGGTGGTGGTGCCAGGTGGCATTGGTGCTGGCTAGGGCATGAGAGTGTCCAAAGAGCAAAGCCATGTGGCTAGACATCAGGCAAATTAATTTACTGCACAGTTAAGCACATGTGTAGTTGCACCCAGTAAATAATAAATTCCTATTTACTTTTTCTTCATCATGTAGTATTTTGTAAACCCTTATCATGTCCCCCCTCAAGCATCTCTTTTCTAAACTGAATAGATGTAGCCTCTAGAGTCTCTCCTCATATGGAAGCCCCACCTTTTACATTAATTAAGAGAGGCAATAATGACCCAAGTGAAATGGCTCCCTTTCATGGAAGGGAGAGTAATACATGTGCTCTAGGGAATGGACATGAAGAGACTCCTGGTTGCCAGACAATATAAACATGAAGATGTATGTGCTTATAAGGGTTCTTACACTTATACACATTAAATAACATCAGAGTGTTCCCTAGGGTGAGACAAAGCAGGGCAACTGCCCAGGCTCTGTGCTTTAGCAGAGCCCTGCAGAGCCAGGTTGAGTGGCCGTGGCTCCTCCCGCAGGCCCGCCTGACGGGGGTGTGTGAAGCTTCGGTCTCTGATTCAATTTGGCCCAATTCAGTGCCTGAAATTCCAAATCCAAATTGATTCAGAAAGATTCAATGATTTAGACATAGACACAGGTTTATATGATTTTTTTCTACAAACCTCAAGGTACCAGGCGGCTCTTGAATGCTGCGATACTGGGGCAGATGGCACATTCCACAGGAGCATGGGGGCTCCCAGTGCGCTTAGCAGCAGACCCAGAAGTGGACCAGAAACATTTCTGGTCTTTTTCTGGGCCTGCCAGGGAGCACACAGAGGGCAACTTGTGCTCCCTCCTGGTATGGCAACTGGTGCCTTCTGGGTCCGGGGGTCCACCTGGAGTCTCTCTGCAGCTGATTGCAGGACCAGGGGGGACTTAGGGGAGCCCCCAGTGTGCTGTGGCATTCCCAGAAGTGGACCAAAAGTACTTCCAGTCCAGTTCTGTGTTTGCCACCAAGCATATGGCACCCCCCTCCCCCTCCCAAGTTTCTATAGGATGCTCCATCTGCCCCACCATTTCAGGATTCATGAGCTTCACCTGGTACCTCGAGGTACATAGAAAAAACATTTAAATCTGTCTATGGCTGAAACACTGATTCTCCGAATCAGCACTAAATCTAAATCTTCAGATTCAGATTAAGCTGAATCAAATCAGGGACAGTGATCTGAATCAATGAGTCGAATCACTGTCCCCAATTCAGGCCAAATCCAAATCTGAATCTAATATGGCACATTTCACACACCCCTACAGCCTGGAGCTAGAGACTCAGCCTCAGGCCACAGAAGAAGCACAGAGACCACCCTGCTTGCGGGGGTATCACAGCCCTGCACAGTGTTAAGGCCCCCTCCTGGGTCTGGGTCTAAATAACATAATAATTTATAGGTAGCTATAATATTAAGTGCAATATAGAATCTTTTATTGTAAATTTCTTATAATTTAAGAGCTGTGTGCAGAGGTACTTTCATGCATAGGGTTCCCATGACTTTAGTGGGAGATCTACAAGCTAAGCAATCACAGCAACTTCAGGCCCCAAAAGACATAACGGTGGAATTATATTTTCGAATCTCCTTTCATACTGATACAGTGATAATGCTTACTCTTAACTCTTACTTGTACAAATGGGAATTTGCTTGATTAAACAGTTAAACATGAAATTCATGTATGTCATGAAATTCACATCAGGGTGCAGGGGACCAACACAAGGCCAGTATTCCAGTTAAACACTATTTTGAAGATTTATGCAGGATTTCAGTGTTATATAAGCCTTGTTTGGACTATAAATATTGATTAATTTCACCCATAATGCAAAGGTCCCTTATCCATGTTGATCTAATTTTATATTGCAATGTTCAATATGCTGAGTCAATAGTCTCAGCCATATTTGAACAGAACTATTTATAAAAGTCTCAGTCATGCAATATGCTGCAGTTAATTTGCAAGATTTTTGCATACATCTAATATCTTGCAAAAGAACCTCAGCACCTGCTGGACTGATTCCAGAGAAAATAGAATTCATTCATTGATGGATGGATAATGATGGAATAAACCAGCATCATGAATGGTTCTATTGCTTAGAGATGTCTGTAAGGAACAGTGCAGAAGAGAGAAACATTTTCCTACTTGTCAAAGAGTTGTGCTTCATTCCAGCTCTGAAAAGACAGGGTAAGGGTGAAAAGAAAACTGTGTGTCCAACAGGGGAAGGATTACATTTATCTGGTAGCTACAAACTGTAACAGAGCAGATATGGTTGAGTGCAGAAATTCTCACACAAACCTTACTTACAGGAAGGAGGGGAACTCTTTTCATAAAACCACACTTCAAGTGCTCTGAACTGGGTTATGTATTTTAAAAGCTTTTTGTCTGCATTCAGGTTAAGATGATATACCTGCTTATTTAGATGTTTTAGATTTACTAACCTTCTAAATTAAGTTTCATGCTTTATCCTTTAACCCTTAAATCACAGGAAAATAAAGTTTGCTCCTCCTATGTTATCAACAGCTTTGACAAATCTAGCTAATGCTGGTGGTAAAAGCAGCCCCTAGCCAATTAAAAATACCCATGATAAATGTCACGTGCTGCTGGTTTAAAATTTTAAATGGTTTTAAGAGTTTTAAATGATTATACAGTACACACTGGGCGTGTCTACATGTGCAGCAGACTGCGTAGTTATTACTGTGCAGTCATTTATTACTTGCTGATATTAAATGGCATTACTGCACGGTCCCATTGTCACATCATTATTTTTAACTGCTATTGTGCAGCAGTTTGTTGCTACTGCACAGTAGTGTCATGGGTCATGCCTGATGATACTATGTCACCGTAGCAATGAGCTATGGAATAGCAGCTCATTGTTGTGATGACTGTGTCTTGGGTAGATGCACCCATTGTGACATACTGTACAAATGGAATATTTCTTTTTGAATTTTGTAACATATACAAAAACCATGGAAGAAAACAGTCTGTTTTTCATGTACAATTGTGTTAATAGATTTTGCTAGTATTACTCCATAGACATTAGGATTTCATAGACATTAGGAATTATAATTTCTTAATTACTAAATAATACCTACAATATTCCTGTGAGGGAATTGACTAGTAACAGTTTATAGATGTGGCACAATGAGTCAGAACAGATAGAAATCTGAGGCCGCAAGGGGAATCACTGCCTGAAACATGACTCTAATATGAGAATTCCTAAGCTTTACTCAAGATACAGTGTCCATTATGGTGAGATTTTTTTAAAGTGCTTCGTGTTAACCTAGCTGTGCTCCCATTACTATTGAAAGATGAAACCCCAGTCTTATGAGAAAACTCCTATTCACTTCAGCTGGACCAAGATTTCATAGAAGCTGTATAGTTCACGCACTACACATTCTTAGGAGCATTTGAAATAAAAATAAATACAAGTAGCTAGGGTGGAATTTCCAAAAACACTTTGGTTTAACCTCAGTTCCATTCAATGCATTAGTTATGTGGTCACTTCAGTTTATTTGCACTGCTTAGCAGGAAACCAGAACAGTGCACTCTGTCACATGCCCTTACGGTGACCACCTTTTCAAAATACAAAAGTTGGACACCAAGCTCACCATCCTGCTCCACCCTCCTGCACCAGGTCTCACCCCCTGGACTGCAGAGGCCCTGGGGGAGGAGGACAGCAGGGTGGGGCGCCCCAAGCCTGCAGCAAGCTGCTTGCATCTGTCCCTATGCCACACACAAATCTGAGGGGGGGGGTCACATGCTCCCTCATGCCCCTCTCCTTGGGAGTGCATGCAGTGGCAGGGAGCTAATTCCTCCCCATCCCCTGGATGAGCTGCATCCCATCCCCCCCATGCTGCATTCCATTCCCCAACCAGGCCCCGTAGGTGCACACTCTCACTCAAGCCCATGCACCACTCTGTCTAGGCAGTGCCCCCAGTCCTGGCCCCAGCTCCAGCCGCCAACTCTGCCCCACTCCTTTCCTCAACTTGGGAGTCTTGATACGCCCCCTCTGCCCACCATCAACTTACCTTTACCCCCTGCCCCCGTAGACTTACCTGTAGGCAGCTGGGGGAGCTGTTTTCCATCACTATTTATCTGTATTGCTGCCATATACATGTGGACATGTATACACATACACTTGGTGCCCCCTATGTTCCATCCCCCCCAGCCCCGAGCAGCCTTTGCAGGCTGATACTCTGCCAGCTTGCAAGGGGAAACCCAGCATTTTCTATGTTTTTCTCCTTCAAAGGAGAAAATCTGCATTTTTCCATGCTGTTCTGCAGTGAATGGAAAACCTGGGTTCTGCAAACAATACCAGGACAATAGTTACTAAAGTTGCTGCGTCCAGGGGAATCCTGAACAATTGCTGTCTTGGAGTCCTTCAGCCCAGGACCAGGACTTGATATTTGCATTTTGGGACAGTCCCACCCAATTAGAAGAAGTGGCCACCCTACATGCACATGAATCATAAGTGAGGAAGAATGCTTCCTCCTATCTTCTCCACATTGGTGGGCAGGGTTGTTGGTATATTCCATACACAACTAATGATTATGCGCTCCCCTCTTGTTAGGAGGAGGCCTTTTCTCTGCTGTCTTCTGATCATTTACTGTCTGACTGAAGGCATTTGCAGTCTGATTGGATCTCTTTCCTCTCCCTTCAGCAGCTATCATGCTGGCAGCCAAACTTCATTATCAGAACTTCTCATTTCTGGGAATACAGCCACATACCCTGTCAAAGCAAAAACTTGTAACAAATGCAGAGACCCATCTGCTTAGCAACCACAACATTGATTCCCCACTGAATACAGAGTCCAGTTTTAGGTCTCTGCTAGAATATTTTAACAGGTGTGTACAATATAAACATGCAAGACCACGTGACTTATTTGGGTAAGCCCTGTGGCACATAATAATTCTTTATTGGACCACTCTATTAAAAAGATAGCATCAGGAGGTAGGCAACCAACTATTTATCAATGTGCCCCATGGGGAAACTAGGAGCAACAGCCACAAACTTCTAGAAGAAGGTTTCAGACAGGATATAAGGAGAAACTTCTTCACAGTTTGTGTGACCAGACTCTGCAATAGACTTCCAGCAGGGGTGGTGCAGGCACCTACCCTGGAGATCTTCAAAAGGATACTGGACACACACTTTGCAGGAGTTATTTGTTGCCAGCAGTCTTTTTTTCCCCCAAGGCAGGGGGGGCTGGATCCAGTGATCTCACAAGGTCCCTTCCAGCCCCAAATGTCTGTAAATCTGTGACTGTGTCTGCCTGTGCAATCTAGTTTCCTGGTTGCAAAAGCACTGAGGGTTTACATCTGACCAGAAGAAATCCCTGCACTGAATAGCACACCTTGCTCTCAGTACAGTTTGAGTTGCCCCATGGGTGATGTGTAGTGGGTGCAGTTCATCTAGAACTGTCCAAAATAGTTAGCTCAGGGATAGCTAGTAGTATATCCACAGCAGCACAGAACTCTATGCAAGCTGCAAAACACTCCTGAAAATCTAAGTAAATACTCAAGCAGTTAGCTTTCAAAGAGCTTTGTGCTACTATGGTTACACAGACAGCAGTACCTCATCTAGCTAGTTTAAACTTAGCTCAGGTATGTTTACTGCAGTGCAGTCATTTACCAGTAGGCTTGTGCCTCTTCTGTCCTCCCAGCTGGCTGCAGAAGGACAAAAGATCAGCAGTGTGCAACACGTACCATTTCACATCTGCAAATGAGCAATCTTAGCCAGCTAGCATAGTCCATCAGCTGAACAGAAATAAGCACAAAGGTAATCCTTTCAACCATATCCCAGTTGCCTGAATCTGAAAGAAACCATAAAAGAATCACAACCATTTTACATAAGTATCAACTTTTGGGGCTGTTTCCTTTTTCCAAACTTCATTAATAAAGAAATATTTCTACTTTAGTATTCTTACATTTGCTGTTTTTATAACTCTAGCAGATGGTATTCGGTGTGCAAGGGTGTGTGCGCGTGTGTGCGTTTGTGCACTTGTGCATGAGGTTGTCTGAGTGAATTGATCTGAGTAACATTTGTTAAATGCTTCCTCCACTATCTAAAACAGTTCCAGAATAAACAACCCTGCTATCTGAAAGATCAGACATGCATGTATACTTATTGTCATGGATGTATTCATCTTGAGAAAAATATGTTGTTATATCAAAAAAGGGAGTTTGAATGTTAAATGAAACAAGTCATGACATCTTAAATTGTATTGATTTACAAACAAGATTTGTCAGGAAGAAATTGTTTTTCTCATGCATTTGCTATTATAAAAAACTCTAAACGATCATGAAATAGAAGATTTCTTTCGAGGAAAGAAAGAAGGTACTACATTCCAGTCCTGTGAAAAAAAAGACATCTAAATTCTGTTTTTAACTCTGCTGCATACTTTCCATGTGACTATAAATGAATCACTTAGGGTATCTTTACATGAGCTCTGGGAGGGCACTTTAATTAGAGTCCCTCTAATTAAAGCACAGTGTCTCATATATTCCGAGGCCCATGCTTCAAAATGGTGACAGGAACGCTTTAACTAAAATTTTTATCAGTAAGCTTTAGTTAAAGTGCCCTTGTCACCATTTTGAAGCACCAGGATGCCAAATACACGAGATGCCAAGGCTGCTGGAGCATGCTAATTAACAAGCTCCAGCATACTTGATTAATGGAGTCAGCTCTGATGCATTGTAATTGCAGCAGGCACCCCACATAAGTACAGGCACCTTTAGGTTAGGTTTGTTAACTTTGGTGTCTCAAGTAATATTCAGAAGAGCTCAGCAAGTGCTAGCTCCCAACAAACCAAAGGTTTGCTCAAAACGTCTGAAAATCAGGTCACTGATTTAGGTGATTAAAAATGGATTTAAATACTTTATTTTCAGCATCAAATTTGACAAACTTCACCTAATTCTCCTGACCTACATCTATATAGGTCTCTGGAACGATCCCCAAGTGTGCCATTGAGAAAGTGCTACCTTATTATTCCTCTTTGTGTATGACCAAAGCATGCAAATTGGGCAGCATCAATCAGCCTCTCAGTCCTACCTCTGAGGCACCTATGTGACCAAAATTGAGGTCATGGGAGTGTACAAAGCAGGCAAAAGTAGGGCAGATTTACTTTTTGCAGTGCTCAAAGGTTTTCTCCCAAAAACATTTTGTTAATGCTTTGAAAATTAACCTGCATCTCTTCTACACCTATAATTTTCTTGACTATAGTACAGTTTTCTGATCAAGGGATAGCTGGAAGAACAGGATTTGGAAGAGGGAGTTCATCCATCAGAGACTGTGTAAGGAAATATGGGAGTCTGGAAAAGTAAAGACACTGCTACTACACAGAGATTCACATCTTTCTTTTTTTCTACAAAGGATGCAAGTTGTTGCTGGGGTGGTGCAGGCACAGTTGGCAGCTGAGAGGTTGCCAGTTTAAGGCCACAGCAGAGGTTTTTGTGTGTATGCCTGTTGCCAAGAAGGCTACGATAATACTGGGCTGCATTGGTAGGTGTGTTGCCAGGCAGTCAAGGGAAGTGATTATTTCCCTCTATTCAGCACTGGGGAGGCTACATCTGGAGTACTGTGTTCAGTTTTGGGCCCTCCATAACAAAAACAACGTGGACAAGTTGGAGAGAACAACGGAAATGGTGAGGGGGCTAGGGAACATGACTTTTGAGAAAAGACTGAGAGAAGTGAGCTTATTTAGTCTAGAGAAGAGAAGATTGAGGTGGGATTTAATAGCAGCCTTCAACTACCTGAATGGAGGTTTGAAAGAGGATGGAGCTAGACTGCTCTCAGTGGTGGCAGAGGACAGAACAAGGAACAATGGTCTCAAGCTGCAGCAAGGTACATTTAGGGTAGATACGAGGAAGAATTTCCTCACTAGGAGGGTGGTAAAGCACTGGGACAGGTTACCCAGAGAGGGGGTGGAAGCTGCATCCCTGGAGGTTTTCAAAATCTAGCTAGACAAAGCTTTGACTGGGATGATCTAGTTGGGGATGGTCCTGTTTTGAACAGGGTGTTGAACTAGATATGTGGAACTAGAACATGGGTGACTAGTGCTGCCTTAGGCAGGGCACATGCCTCCCCAGTGACCAGTTAGCAACTGGGATGGGGGGATCCCCCTTGACTGATATCACTCACTGGGGGGGAAGGGAAGAGAGATCCCTCTGCAACCGATTGCAACATGGCCAATCACTGCAGCTGCTTTCAAAAGTAGCTGTGGTGGCTGCCAGGAGTGGCTGCAGCTGCTCCTGGGAGTGCAAGAGCACTCCACTCCCCAGCTGGTGCTTGCAGTGAGAGCACCAATGCTCCCATCTGACCCGCCTGCCCATCACCTAAGCAGTGAGCGTGGCTGGTCAGGGGTTGTACCAGTGCTGTCAGGGGTTGCATGTGCACCCCCATACACCCCCTGCACCTCATCACTGGATAATGTCCTGAGGTTCCTTCTAACCCTAGTTTTCTATGATTCTCTGATTCTCTGTGGGGATTACTTAGCCTCAGAGTTGGAATGATGGCAGCAAAGCACAAATATGCAAATACCATTAATCCAACTCCTAAAGAGAAGGAATCTTTTTTTTCCTTGGCTGCTCCACTGAGATACTAATGTTTTTTCTGCTTTTTGGGCAATTTATTTGATAGGTGTTTGAGTTTGCTGCCTTTTAACTGGTGACTGTCCCACAGAGTATGCAGGTTAAAAACTCGTGTTCCTTTGTAGAGTTTGGCTCTGTGACCCAACATTAACATGGAAATGCATAGTAATATTTGGACAAGGACACAGGAGCATTAGGGTGGGATTCTATTACCTTTTGTTTGCGCAAATAACATTTACCCAGCTGTGTAAGTGTTTTGACACTTACAGGTTGTGATTATTACCTTTTGTTACTGCAGCATGGATGTTAAAGTGCTTGTATATATCTGGAGTCTGATTAGTAAACTATAATGGCTGGGCAGCTACAAGGCTATATACAAGTCTTGCAAAAAATAAGGAGGATGGTCCTCCCATATTTTTAGCCTGACTAACTGACTGGTTAAGACACTACCCCAGGAAGTAAGAAACCTGGCTTCTAGATCCCTGTCATCCAGACAGCATATGACCCTGCATCTCACTGACTTCTTAGGAGAGTCCTAACTACCAAACTGGCTACTCTCCAGTTCCTCCACTTCATCTTGTCTTCAACAATTATTGGATTAAATGGCAAATAGTTAATAGATAAAATGTCTAGCAAGGTAGATCCTGTAACCTTGGGAGAAGAATCCAGGCTAGAATCCAGGGTCTGCTTCCATCCAACACAGCAGCCATTTCATTGGCCCATACATCCACTAACTTATGTTCTTCTTGACCTCATATTTCCCACTTATGACTGACCAAAGGGCTAGTTTTAATAGGAGGTCTGGATGAAAATGTTCTATAAGAGCATGGCATTATTATTATTATTACCATCAAACGAAGTGGGGAGGTTCGTTAAAAAATGTTAAGTGCTTTGACATTCTGATGAAAGAGTCAGTAAAAATGTGAAATATTATTATCTGAGAGGTTGCTTTCATAGCCAATATATTATTACTTTTGGCATTAAGCACATCGACCATTTTACATAAAACTGCTAATTCTCTTTTACATTCATGGAATCACAGAATAGAAAAGTTGCTAGGGGTGTTAGGAGTTCAGTTAGTCCAACCTTTGCATCAAGGGAGCATCATCCCTCTATTCTAGATAAATGTTTGTCGAACCTATTCTTAAAAATTTCAAATAATCCTCTTGCACAACTACCAAGCACAATGCTCAAAACATCAAAAACACCCTAACTTGCGACAGATAAAGCAGCACTATGTTGCTTTTGTTTTTTACTTATATTTGGTTTTGGTTTACTACCTAGTTCTGTTCACTGTTACTTTTGATTCATTAATAAGCTGTTTTCATTTAAAAATGTCTGCTGGGGCAACATTGGGGGTCCACCCAATATGGCCTGCTTCTGCTTCAGGACATGGTTCCCCAGGAGGTGCTTGACACCTGTAGGGGGTGCTGTCCCTGGGCCCCAGAGTGATCCTTCATTCTTTCTCTACTCTACAAGTTCCTTAGAAACTCCACCTGCCTTTGTTCCACCCTCAGATGCTAATTCTGGCCCTCTGGCCCATCTGTACCTTCTAGGACACTAATCACTTTAATGGTACTGACCGCTCTGCCCAGTACTGAAAGCCAGAAACCTCTTGATTATTTAGTGGCCTGGGTCCCTGCACTTTGAGCAGTCAGGGCAGGGAGATTCATTCTTCCCCCATATCAGTCCATCACTGCACTACAAAACCCACCCCCACCCCCACCTGGCCTTTTAGCTACAATGGCTTGGAAGAAGGCTGTGACCATGGGGATGGTCTGTAGTGGCAGTGGGTCTCCTCACTGCCCTTTTATTCCCTTCTTCCCTCCAGGGGCTTTGCACTTCCCCCAGTGCTTGCATCCTCATCATATCTGTGTGGAGCAGGAGTGGACCATACTTTCCCAGGCTGTACAACATACCCAATCAATGCCTGACTCATCAGCAGAAGTAAGTGTGTGGGGTGGAGGGGAAGGGGGTGGTAATAAGTCCTATAGGCTGTCCTGCAGTAGTGGCTGCTGCACTGGTAGTGGGTGGGTTGAGGTGTTTTGGAAAGGGGGTAGCGAGGTGTTAGAGGAGTGGGAGCAGAACACCTGAGGCAGCTGTGTGGGGAACTGTGTCCTGGGGCCCATGTTCTTGGCTGAATTGAGGACTGTGGACAGCAGGGGGGACGCCCATGAAATGGAATGCATGGGCTTGAACTCCTGGGTCTCAATTTCCATGGAATTGGAGCTTTCCCTCCACTCCTGTGCACTATGCTCCATGCTTTCAACCACACCAGAGAAGATGTCAAGGAACCTCAGGTCCAGCTTCAGGTACAACTTGACTCCCAGATCCTATGATGGTGCAGAGAGCAGCACCAAGAGGGTGGACACCTCAGGGGCCACTGCCATCAGCTGACCTCTTGCCCCGAGGCCCCCAGGGACCTTGCTTGATTCCTGGGCACCTGCTTGGCACATCATCCCAGGACCTCCCTATGCCTCATGAAACAGGGGGCCTGCTCAGAGCCCATCTCCATGGCCCGCCCACCTGTTCTTGGGTCAACCACCTGCCTTCTCTCCCATCATGCCTTGATGTTACTTGATTAACTAATAGATGTCAATTAAGTGGGAGGCTACCCATTTTGCTGCCCTGATGCCAGGGGGCACTCTCTGCGGCTCCTTTCCTCCCCTGTACTGCAGCCCAAGCCTTGCAGATGGCATTTTGATGTTCACATAATCACCAGCCCCCACAGTGGGCCCCAGAATCCTCCTAACAGGACCCCTCCATGATCCCTCCACTCAGGCAGTCTCTGCCTTCATTCAGGCTACCTAGTCCCCCCAAAACTATTTTTCCCTCAGGTGTGATCCTTCCGGGACCTCTGGCTACCAGCCCTGGCCCATCTCCAGGCCAGTCAGGACCCCAGGCCCCCAGCTCTTGGGTGTCCCTCACAGTTGGCCCTTGCCCTTTTGACCATCCTGGTTCTGGCCCCAGCATAGGCCAGTTGAAGGTACTCTCTTGTTTAGGTCAGGTCTCTAGCTCCTCGGTCTCTCTAAGGGTCTGCCCTCTGGGCCCGTCACACAAACACAGGAGTTACCCACCCAGTGGTAGGGGCTAGGGGTTAAGGTGCCCTGACCCATCTTTCACCAGGGTGGTAACTGGCCTGGCATTTCCTGGGGGCTCCCATGCCACTGAGAGCCCCACCAGGCCACCCACTCCTGGCAGGGTGCAGTTTTAGGTCATCCCCAGGACCAGGAGCCTCCTGACCATCCCCCACAGCTCCTCCCTTACCTCTAGATGATCTTAGCAGCCCTCCAACCAGGCAATGTTGTTGCCTGGCCTCCAACAGTCAAACTGCCCTGTTTATATAGACAGCCCCTGACTCCGAAATGGCTACTCTCATCAGGCACCTGGTGGCTGCCAGCACCAGGCCCTTAAAGTGGCAGGCACACACAGTGCCCTGCCACACTTGTCTTCTGGGGTTCTCCTCAGCTCAGTGTCAGGGCTGTGTGTACATTCTGGGGTGTAGGGGCACAAACTGGGGGCTCAGGTTTCCCCAGGTACCTAACACACATTGCAGGAAAGGCATAATATGGCACATGATTGCTCCAACCATCCACTGATCAAACAGGGCAAACATCAAAGTAAAAGGGAAGCAAAATAACAGGTCCCAGGCCTCATGCAGAGGACACAGATGCCTCCCTTTCTCCTCACTGCCTGTCTGTGGCTGACAGATGGCTGGAGGCAGGCAGCAGGTGTAGGGGGATGGGCTGTGCTGGCTCGGCTCTGGCAGAGTTCAGGGGCAGGGCCCACTGCACACTTGGCTGGAGCACCCTACTGTAGGGCAAGTGCTAGTGTGCCTGCCTGCAAAAGAAGAGTGGAAGGTGGGGGAAGGCCGCAAAGGAGGCTGGGATGCTGGAGGACAGTGATCTAACTTGAATTAATTGTGGTTAAAGTTCTATACTGATGCCATTGTCTTGCTGACTCAAGATCCTTAATCCATATTTGTTCCTACAAGGCATTTCAGCATTTCAGAACAGCAGAATATATATGATAAAAACTATTTTTTTTGTTTTTAAAACAAACAAACAAATGCACACAACCAAAACCTGCTCTTTCCATCCCTTTTTATTCCCATTGCCATATTTCTCACTACAATCAAGTCTCACCAGACTAAACTTATGCTAAACAGAAGCAAAATGCACTTTAAGGAGGTTTTTCAAAATAATGGCAGAAATATATTTTATTTGTGTCCAGGTAAGACTCAAAACCATGTGAAATAATAGGATACTGTAAAATGACCAGAAAAAAGGAGTAATTAGGTATACTAAGAGGGATGGGAACAGCCTAGAAGATAATGATAACCAGGCCTGTGAATAAAAAAGTCTGTAGAGAAGCAGCTAAAAGATCTGTTGAATTCTGGCAAGTGTGAGGCAGAGGTATGGGTGGAGCAGGAGTCCCATCATCAAAGGAGGAGATAAATACGTTCTAATCACACCCAGAAACAGAAATTTATTTGTAAAAAATGGTTAGAATAGTCACATTGTCTGAACAATAATAATTTAGCAAAATAAATGTCTGGATAACAGCCTCGCTATAATTGATATTGACTAAACAGTTGAAATAATTCATGTTAAATATTGATTTCTTGGACCAAGGTACAGCTGAAACAATATTTGCTTGAGCTATAAAAATGTTTTTTGTACACTGGGCATGATTTCCTTCAAAGAAATAGGCAAGTAAAGAATAATATTATAATTTACCTATATAATCCTGCTCTACACAAATGCACGAATCATTCAGCCTCTGAGTTAACCTTTCACACCCAAAGTTAATAAATATTGCTATCTACAACTCAGTCACACCTAAAACTGAATAGTTTATAGTTCAGTAGGCTTACAGTTGTAACTTTTTGTTTGTTTTACAGTTTATTGTTGATCTTACAGGATCATGATATTTGGAAGCATGGAATAAGAGATATCAAATCAGCTTTTATACTGTTGTTGAGGAATCCATATAAGATGGGATTCAGGCAGCAGGACATCATGCCCAGTAAGTGACATATACAGTATACTAATTTAAAATGCCTATTAGAAATGAGATGGGCATTAAAATCAGTCACAACATGGAAAAGGTGAAGAGGCATCCAACTAACAGCAAAAACTAATATCAGAGCTGTCAGTCTGCAGAAAACCCTCCGAGATCTTGTCTTAATTCTAGTGATGGATCGGGATAGTGTAATTGCATCCTGTGCATCTGAATTTTTTTCTGGTTTCATCTCAAAGCAGATGGGTACCCCTGGTAGGAACTTACTTGAAGAAAGCTGGCTTCTTTCTGTCCCAGGGGTATGTGGGAGGTTTCCAGAATTATTATTCTGTTGATGTCTTAAAATAGCTGGCATCACACTAGAAGTCTTTTTACTATACCTTCTTCGGTGTTTTCTGACAAATGTGTAACTCCATCCAGAACTGCTGGAGAGCTGTGCCTGGGGTCCACTACTCTTAAGTGGATGAAGTGTGAGGTTTATCATCTCATTTTCTTCAAATCTGTTTTCCTTGTTTGACAGTTTGGAACTTACACTCCTGCAGACACTAGTATGACTTACAGTTAAACAAACCAAGGGTAATATATACTGCATGAATAATAAAGAAATAGTGAAGCTGATTCTGTATGAATCAGACGGCCATGACTCAATACACAAAAGCCTGTTGCCTAGTCCCTCTAGATTAATGGATTCATGGAGATCTACAATTTTGTGGAAAACTGGCAGAGGAGAGCAAATGGCACAACCAAGAGCCCAGACGGTTGCTATTAAGAAATATCCATGTCTTGCTGTTAAATTACTAGAAAGAGGTTCTTTTATCATACGGTATCGAACCACAGCAATAGATATTAACATTAATGTTGAAACCAGAACTGACACACATTGGAGGAAAGGCATAATATGGCACATGATTGCTCCAAACATCCATTGATCAAGTAGGACAGACGTCAAAGTAAAAGGCGAGCAAAACAGCACAACTAAAATGTCAGAAAAGGCCAAGTTTCCAATAAGAATGTTTATTACTGTCTTCTGCTTGCGTTTTATTAAGGCCATTAGAATAAGCACATTTCCCAGAAGACCAACAAGACTTATAAAGGTGTACAACCCAATCAGAAAGTACTGTATGTCATCTACACTGCTCTTATAATCTTCCCAGGCAGAAAAATCAGAACTTTTTGTAGTAGCAGTGGTGTTCTCCTTGGCATGGGTCGTGTCATTTTGGTCTTTGGGTTCTAAATCCATATTACAGTCCTGCTTAGAATCAGAAAGACATTAATTAGCAGCTGAAGAAAAGATGACACTGATTTTAATCATAATTTACAGAAACATCTTTTTTTCTATTACTTTAGCACATTTGAAAGTATTGTGATAACTATTGTTGTAGCAAATCCTGTATGCCTATAAGCTGACATCCATTTAATTTCCATAAATCTTGGCATATGTTGTACAGCCTACCTAGATCTCAACACCTTGGTTCTCATATTTCACAGTTATAATTTAAAAGTATGCACTGTAAAACGAGCAATTAAAAATTGCTCAGTGTGAGCAAGACCCTAGATCCCTTACATGAGTGAGCACTCACAAAAGCAGTCCCTATACAGTCAGTGGGATTACTCACAAGAAAACCTGCTCATCAGTGTGGGAGGGGTTCACAATCACAGTTTGGCCATAAGCAAAAATAATTTCTTACAGGACAACAAATTACACTGGAAGTATTTTAAAATACCTAATGTGTTGAAAGATGGAAATCTTTCTTACCTTGATACAAGGTTCCTGAGTTCCCACTGAGTTCACTGCCTAGCATGGTAATCCCTGAAACAGTAGTCATATTCAACCTGCATCTCTTAATTTGGATTGTTAACAACATTTCAGGGGTAATGCTATAGCCCTTTCTTGAGCACATCTAGACATGCAAGTAATGCAAAGCAATAAACTCTGGCATTTATTGCCATTTGAATGTGTATCTGGAAGCATAAGACATTGACCTGGGTTGGAGCAGCCCCAGCTGGTAAGGTGTTGCCTGCCAGCCTGGAGCTGCTTCCCCCAACCCAGCTCAATGTGCTGGGGATGGGCTGGCTGGACTAGGAGGGTGCTTCAGTGTGGGGCTAGCCAGCAGGCAGCCCCCCGCACTGAAGCACTCTCATGTCCCAGCCAGGCAGGGCAGCGTCTACATATGCGCTACTGAGATATCTTATTCTCCACAGCAGGATAGTACTTGCATTTACATAGAGGCACATATTTAGACACCAAGACATTTACTGCATTGCTAATTTTAGTCTACTGTGCAGTAAACATCTCATGTAGACACATCCATTGAGGCATAATTACCACTAATGTCATAGGGAAGTTTGTCACAATAGAAGGGATACAGAGGCTTTTAAATTATTCTTATTATGAGATGTATCTATATAATGCTCATGAAGTACAGGTTTTAGTATTTAATTATTTCTCCAATAATATTTCCAAAAAACTGAAAAGTGAGGGAAAGATAAAGCACAAAAAGCCACCTGGTCACTGTCAGGTGTTCCTAAATTTTCAAGAATCTTTTGAGCAGAAGTTCTGGAGGTCCTACAAAACAAAGTAACTGGACGCAGTATAGAGAAGCCAGTGTTGTTTTTTTTAATGCAATGACACTGCAATCTTCATATAATTGCTTACTATTTGGGACACATTGAACATATAAAGCATAGAAAATTCAGGGTGGAGGTGACTTCAGGAGGTCATCTAGTCTGACTCCCTGCTCAAAGCAAGACCATCCCCAACATAACATCCCAGCCAAGGCTTTGTCTAGCTTGGTCTTAAAAACCTCCAAGGATGGAGAATCCATAACCTTTCTGGGTGTCCCGTTCCCCTGCTTTGCTATCCTCGTAGTGAGAGAATTTTTCTTAATGTTCAACTTAAACCTCCTTTGCTGCAAGCTGAGACCGTTGCTCCTTGTTCTGTTATCTGCCATCACTGAGAACAGTCCAGCTCCATCCTCTTTGAAATCACCCTTCAGGTAGCTGAAGGCTGGTGTTAAATCCCCCCTTATCTTCTCTTCTCCAGAAGAGATGCACATTTTTTAGAGGGGGTGGCTTATAAAGGCTATGTGGATCATCCAATAGGCTGTATTTGTAAGGAACCTGCATGTACTGGGGTAACAAAATCAAAGAACAAGAGTGGCTTGAAATTCCTAGTAAGTGGAGGCCTCCTTGTATAATCTATTTAGTGCTTTAAAACTTTGGACAAGTTTACTAGTCCTGAGAAATATCAGTTAAAAGGCTACAGTAAACTCACATTTCTCCTTTTTCCACTCTTGTTTCTGTTTTCATAGCTCTCCAGCCTCTATGACCACTACAGAAAGAACATTTGACCTTTAAATGGGAAGAAATGCCATACCTACTCTAGCTGCTAATCACCTTCTCAGAGCATACTTTCTTAGTGCACATTGCCAGCTTAGTACCAGTTCTTCCTGTCCCCTACTGTCAGCTATATGCTGTCTCTTCACAGATACTTTCAGATCTAGAGGATGTGGTAGATTTTGGCCACAGGAGAAAGCAGCGATGCATCTAGGGTAGGGTAGCCAGGGCAGCTGCAGGAGGCACAGACTCAAGAGCGGAGGTGGGCACAGAAAAAATGTCTGCCCTTGCAGGTGATGTGCCAGTAGCATAGCAGCAGCAGCCAGAAGTTACTCCTGCCCTCACGTACGATGGCTGCCCCAGGCTCCTGGCTATCTCATTATGTCTCTGGGAGAAAATAAAGTAAGCAGCCCAGTGGGCCAAGCAAAGATGGCTCCTCTAAAAATTGCTGACTGTCCCTCTTAAAAATTACAAACCTACCACTTCCCTTCATCACAAAACTTATCTACATAGGGAGCAGAACCTAGAGACCTGGCCAGCTCTTAGGCATAAAGCACTCTAGAAAGGGCTATTTACCACTAGTTTTCATTCATGTAAAAGTCTGCTTCCTCTGTCATCTAAGGTGAGAACTATTGGAGGCTTTTGAAACCTGACTAGACAAAGCCTTGACTGGGATGATCTAGTTGGGAATAGACCTGCTTTGTGAAGGGGGTTGGACTAGATGACCCCCTGAGATTCCTTCCAACCCTAATTTTCTATGATTCAATTTTTAATGAGTATAATATCCACCATTTTTCCATCATCACCATCGTGTGAGAGGGAGAATAAATAGATTTTGAAGACAGTGATTTTTGTGACAATTTGACAAGTTTGGGATAAAGTGCTACTTAAACACAAACAGGACAAATGTAAGAGCAGGTGGAGCCAATGCAAATAATCTAAATACTTTATTCATGATGTCATGGAGGAATGCATTAAAGTCTGAATCTTTTTCTGGTAACTAGTGATATGATTGGATAAACTATACGGTGGATAGAATATCTGGTGCTTAGGGTAGTACTAAAGCAATGAGATTTGCAGGTGACCTAAACTATACATTGCTATACTCTCCATTTTTCAGAAGCTTTTGTGAAGGGACACCTTAACTTGGAATTTTGGGGCATTCTAGTTTATGGGTTTTCAAATAAGTACAGTATTTTCTTAAAAAACTAGCTGAAGTCAGTAATAGATTGATTTTTCAGAAATGTTCATAACTACAAATCACCTCAAAACAGTGGGAGCTGCCAGTCACAGTGCCTTTGAAAATCAGGCTAAGTTTCTTTTTAAACCTAACTCTATCGATATTTTTTGCCTGGTGAATCTGCAGTAACCACAGTGTAGGGCACTGTGGGGCATCAGATATGTGCACTTCCTGAGCAGGTATATGGTGGAATCCTAACTCCTTGTGCAGGAGAACTAAACCAGTCCTGCTTCACTCGATTCAACCAGGAGGAACTGCTGCTTTTTCCTATATTATTGAGGCTGAGATAAACAAATGTGTTTGCATTGTGCTGAAAACTCCATTCTGATTTGTGAACATTTTGATGTTGTACTGTTCATGGCGCTGTATCCTATATTTTTGCACGGTAATGTCCATCTTAGCTGGGACCCTGGAAGATTTGTAAGGAGAAATCCTTATATCTAGCAGAAGAGATATGTAGGAAAGATGCCAAAGGTCCTGAACTTGGACAACCCTCCTGCAGATAGATATATCTCGGAACAAAAGGAGGTCTGCCGTCCAAGAGAGCTAGGTCTGGAGTTGTGCTTCTGGTGACCTGACAGGAATTTTTAAACTTTTAAGTCATCATTACATGAAAAGAGAAGCAGAACTTTCTTTATGAGTTGGTTCTTATCAAACCTAAGGTTCTGTCACCAATCAGCAAACAGAAAAGGAGAGTTCAGGAGGGTCCTTTGACTCTGAAAGGATGACCAACAGGCTCTTGAAATGATGAGGATGTTGGGGATAGGTTCTGCATAAAGGGTTTTGTTATTTTTGTCTTGTTCTGTGCTTTGATTTATGCAGAGAAACTCACAGACAATCTAGACAATCCTGTTTTAATTCTTGCTTTAATTCTTGTTTAATTCTTGTAGGTGAAACTTTAAACAAGATAACCCAAAGGTGAAGGATGAAACTATAAACAAGATAGCCCAAAGAGATGAAGTCTGGGTTCAGCATGTTAAATATATTGTTGTGTCTTAGAATATGGCACTGGTCATAGGGTCTAGGGAAGTGAATACAGTTGCAGCAAATCACAGTTACAGAGCAGGCCAGTTATCCAGCTGAGATATGGTAATAGTTAGAGATACACTGATGTTATGAGCTATGGTAATAGTTAGAGATCACTGTAATTCAGGCTCTGGCAGGGGGACAAGCATGCTCCCAGTAGGCTCACTGAAGCTAATTTCAGGCATTTTTCAGGGCGGGTCTCTCACGCCTCTAATTGGCTGAGAGGACCACTTTTCTGCCATGCTACATAGAGAAAGGGAGGGGGAAATTCCTCACCATTCCTGCAGTCAGCAAACCAAAGCAGGGCTCAACAGAGCCCTGCCAGGAAGGAAGAAGGGCTTGTGCTCCATGCCCAGCTGTGGAAGCAGGCATGCAACATGAGTTGAGCTGGAGCAGCCCAGGATGGCAGAGACCTGGGAAGTCAGCCTACCAGTCTAAGGCTGGTCCCACTGGGCAGTGTGCTGTGGAGGGGCTGAGGCTAGCCAGCAGGCAGCCCCTGCACTGAAGCACCCTGGTGCCCCAGTCAGCTGGGTCAGCATTGACATGTGAGCTGCAGTGCATGAAAACCTGCTAAGTTTATTAGTTTCCTGAGTCCTAATAGGGTTATATAGATGCTGAGACATTTACTGTGGAACGAAATAGTCAGTTTCACAGTAACCATCTCATGTAGATGCAGCCAGTAAGTCCCTGCTTATGAAGTTTACGCATCTCTGTTTAATTACTCTATAAGGTGCAAACATACCCTGCCTTCTGCCTAACTTCAGATTAACACAGCTTTCTCTCTGTGTTCATACATACATTAAAGCAAGAACATCCATCATGAACTGGAAAATTCCTTTCTTGAATCTAGTTCATTTATATCAAATTACATATTTTAATTTTCACCCATCTTTTTATGAGTACTTCAGTCCTCTTTCCTTCCCAAATTATGCTTCAAGAGGTTTTTGGAAATCTAAATTGCTCTAAAGCCTTAAAATAAAAAAGGAGTTTAAAATACCTGCTGATCTCACAGTCTCCTGGCATACTGTTTAATGTGATTTAAAATTAATCTTATTATTGTGCCTTAAGACTTTTGATTATTTAAAAATGCAAAATTAAATAATTCATAAATCAGAGTTTTGGAGGATAAATAGGATGCAAAGTTTTAATGTTTGCTGAAGGTTTTAAAAGGGAAAATCTTAAAGACATAAAAGGCAGTTAGGCACCAACTTCCACTGAAAGCAAACAGGAGCTAGGTATTACATCTGTCCCTCTGAGAGTTTTCTTCACATTAAATGAGACTCCTCTAGGCATGTATTTGAAAAGTGTCCTTTTCTGGTGTTGTTAACACATTTTAACTCAGCTTTAATTGACTTGGGCCTGTTTAATCTAGTGTCCATAATTGTTCAGTGATGTTAATAGGGACTAGTGGGCCTTGAATAAATGATAGACTCCCAGAAATTTATCATTAGCCACACACCCCCAGAATCTCCCCCTCCCAAAATGCATGCAATAAAATTAAAACATTACCACAGTATCCAGGCTGTGCAGTTAAGTGCCCAGAAAATAAAAGAGTTGAACACCACAATCTTAATGCTGCTCTGTTGTAGGCAAGTATTATGCTGATCTATGATTATATACCTGCTAATTATCTAAACTTGTAGAAAGCTCACTGAATTATGTTGCATTGTTTAAGAAACAATGTCATCATGTAAGTAAAGACTATTGTACCTTGTGAGCCACAGGATGGAGTTAAGGTTGTGCGTTCACATTATACAGATTCGAGAATTAGAGCTACCATTCCAAATGTTTTTGTTCTTTGACTTGTACAATCAGTGCATTCAGAGGCAAACTCCATTTTGAGAACCCTTGAGATTTCAAGAGTAAGATCATGTCAACCTCCACATAAAAGTGTCTTCTTGCATGCTAATATGGCATCTGTTAAAGTGACCAGGGCTGATTAAAAACAAAACAAAACAGCAGTTCTCAATCCTGTAAAACAAGACTATAGCTTCCCACTGAAGGCAAAAGTAATCAGTTAAGTAACAATATCCCTCCAAATGCATGCAAATGGATGTGATGTAAGGTAAGGTGACCCTTTCCTGAACAAAGAGCTACACTCTGTTGCTAACTGATGTATTTCTGAGTGCCTATAGAGTAACTTAACTACCTTCTAGAAATAATGATGATGATAACGATAATGATAAGGATGCTAATGACCTTAAGATAGGCACCCGCTTTTTTTTTAAATCCAGGGAATCGCGGTAGACTCTAGTTCCAACGCATTAAAATCAAGGAGTCTCGCCCCGGTAATTACATGGTAATTAAGCACCTATCTCATCTGAGGAGATGCTGGTCTCCAAACGTTGCCCAGGGCGACGTCCCCAAAGGAGCCGATAAAAGGATCTTTGTCGAGGTGTCTCGGAGGAGGCGGCCGGCAGGGTCTGCGAGCGCCTCGTGGCCGGCCGAGAGGACTTTCACAAGGCCGGCGTTTAGAAAAAGTCAGAGGACAAAATGAGCCGTGGCTACGGGTTCAAACGCAAGCCGCTGCTCCCGGACCGAGGGGACCACGCTAGTCCTGGATGCTGAGGGATCGCCTGCCCACGGGGACTCCAGGGGATCGCGTTATCCCGGGACTCGAGGGGGACCACCTTATTCCAAGGACCGAGGGGATCGCGCTAGTCCCGGCTCCTCAGGGATAGCCCACCTCAGGCACCTGAGGGGATCGCGGTAGTCCTGGATCCTAAGGGATCGCATTATTTAAGGAGCGAGGGGATCGCGTTATCCCAGCCTTCAAGGGGATGGCGCTAGCCCCGGACGCTAGGGGATTGCCCATCGCAGCACCTGAAGGGACGGCGCTACCCCTGGGGATGGAGCAGGGCCGGGCCAAGGGCGCTGCACCCCTAGTCCCCGGCTCCCAGGGCAGGCAGATGGAGCCGGGCCGTCCGCTTCCCTGCCCAAAAGCTTGCCAGCCAGTTCCGCGGCCGGCCCCGCCGGGCTCCCGGCTGCCGGCCCAGCCTCAGCCCCGGCCCGGCCCGCCGACACGTGCTGCTACCTGCAGCCGCCCGGAGCGCCGCCCCGCTCCCGCCAGCGCCGCCCTGCTCCCCCGGGTCGGCTCTTAAGGTGGCCGCGGGCAGCGCCCCCGCCGGAGATCCCCCTTCCATGCCCTTCCCTTCCCGTCCGCCGCCATCCCCTCTCCCTAGCTGCAGCACCAGCAAGGGAGGGTTGTTCTCTCCCCGGCCTCCCTCAGCCCAAGAAACCGGGCTCTGTAGCCTGTTTTCCCTAACCCTCGGCCATGCCGGCGGGGCAAGGCGGGTGTTGCCTGGCGGTGCTGTGCCGGGGAAAGGAGGCATGTGGAGCTCCCTGATGGCGCGTCTACACGTGCGCTGTAATGTGCACTAGCCTCTTTTACTGCATATGAGCACATCACTGAACATCCGTGCAGTTAGGCTACTACTGTGCTGCAAAAGAGGCTACTGTGCATTAAACATCACTTAAGAAACTTCACTTTCCGTATTGCGCATTAGCCTAATGCTCATGTGTTGAGTACTTTTTGAGCATTTTTACACATGCAAGTACCTGGTGCTGTGTGGCTTGGAGTTGTATGAGTGGCAAAAGGGGTGTCAGCACTAGGAAAATGGCAGCGGCACACTTTTGAACTAAAAGACATAGAAGGTATTTTAGTTCAAAAACGCACCACTGCCTCCATTTTCTCAGTGCTGACATGCATTTCACCATTTACACAACTGTACGTAGCACTGCACGTCACCTTGCATGCGGAGCAGACTCAGTTAATCAAGTCTCTGAAGCAACAGGTTTCCAGTGCATTGTGGGACTAAAAAGTATGTGTGGTAATGTCCTCACATTGAAGGTACTAAATTTAATGAGCATTAGGAAAAGCACATTCATGCATGTGTAGATGCACCCTGAGGGACGGCTGATTTATTTTTGTATGGCAGCAGCTTGGGTTTTGGGAGCCAATGCTGTGACAGGAACACCCCTGAGCTCCTGAATCCACCTCCAAGGGGATGAAGCACTCAGTGCTGTCATCCATGAATGTTGGTGGAAGAAGGGACACGGGCTTTGTCCATCAGGGCATCTGGAAGTAGCACCTAAGAGCAAGAGCAAGGTTCAGAAGCATACAAATGCTCTTTTATTTCAGAAGAGCAGAGAACAAATTCAGTGTGCCCTTGTTGCCAAGAAGGACAACCACATACTGGGCTGCATAAGTAGGAGCATTGCCAGCAGATGGAGGGAAGTGATTGATTATTTCCTTTTATTCTGCACTGATGAGGCCATATCTGGAGGACTGTGTTCAGTTTTGGGCCCCCCACTACAGAAAGGATGTGGAAAAGTTGAAAAGAGTCCAGCAGAGTGCAACAAAAGTTATTCGGGGGCTAGAGCATGTGAATTATGAGAAGAGGCTGAAGGAACTGGGCTTTTTTTAGTTTGCAGAAGAGAAGACTGAAGGGGGATTTACAGCAGCCTGTAACTACCTGAAGGAGACTTCCAGAGAGGATGGAGCTGGGCTGTTCTCAGTGGTGGCAAATGACAGAATAAGGAGCAGTTGTCTCAAGTTACAGCAAGAGAGGTTTAAGTAGGATATTAGGGGAAAAAAAATCTCACTAGGAAGGTGGTGAAGCATTGGAACAGGTTACCTAGAGAGGTATGGTGGAATCTCCATTCTTGAAGGTTTTTAAGGCCCCGCTTGACAAAGCCCTGGCTGGGATGATCTCCTTGAAGATGATCCTGCTTTGAGCAGGGCACTGGACTAGATGCCCTCCTGAGGTCCCTTCCAACCCTAAGTTTCTATGAGTCCATGATTCTATGAAATGTGACAGATCACTCAGCCCTATAAGCTGCTCAATCACTCTTTCAGAGAGGCCTTCTCTTGTAGCTAAATGTGACTGTACTAAACTAGTTCCAATGGAAAGGGAGTAGATTTATTATCTAAACATTTCCTCTCTGTTAGCCATTTTGTGCTGTTCACTTTTTTTCTATAATATCCAGGATAATAGAAGACCCTCATTTTCCTTATAGGACCTTATGTACTTTGAAGCTTGGCATTCCCATTTCCACACAGGTTCCCAGCTACAGTATTTCAGCAGGAGCCATACGAAGACTGAAGTTTGTTTAAAATGGGTCAGACACCCACAGTGCAGCTCTCCAAGACTTTATCATCACATTTGCCTGGTAGCTGAGAGGGAACAGAAACAAACAGCTCTTTAAGAGCATGATATATAAATAGGTACAAAAATGGCAGATCAATGTTGCACACATAATTACTAAATAGGTCAGAAGTCAAAATATTGTGACTTGAAGACTACCACATACAGAGAAAGGATTACTTCCTCAATAGTCTAAATCACATAATTGTTTCTTGTAGAAATGAATATGGTAGTTTTTGCTGAGGTAGAAGTCTGCTTTCCAGTCAAGAAGAAGTCTTTCTGAAGAAATAAGTTCATCCTTCTCTAGAAAGAATACCAAAGCTAGTTCTAGTTCCCATTGATGTTGATAGGAATTTTTGCCATTTAATCCATGGGATCAGGAACAGGCTTGAACTTACTTTATTAAAAGAATTTGTGTTAAAATATTTAATGCATTATTTATATTCTGTTAATTCAATATTACAGCTAATATGATAACATCATGCTATAGATACCATGTAAGCATAATGACACTATAAATAAATTTACAGTAATTTACACATGGTGTTATACACAAGTCACTGTTCTATCATTGTTCTGTCAGTTATTTAGCTTAAGCTAAACTTAAGCTTAAGCTTAACTTTTCCCCCAAACCTGAAAAATTAACTAGCCTGGCTTCTCAGATAAATAAACACTGTAGTCCTTACACAGGAAAACTCTGGATCCAGTCAAGACTGGATTATATCTGACCAGAGGCTACATCCAAAATGTGCATTCAGGCTATTTTTAATGTAAATATTATGTTTAAATTCTACCATCTCCTTTGGAATGGGGGGTATTGGATATATTATAGAATGAGACATTAAAGCACAATTCTGAGATCCATTAGTCACCACAAAACAGTACTATTACTATTGTAAGAGTAAGTGGCAAAATTTAGCTTTAAAATACAATTCATTTTAGGGCCTGGACAGGTGAAACTAAAAAATTTAATACAACATCACTCCAGCACTACCGAAGTGTAATAGCACTGTCCTGAGAATACCCAGCATTCCTTTCCTCACACAATAGACCAGTCCTATATGTTTAGGTCTTTACTTGAAGTGTTTTTACATGTATGACAATTGCCTCCCAATTTTCATATACTCTTATTACACAATAAGTATTTAATAAGCAAAACCTTTTGAGGTATGAAAAACCTTATCATGTAGAAACAAAAATGACGGTCATACTCATTTTGAAATACCTCTAAGACCACAAGGATACTGAAAAATTCAGATCAAATATGTTTGTTTATATAAGCAGCTTTAATTTATAGAACTGATCACAAGAGTAATATGATAGGGATTTGTCCTGTATTTCTTGTGTTTTGAATTCAATTATTCCTAAGTGGTGATATCTGTAACAATGCTTTGCTTCCATGGAGCAGGCATATGTAAAGGTCAGGAATATGAAATGCAGTCTGTTATTAATGGTGTGAATGTAGGAAAGTCCTAACCCACCACTTCTCACTTCACACTCCTATTCTTTGGCTGTTGTCTTAGTCACAGGATTACAAGAAAAGCTACATCCTTTGTAGTTTGTTGTACAGCTGAGCAAGAAAAAGGTTTTCTGTTTTGTGATTTTCCTACTTACGAGATTTCAGGGGGGGTTTCCAGCCTATGTAGGAATGAAACTGAGACCTCTGACATGTTCAGAAAAAGTGTGTATGGAAGAGACATTGAGACCCACTCCATAAGAACTACCAGTGATTAAGGTACTCATTTGGGATGTTAGAAACCTGGGTTTAAGTCCCTGCTTTGAATCAACATGAGCATGAATCCAGCATCTCAGGTGAATGCCCTATGATAATCTTAACTCTTCTGAAATTGGCATGTCTTTTGCTCTTAGTTTGACTAGAAATTCTATCCTGGGTCTGAAAACCTTTACTAAAGAAATCTTCTCTTTGGAAATAAACATGTTTTGGTGAAAGCTTTAACAGATCAGCTCCAACTTTTCCAACTGTATTCTTGTCAGAATATTCCTGACCAGCTCTATCCAAGTAGGAGCAAGTGCATTTTCATTAAGAAGAATCTCCTGGTCCATTCATTCATACCTTCCCAGTGCCTTGCTTGCTACAAAGTTTGTAGCCTGAGAGCCCTTCTTTCCCAATAAAACAATTCGTCCTTGGGATGTCTGGGGTGAGGAGGGAGTGCGTACTAAGGGGGATGGAGAAGAATTAACTGTGAGGAGGAACTTTATAGATCAGAAACAGAAATCCTTTTTGTGGCATGTAGTTGCTGTCTATGGTTTCACCGCCCTCAGTCTCTTGTGCAAGTCTTCTGTATAATGATGATGGTAATTTCACCCTAAGAACAAACTGTGATACTTACCTTGTTGGTGGTCCTGAGAAGGCCTATCCAACTGGCAATACACTGCCTGATTTTTCTAAACTTGTAAACAATAATTTGTTTTCCACAGCCCTATTTGGACAGTGTATTGCTGATACGTATGCAGATATATAGCTTTTATGGTCATCCATATGTTTCTGTTTTATCAACTACATACTGCCACCACCCAAATCAAGTGAATGTCCCTGACATAATAGACCACCCCTCTGTATGATTAGCATTGAGACCACCCGTCCTTATGATTGACATTGAGACTGCCCCTCTGTATGATTGGCATTGTTCTAAATTTGATATGTTCCGCCTAATTAAGTATTCCTACTTGGCAAATTTTCACTGGCTACTCTAAAGGTATAAAAGTCTGCTCAGTATCCGCCTAAATTGGAGCGAGCGAACTCTGACCACATTGCAGGAAAGACCTCGCAGAGCTCTGAGCACGCCGCAAAGAGCTCTGAGCACATGGCAGGGTGACTTTGGTGGACTGATCACCCACCAACGGCTCCCTGTCAGCGACCTCCCGACATATCCCTTCCTTGTGCTCTCATTTTGTGTATGAACTCGTTGTGGTAACCCAACTTTGTAACTATGCAAGTGAGCCTACAGCCTGCGTCGTGACCACCAGTGATGTAAGTAAAATCTATTTTGAAACCAGTGCACTGTCCCGCCTCTCCGTCGCTAGCCCGTCTGACATCCACTTAATTAAACACCGTCCCCCTTGGTCAGCTCTGACCGGTCGGCCGGCCAAGACACATACCTTTGTCTTGTCAGTGTTACTGAAATTAAAATAGGTGTTGTAGAAGAAGAGAAACTAAGTTGAGCACTCAGACGCTGACATAGAACACTTACAGTTCACTGGAAATCAAAACTGGAATAAAATAGCTAGTGTCATCCATGATGGGGTGGACAACTGAATTTGTCCCAAATTTGAGCATTCTGGAGGACCCAGATTAGTTGATTTTTAATGGTTCACAAAAGAAGTATGTGGGCATCAAGTATGTTGGAGAGACTGACCTAAGAACATTCCTGAGTAGCAACCGATTTCAGACAGTAGTATCATAGTATCTAGGGTCAGAAGGGGCGTAAAGCAGGCCATCTAGTCTGACCCCCCGCCAATGGCAGGAACGAGTGCCAGGGTCACAGGACCCCAGCCAAGTACCTATCTAATCTATTCTTGAAGGT
>JAGPOW010000290.1:17747590-17778259 GCA_030014935.1 Caiman crocodilus
CCCCTTTGGTTAACTTTCGTCTGAAGAGCACATTTCTTTTTTCATAAAAGACAGTGAAAACCAAATTCCTTTATTGCAATGTGACTGGGGATGAGTGAAATGAGTGGTATGTAGCTATGAGATCTATATTTGGAACACCTCTGCAGTACGGGATTGGTTGTCTCACAGTAAACTAATATAACCTCTAGAAGGGACCACGTTACTGATTATTTTAGGAGGAGCAGCTTTTGATAACCATCAGGTACATTTTGCTGATGATATATGGGATAATTAGCTTGAAGGATGAGCCCCTCTTCAGATGAACTACGTGAGAAAAAATTCCTGGCCCTGCTACATCTGAAATCAATGAAAGCAAAAAGGGCTAATAGAGCATGAGCACAATAGAATAGGTCAGGACTGCCCAACTCCTAAATGGCAAGTATTAAAAACAATACTGAGACCTCTAAAGTGTTCACAAAAAGCATGTGCGAAAGAGACATTGAGACCTACTGCTTAAGAACTACCAGTGATTAAAGTACTCATTATGGATGTTAGAAACCAGGGTTCAATGAATCAGTATAAGCACAAATCTAGCATCTCAGGTGAATATCCTAACTATGATAATCTTACCTTTTCTGAAATTGGCATGTCTCTTGCTCTTAGTTTAACTAGAAATTCTATTCTGGGTCTGGAAACCTTTCCTAAAGAAATCTTCTCTTTAGTAATGGACATGTTTTGGTGAAAGCTTTGGTGCACTTCACAGGCCTCACCAGCAGGACAGTTCCTGCTTGCGCCTGGGGCTCTATGCCCACAGACTGAATCAGGGTAAACCATAGGTGATATCAGGACGTACCCTTGGCTCCCAGTGCTGTATGCTACATGGACATCTTCCCCTGCCCCCACAGCACTGCCTGAGTTCTCCCTTTCTCCTTCAGCCCTTACACTGCTGGCTTGCACAGCCCCAGGCAGCTCCTCAGCCCTGCCTCAAAGTAACCTGCCATCTGGGACAGGGGCAGGAAGTAAAAGCTGGAGGAGGGAGGAAGAACCCTGAGACTCTACCAGCTCTTATATTAGTTACATTGTTTTCTCCTGTTGTAGGTAGGGACTTTATTCTCTTTCTCTGAAATAATTGTAACTCCCATTGGTTTGCAACATGAAAGAAAGAGTGATTTATTTCTATTCCAGAATGAACAGCAGTCCATATAGACACACCTGAGTTAGCTTTAGCTTGGACACTGACATCAGTGTAGGTGTCAGTGTAGCTGTAGGAGCATGGGGCTCAGCATAGGCTAATCCTTCAAGTGCGCATCCAGCTTCTTTACTCGACTTTGAAGTCCAGGACACTGGACACTGAGCTCCTTACTGTTGCAGGTCTCCTGCTAGCAATACCTGAGCTAGCTAGCTTAAAGCTAGTATAGTAAGGGTATGTACTGACTGCAACTTATGAAGGTATAATCATGCAAACAGAGGAGTTGCGGCTATTTCTAATGGTAAAACCCTCACTCACTCACTCAGTATAGAATCTGGCTCAGAAATAGCAAACAGTTCCTTTATTTCTGAATGAAATTTTGTGAAACAAAGACACTGCAGAGATGCAAGAATATGCACACATTCCTATTTCAGAATGAAAACAATAAAAATAAGGTTTTTTTTAAAAAAAAGCTTACAGAAAGAGCAGCATTGCTTTTTGATAGAACTGAAAGCTCAAAGTTAGTTTATTTTACATACAGGAAATAATGAAACAAAACTATTTAAGGTTTAATGAAACAAAACTCTTTAACTTGCCCTGTTATATTTAAGTATTGCAGACACCTTACACAAAAAGGTTGCTTGTAAGCAGGTCAGTGTGCTTGTTCTTGTTCAGAAGGGCTTTGTTCACTTAGAAACTCCTCATCCAGTTCCAACAACCATTGATAGCACAAACAAAAATCCCTGACTGAACAACACAAACCTTTCCGCTTTCCTCCAGACAGAAGGAAATTGTTCCTTAGGTCTGGCTCTTCCTAGAAGCAAGCTGCTCTGGGATGCCTACTGACCACAAATTATCCTTTCCCCAATTCCCTCTTCCAATTACCCTTCCCCCAATTCCAATTCTTCAAGCTGTCTCCCTTGGCTTTTAACTTCTGGATAATCACCCACAGGTTCCTACCCAGGGGCTGGCTGCTCCACTTAAAGGGCATACAATGATCCTGAAAAACATATATGTTGCACTACCTGGAGACAACAGAATACATTACAGAGCGAATGGCCATCTCAGATTGGCATTCTATTTGTTTTAATAAGGATTTTAAATAGTTTTAGATGTACAAATATTTATGAATTGATCTACTGGCAATCAGGTAATATTGCTTCTAAAATGCTTTTTAAAACATGATGACTCTTTCCTTCCTCAAGATAATATTTTTAGGAAATGCTGTTCTTTTTTATCTGCTTGATTCTGTTTTGCTAGTGAGTGGTGACAATTTACATGAATGGAGGGGAAGAAGCAAGGAAGAACATGTGAAATTGAGACTGCTGGGAGTTTCCTTGATAAGTACAATGTTACTTCTCTGTTTGTATTTGGCTAGCCAACACACTCTGAACAAACACCTCTATTCAGTTCTCAGGAATGTATAAATGACATAGTCCTTTCCTTCAGCACTCATTGCAATCAGAATGCTTGGTCTGTAACAGCAATAAAGCATTTAAAATATTTTAAAATAATTATTTTTAAAATAACTGTAAGACATGGGAGTTAACAATAGCATGACTGCCACTGTGACGCAGTTGTCCTTTCTTATTTCTGATCAAAGCATAGGTAATGCTTCATCCTGTTCATCAGTAATATCACAACACCTTTGGCGGCCACAGATACACAGGACCTCACGTCTGCATATCCTGAAGTTTTCATTGGTTCAGAGTCAAAAGTGCTATCTATAGAGTCCTCATCACTCTGCTTGACATGGAGCTCAGGACAGACAAATCATCTCAGTTTTTTCTTAGTTTCTTGGCCAGATTTTGCAATCTTCACTGAACTCAGTGCTGCTATAGATATACCTCTGGCAGTGACTAAACTATATAGTTCAAAACTGGCTCTACATACTGTAGTCACACCTCTGACTGACATGAAGATATTCATGGCATATATGGCTGCAGATGCAGCAACACCACAAGCCTTAATATCAGACCCTGGAACATCCACAAGCTATGCAAAATTGTATTAGGTATAAAAAATCACAAATAACAGGCATTAACCACTGTTATCATCATCATTTAGCACGTATCAACAAAGCAAGTAGCATAAAAATTGCAGTGTCCTTTTGTAATGCAGGTATGCCTGTTGACTCAGACTTAGAAATTAATTCAGAATCACTCCAGGTAAATTCACTAGTGTTTGCAAGTTATATGACTGTTGAAATTCTTTTTAATATGTACAAGTTTATGTAAATGATTTCTCTCTTGGTTCTGCCATGGGCCCTAAAATGGTCTTATCGCTAAATCCTACATTCTTACTACTGCAGACCTTAGGCAGCATTGCTTTGTTCTGAATATATGAGGCTAGCAGTGGGAAAGGTGAGAATTATTAATGTTAAATATTTATGACTGCATCCAGCAAAGAGGCAAGCTTGAATCTACCATCTGATAGCTGCTGGTGTTCTGCAGAACTAGTGATGCATGTATTCAAGAATTGGATAGGATGAAGAGTCTCCAGCTGTTCATTCTGTGACTCTGGTTATGAAGATAGTTCTGTTTTTTTCCTGGCTCATCTCTCCTCTTCATCCCCTTACTACACCCCCACTCTAGACATCCCAATGATGAATTGTTTTATCAGGCAGGAAGGGTTCTTAGGCTACAAACACACACCTGTGTGTGCAGTCATTCAGACATCTATGTCCATTGTCCTAGGATAAATTGCAAAAAGATTCACAAGATAGGAAGTACTAACAGTTTATCCTAGGACATTACGAAGAGCATCTGAATGGTTACCCTTGGATTGCATAATTTAATTACTGGCAGAAAAACAGCAGTGCATTCAGCCACTCACTAAACCCAAATTAGAAGGGCAATGTGTAGACATGCCAATCCCAAGATATTTCTATTCAGAACAAACATAGACAACTTATCCAGAGGCAAAAGTAACATCTATTCCTAGCCTCAAACCAATGGTGCTCCACAAGGTGGAATTTGGAGGGAGGGAAAAAGAAAAATAATTTTGAGTAGAGTGAGGCATACCTATAGTAACTAATATAATCTCCAAATCTGGGGACTGCTAATTATATTTGATGATTGGTAAGAATGATGGTTGACTTTCCTTTAGAAGTAGCTTTCTTAATATGCCTATTTGAAAATAGACTGACAATTTTTCCAGTTCAGTCATTTCCCAGAGACAAACAAAGCAGAACATAACTGTCTAGATTAAAACACAGATAACACTTTGCAATGGCACAAGAGAGTGCTAACCAGTTACTAGCGACTTTGCCAAACGGCTCAAGTTTAATATCTTCACACTGACCACAAGATGGCACTACCTTGCAAATAAAATGTTAATATACAGACTGAGCAATTTCAAACCGCCTCTCACTTCATTCCCTCCTCCCCATTTTTGTTACAATACTTAATTGCATTTATTTCAGAATTACTAGGCAACCCACCCCCAGATGAGTAACTTAAAGGTGATGTGCTTACATTGGGATGTTCAAGTTCTGAACAATTCAGCACCACCATAGGATACTGGGATAAGGTGGTGTTCAGCTTTAAGGGGGAGTCTCCAGCTCTCCTCACCAATCTTTAGGATCTGAGCTGGAGAAATACCAGTGGATTCTTTCCCCCACTTGCCTTGCTCCTTGTTCTCCATCCCTCCTTCTGCTCGAAACCCTGATAAGATCAAGAAGCCAGCGGAAACAAGAATACTTACAGTATAAGGTGAGTTTCTCCCGTAGTTCTCTTTCTCTCTCACAATTTCTGTCTCAGTGCATCTATCTATGAGGTTTTAAGCCTGATATTTGTATGTTTCATCAGGGTGATTAAGCGGGTGACAGACTGTCAGTGAGATGGATGTGTGACTGTACCGAGCAGATCGCTGGTACATTACCTGTGGGGTTGGTACCTTGCGGAGGCAGAGTTTTCTCAGGGTCTTTCCAATCCCCTAGCATCGCATCCTTGGACCCTTGCATCAAACTTCTCATCTGCATCCTTGGGAAGTGCAGGAGAGATCTGCGTACCTCCCAGAGGGAAAGGTTGAAGTGCTGTGCGCCTTTGTTTCTTCTTGATTTCTCCCTGCTTACTGCGAGAAGCACAGACTAGTTCCTTCTTTTAGGGCAGTGGTGCACCCAGGGCTTCCTGCGTCGTCTTCAGCTGATGAGTTGTCAGGCAAAGACAAACCCGACCTCTGTCAACTTAATCCTCTCTGTACTTCCAGTTTATTTAAATTCAAATATGGAACAAGGTGCTACGACCCTGAGCAAACGGCACTAGCTCTCACCCACCCCCCAATCCTAGAGTGTGATTTGGAGGCTGGAGGCACTCCTGGCTTTTCTACTGCGAGGAAAGACCTTGCGTTTGGATTTTCTCTTTAGAGGCGCCTACTAAATCATGCAGAATAGGGAACAGAGAGTGACGGAAGGGAGCGGGGGTAGAGAAAAGCTTAGGCCTGGCACCCCCAAAAAGCTTCTGCCTAGTTTATGGTTGAGTTCATTACTGGAGATCATAGAAACATTTGGGTTGGAAAGAACCTCAGGTCATCTAGTTCAACGCCCTGCTCAAAGCATCCCCAACTAGATCATCCGAGCCAAGGCAGAGGGGAAAGGACCACGAATCTCCCACTCCATCCCTTGATCTGCGAGGACCTAGCAAAGTCCCAGCCTTGACACGTCTGGAGGTGATCTCTTCTGCCCAAATGAAGCAGGGATTAATTTTAGTTTAAAGTGAAACTTGCCCTGGTTTGTCGTTCGGTCCAAGGAAAATTGAAGCTGGTAAATAATCCTTGCATGCACCAGACAGATGCACAGGCAGCTTTCTACCTGCATATAGACACATAAAGAGAAGGATGCAGGTACAGAGTCTACAGATAGGTCCATATGTCTGTGTTCAATATGGACACAGACATTGTACACATTGTACAGACATATGTGATATATATCTCACCCTGACAGTGCATGAGAAGCAGAGTGTGGATGAGAAGCAGAGTGGGAGGATGAAACAGACTCGATGACCCCATATTGTATATTAATATTTAGTGGGTGTCCAAACCAGCTGGAAAAATGGGAGTAGTCAAACTTGGGGCAGAAGAGCTGATTCGTCCAAGCCGGGCTGCAGCAATTCCCTGAGGAAGGCAGCATCTTCAAAGGTATTTGTAGCGCTGTGGAGGTTCAATGCCTAGTGATGGGGAGGGATCCCTTGCAGGAATGGATTGCAAAACCAGCCGAGTGATTTAATCGTTGCATATACCTCATTGTCCCTGCCATCCGCAGTAGGGTTTGATCCTGCAAACCCCTTCACCCCTGGCAACTTTGAGCAAAGCGTGCAGGAACCGGCTTCGGCCATAGGAGACATCAAAGAGGAGTCATTACCTGCCAGGAGCATGAGGGACCTGCTCTTTGGACACTTGTTCCTGCACCTGTGGTTATTGCATGCTCCATATAGGTAGCACTGCTCATGTGGATTTAGGCAGGGTAGGATTACAGTTCTTTTAACTGGCCGGAGATCAGAAGTGTTTCAATAACATTATCAAGCTGTACTTCAGGCTCCATTAACATGACAATCCTCTCTCTGACTGCTATGACCTGGGGTTAAGTGTACATTTGAAATAGCTGGCGGGAGACTTGGCATAGGGGAAATTCCAGCCTCAACAAGGCTGTTGCTAGCTGCAGCTGAAGCAGAGGTGTGCCAGCTTATTTGATTTTCCCTTTCTTTTCTTTTCCTCCCCTCTAAGCACACATGCCTGAGTCTCTGTGCTTTCATAGGCGGAAGAAGGAATCATTTAAGCACGTCTATTTGTGTGGCATGGGTAAATATTGATCTCTATTTATGTGCACTGTATTTAGTTTTCGCTTTTTCTTTTCTTCTTTCTCCTCCTTTCTTTGCTAGAGAGCAATCAATCCTAGCTCAGATGAAGGTGATCAGAAGGGCTACTTCCCCTTTGATCCCTAGTCCTTTGTCAGCTCATCACACAATGATTAGTTAGGTTTCCTCGTTTCCTCCAGTTTGCTCAAGAAAGGCTGGGTTTGTGCTTTTCTATCTCATCGCTGGGAGGGAAACAGCTGGAAAATAAGATCTGTGTGAGGGAACAGGTCATAACAGAGCAGGAGAAAATGCAGTTGAAAAATGATGCCAAGGTTAAAGATGCGATCGGTCATGAACTGAGCTCACGTTTCTACTGTAACAGGGAAAACGGATTGTGAGCTAGCAGCAGCCACCTCTCTCCAGCAAGTGTATGTCTGAGCATAACGGATTCCTTCGAGGATTATGATATCAATCCCACAGCAGATTATTAGATTAAGCATTCAGGTTTATTATATCAATCCTTCCCTATTCTTTACCGATCTCATCAGAGATCTTTGCCTCATCGAAGGTGCTCAGGACCTAGCCCTTGATCATCCCTCCCACCAGTCTTTAACATCACGAGAGGAAGACGTTGTCCGTCCCGAGACCATGATGTTTATGCACCAGCTTCTTCTAGCCTGGGCAGTGATTCTAGCCTGGACCTGATGTTTCCTACCCTCAGGTTTAGCTGAGGCTCCTCCAGCTCCACATACTTCTCTGTGTCCATAAGGACAGGTCATCCGAGTAAGCAATGTGTGGTAAAGGCTTAGCCCTCTGAGGGCAGGGCTGCGTACCTGACCCCCAGCCCAGAAGCCTGCATTGGCAAGTTTGTCAGGGGTACAGCGGCTGGGAGCTATGCAGTTTGGGACGCGGCAAATGGGTTACTTTCTCTCTGTGGAGCAGACTAGCCCAACCCAGGCAGAACCATTCAGAGAGAACCCAAAGTGATATGATTTCAAAATGCTTAGAGAGGACAAAGTACAGTTTAACACACTCTGATGCATAGATGCTCCCACTTCAAGAGCCATTAGAATAGTTTAAAGGTAACCTGTAACAACCCCTCAGTTCCCTATACAGTAAATGGAAAGTTAGGACTCGGACTCATAATATCAAGCACCCAAGGGTGCATTACACATCATACTTAGACCCTACTAAATCTGTTGAATGTTAACCGGTATTCAAGTTCGAAAGTGCTGTGGACAAGCTGTTGCTACCGGCCAGTTCAATGCACTAGAGATGCCGGAGGGCCTTGCATGCCTTTCTGAGGTGTGGGGGGGACGGCTGGATGTTTGAGCTGGGCGAAGATGCCTCCCTCGGCCATCCGCCTTTTGTGCTGAAGCGGTGCACGGCCAGGGGAGGGTGCTGGAGGCTTGTAACGCCAAGGTCTCTAGGGGCAAGCTTTAGGGCGGACAGTGCTCGGGGGCTGCTCTTTAGCGGTGACTCTTCCCCCCCTGGCGAGCAAACACTCCCGACAGATGTTCTGCATAGTAAAATGCTCTAGGACGCAGATGATCGGGAGCCGACGTGCTGGGAGCCGGAGATCCCTGGGGCTGTGGGTTTGAAATCCCTCCGGCAGCCCCAGAAGAGCGTGCGGCATAGAGAGCATGGCCCCTGCCCCTGCCCCCGAACCTCCTCGGAGGGGAGAGCTCCCCCCGTCCCTCCGAAACCCCGGCTCCAGGGCCGCCTGCTCCGGGAACACATCGCAGGGGTCATCCTGGCTTGCGTTGTGCCCCGCTGTGCCCGGCCCCCGCAGCGCTCGCGTCCTGGCTCCTGGTCCTGTTCTGCTGGGCGTATGCTGTCTCCGGGAGACCAAAGTCGGCCTCCCCCCGCATCCAGAGCCCTTTCCAGGCATCCTCGAGCATGCACTGCCTTCCCGTCCTCGTCCACAGCCCGCCAGCCCTTCCACCCCGGTGGATCTAGGGGAAGGCAGCCCAGGCTATTTATGCGGAGGGCTCAGGGCACTTATTTAGCATCACCAGGGTCATCCAGCCTTTCACATCTCGGAGTGCTTTCTGGTCCGTAGGTGGTGATTGGGGCCACTTTTCCTCACTCCGTGCTCCTTGCTGATGTAGAAGTCTTCCTTCTCACTCGCACGTGCCTCTCTGCACTGAGACGACCTTCAGCTACCTTGTTCTCAGTGGAGGCAAACGACAGAGTAAGAAGCAATGATCTTAAGCTGCAGCAAGAGAAGTTTAGCTTGGATATTAGGAAACACGTTCTCATTAGGAGGGTGGTGAAGCACTGGGTTACCTAGGGAGATGGTGGAGTCTCCGTCTTCGGAGGTTTTTAAGACTTGGTTAGATAAAGCTTTGGCTGGGATGATCTAACTGGGGATGGTCCTGCTATGAGCAGGCGGTTGGACTAGATAACCTCCTGCGTTCCTTTCCAACCCTAGTTTTCTGTGGTTCTATGATTCTATGACCCTGTTTTCTACTGTGAGTGACTACAGCTGACTCTAGTTTCAATGTTTGTTGGATGGATACTACGCTAATGAGGATCTGAAATGGCAGAATTGTTCCATTGGCATGGCCAATGCATAGGGGGTACACGCAGGTGCACATGCACCCCCTAAACATGGCAGTGCACCCTCTGTGGGGCAGTTGCCGCTCGCCACCCTGACACCAACACCACTGACAGGGTTTGCAGGCGGTGAGCAATCCCTGCTGGCAGTCTCCACCGCTGTTGGGGGTGCCTGTGGGTGGTTGCCAACCCCTAGTCAGTGCTCACCACCCCTGACAGAGTCAGTGGTGTCTGTGGGAGCTCCCCTGCTCACTGCTGCCATGCTCCTGAGGTTGCCGCCACGCTCCCGCCACTGCCAGCTCAGCTGTGCCCCACCAGTCATGGGGGGGGGTATGCGCCATTCATAGCCAGAACAAGGCTTTCTTGGCACCTGGCTTGCCATACACTTGTGTATAAAAACTTATTTTACTTCTAGGGCAGCGGTTGCCAAACTCTGACAGATCGTGCATCACCAATTTAAAATGATATAACCTTAAATACCACCAGCAAATATTTCAGTTCAGCCTTAAGTACTACCAGCAAAGTTTGTCATATAAAGTAATTAAAAAAAAATCTGTTAATGAGTACCACTGACAGGTTGTCTGTGTACCACTCATAATACCATACCACAGTTTGGGATCCACTGTTCTAGGGTCTTATTTATTGTCTGCTACTCCAAGGTCTGTGTTAAGGATTCTGAACAAGTGATGAAAGATATTTTGTATTGCATAATGCAGAATCATTCTCTCCCTCCCCATTACCAGGCAAAAGGCAGGGTAGCACCTCCGAGACTAAGTCACAGAAGCATACAGAAGTAGGGCTGGAAGTGACTTCCAGAGGTCACCTAGTCCAACCTGAGGCAGGGATCATCCCTATATAAACCATCCCATACAAGCCATATATAATCTAAATTCTACATGAGACTTCCTTAAATCCTGACCCAACATAGACCTAAACTACCACAGGTAAATCAGGGGAACCATGTTCAGAAATGCAGAACCTTTTGTTCTCCACATATTATGACTGTTCCATGACCATATTATAATCACTTATCTATAAATAGGTTTCCCATTGTGAGCCCATGACTTTTAT
The DNA here is from genome assembly GCA_030014935.1 of Caiman crocodilus. Taxonomy (NCBI): domain Eukaryota; kingdom Metazoa; phylum Chordata; order Crocodylia; family Alligatoridae; genus Caiman; species Caiman crocodilus. The sequence continues at coordinate 17,758,181 of JAGPOW010000290.1, forward strand.
TCTGAATGAATGTATTATTGTTTAAAAGTACTTTAACAGATTCCTAGTATGATTAGTTGCTTTAGCAGTGTTATCTAGTATGTTCTGATAGCCAGTATATACTCTGGTGCATGTATACAGTATGCATATGTGTATATACTGGTGTATAGTCTCTCTTTTTTCTTCTCTGTCAAAATAAATCCTCAGAAGGTCAGAACAGCAACTCTTATTCTGGCCAATTACAGAATCATTCTATAATTTAGAATGCTAATATGTTTTTAATGCCTCAAGGGCTTCAGGTAACAGCATCTATAGTGTTGGTACCATGAATATCCCTATCTTGAAAATAAGAAATAAATATGTATGTTCCTTTACCATTGCAGATTGTACAGCACTATCAAGGAAATGAAAATCCAGTTGCAACTTTTGTTGAGCACCTACCCTGTTGGAAATAAGAATATTCTGAACTTTTGAAATTATTTGGGAGAGACAAACTGCAATAGAGATTATTACAAAGCCTGAACCCAAGCTTTAAACAACATGAATACATCACTTCTTTCCTCTTTTGTGAATCATTCTATCTACTTGAATTTTTCTCAGAACTCCAGAATCCTACACTTTGAAGATGAAGATTGCCATGTACCTTTGGCCATGGTCTTCACCTTGGCCCTGGCTTATGGAGCTGTGATCATTCTGGGAGTCTCTGGGAATCTGGCCTTGATTATCATCATCTTAAAACAAAAGGAAATGCGCAATGTTACTAACATTCTTATTGTCAACCTTTCCTTCTCAGATCTTTTAGTAACCATCATGTGTCTTCCCTTCACTTTTGTATACACTTTAATGGACCACTGGATTTTTGGAGAAGCCATGTGCAAGCTAAATCCTTTTGTGCAGTGTGCCTCAATCACAGTTTCAGTTTTCTCTTTGGTCCTGATTGCTATCGAACGCCATCAGCTGATCATCAACCCCAGAGGGTGGAGGCCAAACAATAGACATGCCTACATAGGAATTGCTGCCATCTGGATTCTAGCTATGGCTTCCTCTTTGCCTTTCATGATGTATCATGTATTAACTGATGAACCCTTTAGAAACATAACAATCGATGAATATAAGGACAAATATGTATGTTTAGACTTGTTCCCTTTCGACTCTGTCAGGCTTTCTTATACCACATCCCTTTTGGTGATACAGTATTTTGGACCACTTTGTTTTATATTTATTTGCTACTTAAAGGTAAGAGAGATTTTGTTTTGTGCTGTCTGTTTGATTTCTGTTTGTCCCTAGAGGTGTCATTAGGCTAAATGATTCTACAATTTTTTTCCTTGTTGTTGTTGACTTTTGTTTCCTGCAGATATATATACGCTTGAAAAGAAGGAACAACATGATGGACAAGATGAGAGACAATAAGTACAGGTCTACTGAAACGAAAAGGATCAACATCATGCTAATCTCTATTGTGGTTGCATTTGCTGTCTGTTGGTTGCCCCTTACCATCTTCAATATTGTGTTTGACTGGAATCATGAAATTCTACCTGTTGCTACCTGCAGCCACAATTTGTTATTCTTGATCTGCCATCTCACAGCCATGATCTCAACCTGTGTAAACCCTATTTTTTATGGGTTTCTCAACAAGAACTTCCAGAGAGACTTACAGTTTTTTTTTCATTTTTGTGATTTCCGCTCCAGAGATGAGGATTATGAGACTATAGCTATGTCTACCATGCACACAGATGTTTCAAAAACCTCCTTGAAGCAAGCAAGCCCAGTCACATTTAAAAAAATAAATAATGTTGATGATGATGAAAAAATATAACACCCATAATCCCAGACTTTTGGCAGTATGATTATGAGTAAAGTGGGTTCAAGGACAAAGCACAATCCTGTAACAAAAAGGGTGATGCTTTTCTTTTTTTCAAGGAAATTTAATTGTTGTCACTTTGAAATTACATGCTGTGTTTTTTTTGCTTTTTAGTTGCTTTAATGGTCACAGCAATTACATTTGTATCACATTATAAGAGAGACTTGGACCTGTTTCTACTTAAGCTGTTTATCAACTGTCTTTTTATCTGTTTCTTTGTGCAGTTATGCACTTCTGCACTCAAAATTATCTATTGCATTTATTAAAAAGGAATATTTCTCAACAGTGTGACTATATATAAATCCACTGGAAACAATATGGGTTGAATAAGGCTGTCACTAAAGAAGATACATACTTTGGCATAAAATTAGGTCATTCTCATTTGAAGAGGGCTTTTTTATTGGGGTTTTTGTTTCTGTTTTTGTTCTTCATCCAGCTTTTGAGTTTTGTTAAATAAAACCCTGTCAGAATAACTAGACTGAGAATGGCTCTTTAAACCTGTAAAGAAGTAAATGGTAACAATAATTTACATTGTTTAAAGAGATAATTTGAGTACTAATCACTTAGGAGCATAGAGAAGATTAGGAGCCAAAATCTGCTTCTGTTGGGCAAAATCTGATAATTCTGATAGATCCACAGGCAAGAAATATTTTGGGTGGCACTTTTATTGGACCAACTGTATAGTCGGCACAAAACTAGGTAAGCTATTGAAAGATACCACCCAAAAAATCCTTGCCTCTCACATATTCTTGGACCATCACACAGTTACAACATCACTCTCAGGCTATCATAACGTGGTGAATCCAGAATAATTCCACTGACTGCCCAAAAAACACCAGATACACAAGAGCAGAAACAAGCTCTTATTTTTGCCTTAGATTTTAACCTATTACCACTGGTTTTATAGTACAGACATTTTTAATTTCCATTAGAAGACAAAAACAATTCTTTTCATTGGCAGCACCTAAAAAGTAGGGACTGCCAAGATGAATTTACCCTGTCCAAAGCCTATGAACCCACATGAATCCTAAATAACAGTAGGATGCCATCCTCATCTGTGGATGCTAACTGATGTGCTGGTCCTCTGAACATGCTGGAATTTCACCCTCAAAGAATAAGATGAAAATCAAACCCAACAGTAAAAAAAATATGTTGGTATTGGTTATCTGAAGCTTTTCATTGTATTTAGTTTATGTTAATAATGTATAATCATATTGTGCCCGAGATAAAATGATAAAGGACCTCCAAGACAATGGAGGGGTTGATCAAGATGTGAATAATTGTCAGTGAGGGTTGTTTGTATTGATACTTACCCAACACCCATTATTTGTGATCAAAAATGTTTTCATTCTTCTAGTCCACTCAAAATCTGCCCATATATGCCCAGTACAGTTCTCTATATTATAACATTTTCAAAAGCTTATCAAACTTTAGTCTACAGAATAAAGCAAACCAGGGTCTTCAGCTGATGTAAAGCTATGTGGAGTGGAGTAAATGGAACAATAACAATATTTACCAGCAGGGGATCGATTCCCTAAAATGTATTTCTAGAAATCTATGCCTAGCCAAGTAATCAGCTGTTTCATAAAATAGAGGGCCCCGGCTTAAGGTTCCATTAATCCATTCTGGTAGTGGAAGGGGATTTTAATGTGGGTGCAACTGTAAATGTGACATAAATGAGGATGGAGCTTAATATCGTTAAATGAAAAAGATCTCAAAATGTTAATTCAACATACCCAACATCTGATTGGGATACCTGCCTCAGAAATAAAAATATTTTGTTTTGCTGATGATTAAAAGTTTAAAACTGTGCCTTGTGCAGTCTTATAAGTAGTGTATGATGTAAAATATTAAGATAATGTAGCTTTGTACTATAATAATTCTTTGTACTTGTTTGGGGATCATTTCTTTAAAGCTGGCATTTCTATTTTGGAAGGAAGAGAGGCAAATACAGTACATTAAATATATTAAGAAAGGAGCACTTTGTTTTAGGAACTGGGCCCCTTTGATGTGTTGTCTTTCTTTTCTTCCATACTTTTCTTGGTGGGATGTTGCTAATATGTAACCAAGAAGCTCCAGAAAATATTTCCCCTTTATGTGCAATAGATTAACATTTTCACAAATGAAAACAATGCACAACTAAAAATAAACCCATGTTCTTTTCTCCCCATTTTAGGAAAAACTATAAAGGAAGCAGAAATCCTTGCAAGTTAACATATTAATCTACTTTCTGAGCTGGATGCTGGGGGACCTGTGCACTAGCACAAAACTGTTCAACATCTGTCACAACCTTGATAGGAAGATTTTAAGAAGGGGTAAATTATTTCCCATGCTAATCATTTATTATAATTGATGGAGGTTTGACTGAGGTCACATTACCCCTGATGGTTGTAACAACCTCTTGAAGCTACTGACAGTAAAGCAGAACTAAGACTGTTCTGTCTTCTGCTAAGGACCTGTTTGCTGCAAGGCTAGCTTAGAGTCCTTTGCATTCTTTTCCTCTTCTAAGATCATGGTGCCAACTTCAGCCTCAGGCATAACCCGGCATATTTTTCAGGAACAAAACAATATTAAATATTAACTATAATATTAAACAATATTAAATAAATATTACCAGTATGATATACCGTATCTGCAAATGGTAGTGGGAAATGAACTGCAGGGGCAGGCTCCTCCACTGAGGAAAAGTATTTGGAAACTTCTGAGAACATCTGCAAAATGGAACATTTCAGCAGTAAAGGCTTTGCCTCTTCAGGTGCGTTTTTTGAGCAGCAGGGATCAAAGTAATATTTTTTAGGGTTGGGTGATTTGACATTAGCATCATATGAGGAAATCACATCCATGGAAGACAGGGAAATCCACCTGACCTTTCCTCAAGAAACTCTTACTCCAGGATATCATCAATTCTCTTCTTCAGTTTCAGGTTCCCTACCATGCCCCCTGATTCTGGATTTACCAAATTCCTCTATTTTCTATCCAGTGCTACAGTGTTATGCTGCGCATATACATTCCACAGTTTAATTTCTCATTTATTAAAAAAAATCATGCCATTTTGATGTTTCTTCTTTTAAGTACTCTCCTGTTCCTTCTCCAGTTCCAGTCTATGTCAATGCCTATCCAAAATTTCCTGAAAACTGCTGTGCTTCCAGCTTTCAGCCTACAAGGAAATTTTATTGAAAAAGCGAGAGAAAGATTACAAATTGAATTATTTAATAAAAATCTGTCAGCTTCCTTTTGATCAGTTCTGTGCATCATCTTAAACTTTATCTTCTCTACAACAAGTATTTTTGCTTTTTTTTAAAACATTTTTATGTTTGCTCTCCAATAAACTATCATCATATTTTTATACCAAGTTATTACAGCTGGGGCCATACTAGTATGCTCATCGATCTTTTCTCAGTGTATCTCTTGGTTCATCTGACTGTTGTGAATTCTAGAATGTAGCTTCCAGGTCTTTCTAAAGAAGGGTAGTGGGTGTGAAAGTTAAAAAGGAATCATTGTGTTGGTGCTTGGGGTTTTTGTCTTGTTTTACTTTGTTTTGCTTTGCTTTTTTTTTTCTTTTGCTCCCCTGCTACTGTTGCGGTGAATCCTCCCCCCCGCCCCCTTGGTACTGGGTGCACAACTAGACTGTATTTTGTGTTATTGACTAGAAAAGCAAAACCAATCCTCTGACGTTCATCCCCTGGATTACAACCTTGAATTAGGTTTAAACCCAGAGAAAAAAATCTGCCCTACTTCACCTATCTTGCTAGTTAACTGTGCTTCATAACTGGTCTTTTAAAAGTTATCAGCTTAAGTATTTGATGCTAAAATCTTACAATTAAGGCCCTGTTCAGCAAGGCACAAAAGTACAACTGATTGGACTACTCCTCTGCTTCAAATATATACCTAAGTGATCCTCAATTAGGGTGCCATGGCATCTTGGGCTTTGTGAAACCCTTTATAGGGTGCTGCAGGGTACCACACTCTATTAGCGTTAATTTTGCAAACACCCATAGTATACATAATTCACAAGGTAAACCGTGAGTTTTAAAATAGGAATTCATTATATCATAAACATTCAAATTTGTTGTGATCTTTCTGAGTTGTTTGCAACAAAAAGATTGTCTATTATATTTTTGTAGGCAAGACAGTGAAAGCTAAGAAATGGCATTTTCTAAGGTGTTTCATGTTTAATGAGATGTGACTTGAGTTTATAAAGATCGAGAAACACTGACTTAATTCCTTTTACTGTTATTGTCAAAAGACTTCAGTTGGCCATTAGGATAAGCCATCGCTACAAAGAAGCTACTTAAAATCAGAGTAGGATTGTTAACAAGGAGGATCCCATTTCATTTTACATATAACTATTTTTTATTTAAAGATTATTACAGGCCTGGCTGTTCAGGCTCACGGGCCAAAGGATACAAGCTGAAGACATAATGGATAATGAATATCAACTAATTCCAGTTCAGGACATGTAATCAATTCTGATTAACAATATATACTTCCTAGTTAAAATATCAACATTTAAATTATAAAAATTAGGTTCCAGTACTAAATTGCTATTCTACCTGTTTTTCTAACTTCAGCTGCTCAAAAAAGAAAATACCTGATAAATATTATAAATATTATACATACTACTAGAAGTGTTAGCAAAATAAATCCTAACATCAAAGCTTGATTGTGATCTAAATGCAGTGCACTACACTCACATCTATTCCTGTTTAGTAATACCCTAATTTATTAAGTCATTATTAAACAGGAATAGGCTATTGAAACAAATTTATTTTCAGATTGTTATATATGGAGTAAGTTCAACAAATGCAGTTGAGATCAGGATTTAGACCTGCAGCCCAGTGTCTAATATCTGAGGATTTTTTTTTTTGATCCAGGGCTTTAGTTCAAACCTAGTTCTAATTCTGAAAGATGAGAAAAATAGAAGAAATAAGAAAGCAGGATTTTACCTTTATTTTTCTTACGGCATATGTAATAGTACAGAATGTACTCTTCAATAACACCGGTCGTTTCTGCAGATGAAATAAATTCCATTGACTGGAGGGTGTGGAAAGGGAGGAGATACTAAATTATAGTCAGATGATAAATTGACAGTTCCCTTCTTGACTAAAGGATATAGATCAAACTCAGGACTGAGAGTTGTACCATATTCCTTTCATTTCTACATTATTTAACATTAAGTATTTGCCAATTTGAGTTGAAAAAAAAAACCTGAGCCATTATCACTTTATGTTAGAAGTAAGACTTTCTTTTTACAACTTGTGTTGCATTCCAAATATTTGCAATGTCATTTGCCAGCTCACATCCTTAGTCCCCTAATTTGCCTGTTGCACAAGTTGATTCATATTAAATAAAAATTTCCTGCCAAAAATTACATTACAGATGATGAATTAAAAACGATTCAGGATTAAGACTATTCATTTATTTTTAATGCCATTGGACCAGAGCTTCGAGAGAAACCACATAAAAGATTTTAGACTCTAGTAGTGGAAAGCACTGGTATGCTTAAATCCATCTCTCTTAAGGGCAATACACAAATATGTGCCATAAGCAATAGTTTGCACTTAAGACCTATTCGGAATAGAAATGCTTTCTTAAACTGGGGACTTATATTGTATCATATGTTTTACAAAACCTAGAGAGAATAGGATTTACTTTCACACAGCTCATAACATTTACATCATATTGTACCATTTACTTTCATTGAATCTTTGTGGGTACATCTGGCTAAGAGCAAAATACTCAGAACAACCAAGTTGATCTTAAAATATTTGCACCAAATATGTCTACTTCATCTTGTAACACACGCATAAATTGTGCTTATGCCTCTAACTGCCTATTAATCTACCACCAGTCATGCAAATTTAGGACTGAACTTGATGGACCAAAGGGTTCTATGATACTGTGTTCTTCAGCCACAAAGGAAAACAAGTACATCTGACAATATCAATTTTGAAGGACAGAAAAACAATCAGCAGAGCAAAAGTTATAGATAAGGCTATTATTGCCTTTAGATACATTAAATATTGCAGTTTTGAGATACATACTTGAAGCCTGAAAAGCAGTATGTATTGAGGACAATAAGGAAAATGATGAACAAGGATAAGTATGAATAAAGTGTGATGTGTTTCTCTGCGCCTCCATTTTCAGAAAAGGGATAGCTTCACAACTGCCAAGACAATTGAAAATATATTAGGATTTTCTGTGTTTTACTGAAATCAAGAAAAGTGCATGCTTTTAGCACTGTCCATAAAGTATACTCTGCATTCTGTCCTTCACACCTCAAATCTGTACTCTGTTACTTTCACACAGCATGGAGAAACTCTTCCTATGGCAGAGAATGAAAACCCTGAATTCTCCCTTCTTTCCTTTGTTTTCATGCCCACTGATAACAAGTAGCCCTTATTACCCCCAGACTTTATGTTCCAACAAGCTGAGTCATTTTTATTTTGGTGGTTCCTTTTCTTTTTAATGAACAGTTTCTCTGAAAAGGTGTTCCTAGGTAGAGCTTCAGCTTTTGGCTTTGAATCTTCTGTCTTGTGTGTTTCAATACACTAATTGCACGTTTGGTTATTTCTCTGGAAGAGCTCTTGAGGAGAAACTTGATGCAGAAATTTTACTTTGGAAAGAAAATGTATCTGTTAGGCCTTCTGCTGTTATTATTTTGTCTTTTGATTCTTTGTCCTTTCTTCTCAAGAAAGGTAACTTAGGAACATGTTTACTTACCTATAGTTTTCTTGTCTGTATGTATTCATTACTTCCTATTTTTATGGTAACTGCATCAATATTTGCCAATAAACAGTCTTTCCTATTTATCTAGATCTAGCAAGTACTGCATTTTGACAATGTTAATACCTAGGAAAGGCCTGTTCTTTATTTTTCTGCCTTGAAGACTGGAAGAACGTGCATTTAACCGTGATTTGGGTTACTTTAGTATCCATCTTGTTTTGAGTACAAGTCATCCCACTGACTTCAGTTCACACTCCTCATGTATTCATGGTTATTCTGGTGCTAAAGCACTTTGCAAAATTGGGACCTTAGGACGTTTATAGATGTGCTCTGGGAGGTGGAGGGAGTGCTTTAATTAGTGAGCCACACTAATTAAAAGCACCTGAGTATCACATGTATCAGCATCCTTGTGCTGAAAAAATGGCAGCATGGCACTTTGAACTAAAGCTCGTTCAATGAACTTTAGTTCAAAGTGCCCCACTACCATTTTTCAGCATAGTGATGCTGATACACGTGATGCTGGAGTCTGCTGGAGCGTGTTAATTTCCATGATTAATCAAGTCTGCGCCAATGAACTGGATTTACAGCATGTCAGAGTAGCTTCCCTGAATGTGTATAAGAGGCCCTAGTTCCTAATTCAATGGTCACTAATTTAATTGAGCTTTGAATTAGACCCTTTTTTCAAGCCACAATAAGATGTAGCTATATGTTGGCAAATATGCTGCCTAGAGATTGCAACAAGTCATACAGAATGACTTGATCTCAACAATTTCAAGTGCTTTAGACATGTACTTCCACATGGCTCCTGTGGTGCTTCTAGAACAATGAATCCCAAAGTGTGGGCCTTGGTATGCTAGTGTGCTGCGAGAGCAGTGGAAATGTGTTGTGAAAAATGAGGCTTTATCAGTAACTGTTCCAGTTCTCATAGTTTCCCACAAATCCATATATTTGACAGTGGAGGAGCAGTGGTAATTAACACTGCCACTGTTTCCCTGCTGCCAGACACAATGGAATTGAACCCATGGGCTAGTTATAGCCTGCAGAGTGACCCAGCACCACTCATCTGGCTTGTGGGGCCAGAAGGTTGGACACCATTGCTTGTATTACATATTACATTTCTCTCACACACACACACACACACACCCTCTCCCCTTTCAGGTGTAAGAGTGACGAGTGCCATCGATTTTAATCTAGAAAAAAGTGTGTCCCTGGTATCAAAAGTTTGCGGAACACTGATTTGGGGAGTTTGGGAATTATGCTATGCAGCTATACTTTTTCCTTTCCATACCCTCACTCTCCACTAGATATATCTTTTGCTGTTGCCTTTTGCTCGATGAAACAAAAATAATGTCATGTGTTTTAGTTCTATGTATTTTTCTTGACGTGATTTTAAGTCAAAGGCATTTTTCAAAGTTATCTGGTTTACTGATTTAAATCTATCTGCATCAGCAGATATTTAGAAGAAATGCACTAGCTCTCCTGAATGTAGATTTAGTTTCTGACAAGTGTACATTTTTGAAATGTTATCATCAGCCAGCGAGCATATTTCTTAATTATTATTATTACTATAGCTTTTTATTTTGTAATGTTTATGATTTATAACATCTGGAGAGAATTATTTCCATTTCAAGTGTATCCCATACTGTAGTAAATGTCTTCCCATGCAGGTATTACTGATTTCACTAACAACATTTGTTCCTATAAATCAAACTTCAGCAATAACAGAACAGCAACAGTGTGATAAAGAATATTGGTCTCTGGACTCCCAGAAAGCCAGACCTCTTCCTTTTACAGAGGGTACTCTGCTCACATGGGCTATTTAATGAGCTGTAGTCCAATGCATTTTTCTTAACAAAACTGTAAGCCAAATACATCTGCCAAAATTACTGGGCTTGGTAATTTAAACCAGTTTGCTTCAGTGGAGACTGGGAAGAGATGCATTCACACTCTTGAATGCATTTTTGGATCCTGACCATTTTGCTTCCTGGTCTCACTAGAGGTGTAACTAGAAATGTTGGCATCTGGAGTGGGGGGGGGGAGGAGGGGAGAGGGAAGCAGGTGCCTACTTTCCCAAGCAGGAGCTGTTGCAGTTGTGTTAGAGGCACAGATTTCCACGGCCTCATAGCAAGCTCCCTGAATTGGGGCTGCCATACTAGTGTGGGTTCTCTGAGGGCTACCATTTTGGTACCACCTCTGAATTGGTAGCTGGAGCTAGTGCCCTTCATGCCCTTCTCCAAGCTATGCTATTGGGTCTCACTGTAGTGGTCTTACATGTTTTTTCATTCACATGACTGCTGGATTTAGTTCCTTTCAAAACAGAACCTTTTAATGAGGCTAAACTAGGATCAGACCTATGGTATTGATTTTACTTGTACAGACATGAAGTATTGCTGACAGGGTCTGTCATTTTTTGTTTATATAGCACCTTATTCTAGCTTAATGATACTGATTTCATGATTAGTATAATTAAATATGATTTCAATATTAATTAAATTATGATTATAAGGGATTATAATGGTGCATGTTTATAGCAATTTTAATAGTATTGTCTGTCCTTTTCTATATTCCTCTTGAATACTGGGTTCATGCTTCTTATTCCTTCTCAGACCCCTTGCCTCCACTTGACTGCCAGTGTGACTTGGACTTCCAACACTTGTCAGGAAGAGATATCCAGCTTATCATTGAATCATCCTTGGAATGCAGTTGAATATACCAAATTGGAATGGACAATCATAGTTCAATAGCAAAATTTTATTTAAAAACATGCCATGTGCATCACAGACTCTAGAGTGGCTCCAAAAGTCATTTTAATTTCATGTACAGAGTAAATGTGTAGAGTTAATTGATACTGGTTTAACCAAGACCAGAACTTGATGACCTCACCCCAATTTCCTTAGAGCATTTTCTTTGCCTGTCCATTTCCATTTATGTCCATTAGTGTTTTATCAACCTAGTAAAAGGATAATACAGCTTATGGACAAGAGACATGTGTACTTATTGTGTTATAAATGATCCAAGTCATATAGGCTAGGTACAGACATTCAAAAAGCCCAAGGCAGACTCAATCTTAGTTACCTAGTTTTCTGTAAGCGGCATAATTTAGATCAGTAGTGAATGGAACACACATTCTCCTTTTGGTGGGAAAGGCAAATCTTAGACTGGGTTCTGCCATTTTTAAACCAGTGTGTGTGTGCAGAACTTCTGTTTTGTTATGGGTTTAGACTGGTTTCCAATCAGTTATACTAGGAAAAGTGTAATGTAGGTACCTGGGCATAGTGATTTTCCCAGGAAACATCAGGAGTGAAACTACACAAGTGAATGGTAGATGTAGCATTTTACAGGGTAGCTATTTACTCAAGGCAAGTAGGTTATTATTTGCTGCCTTGTGAAGTGTCAAGGAGTTGTAGTAACTGTATTCTGCCTGCACTTACTCTGGGATACTTGCTCATCTGTCTGTTCTGAAATTCAGCGGGCATGCCTATATATACACATTTACTGCACAGTAACTGAACATTCATCTGCAGTGTGGGCACACATCCACACATGCCACCTGTACTGAGCAGTAGCTAAGGTGACTTGCATCAACTTCTGCGTAAATTTGATACCTGCATCTTGCATGTATCAAATTTATGCCTGATTAGTTACTGTATAGTAATGCACATGTGGACACCTTACTGCTCAGTAACACTGTGTGTATAGACTGACATTAGGCCCAAATCTGTCCACACACAGCATTACTGTGCTTTAATGGCTGCACATGTAGACGCCAACCTAAAAAATGCTTATTACACAGTAAGTTATGGCACAGTAAATGCACATGTAGAAGTGCCCAGTGTAATTTAAATTAAAGTTACACAGGTGTAAACATGTCATATGTTCATGCTCTGAGTCAAATGGTACAGTTCTTCAATGTGGACCTGAAGTATATAACTTCCAGTGAGTGGTAGAGATGTTACATTTAGTCTTTGGGTATAAGAAAGATGTATAGCCACCTGGAGGGACACTTTCTCACCCAGAGGCTGAAAGATTCTCTGTTAACTTTTTAAAGGGTTTTTTGTTTTTTATTCTAGAAAGGTACTCAAAAGCAATCTGATTTGTTGGCAGTTTTCATTGGATTTATTATAGCCTGTATTCTTCACATGCAGTTTTCTTTTCATAATTTAGCTCTAGGAGTTTCTTAGCTTCTAGATGAATTATTCTATGTCAAAACTATAGACACACAAATCTCTCAGAGTTAAAGTAATTTTTGTCAAAACCCTTGATTATTCGAACAGTAAAATCTACTTTTCTATGACTGTTACACAGAGAAATACTTGCCGGTGAGGGTGCTGACAGCACAAATTATTCTTTTGTAGCTTCAAAGCCTACTGCATTTTAAGCAGTGCTGATTGCATTAATATAAATTTCTTGCCAGGTAAGGTATATAAAAAGAGGTTACAGATAAAAGAAACAGTTATTCCTGATGAAGAAATGTCGCATTATTGGATGCATAATAAAGGCACAAACAGTTTTGATATGTTTTTCTAGAGATTGCTACTAGCCATGTCAGAAACCAGTATTTTTTATTAGATTTCTCTAGATAGTTTTCTGATAACTGGGCAAATGTACTTTGAATATAATTACAACTGAGGGGGTCAGGGGGCAGAGGAGGGAGGAGAATAATCTCTGACCAACCATGATATTTTACCTGTTTAAAAGAAATAACACATTTTCCATATTTTTTTCTGATATGTTAAGAGAGGTCTGGGTGGGTAGAAGGAACGAGAGGGTTACAGATGAAACAGTGTTTCTGACTAGCTGAAGACAAACACTGGATTGAACCTACATTTTTCTGTAGTACCCACATATTAGTTGAAATTTGTGCCACCGTTCTGAGGATCTCTAAACACCCTGAGTTGTAGATGTTTCTGGTAGTTGCTATATCAATAGGATTAGAGTTTTGAAATCCTTCTCCCATAATCATCTGAGATGCCTCCAGCTACAGCTTACCTTTATTAAACACCTGCACCGCACTTCTTAAATGTATTTGATTTTTGCTGCAGGCAGCAGCAGTGGAGCTGAGAGAGATACTGTGTAAAGAACTACAGTAGTTCTATTTCAGAGAGACTAAAGGATGAAGAAAAAAATCTGAGTATAGTATCAGGGACCTCCAGCAGATAAAGTAACACTTGGTTTGGTAACACCCCCCTCCTTGCTCTCCCAAGGTAAATTTACTAAAAAGTTCCAGGCTTGACCTTCCTTGAGTTTTTTGACAGGCATGGAAGGTTGTGAAAAGAGGCTGAGCAACAGGAGTGCTACTAGTTCCCTGGTCATTTTTCACCAGGGTACCAGGCCAGTTAATTAGCTCCAAACTGGCTCTAGTTAACTTAGGCAAGCCCGGCTGCCTACAGGCTAAATCAGGACAGGCAATTATTTTGGGTGGAGGCTCACTTACTCAGTTTTGGCAAGCCATCGAGGACTGCATGACAGGCAGCAAGGGGCATATGAATATTAATTTTATAATTTTTTTAGGTGCCCCATAGGCTGGATATAATGGTCTGGCAGGCTGCATCCTGCCTGTGGGTCACATTTTGCCCACCTCTGGGCTAAATACTTCCAGCTGGCCATGGGCATGGCTGTTTGCTTATAAACAACAGCCCTTTCAGTATTTAATAGGACAGGTATATTTCCATCTACTCTTGTCTCCTGGTCTGTGACTCATGTGTCCTGTTTACCTCTGACTCTCTAGGGTCAAACTCTGACTGTCTACATCCTGGTTATCCCCTGACAACATTACACAGGTGACAATATTTTAAATTTAGCAAGAAAAAAATACTACATTTTAACAAAAGGATTAATCATTGACATTTATCAATAAGGTAATATTAATACCCAGCTGATGTCTCTATGCCAATAAAATCCACATTGCAAAGGCAGCTCTCTTGACAGAAAAAGACTTCTGCTGGTTAACATTTTGTGGTTCAGGGTGTAGCTGGGGATAGTCGACTTCTGTTGGCTCAAACTGTCTACAGTCAAGGGACTGTCTGTCACAATTCTGGTGCTGTAATTAAAATGACAGTATTCCCATGGAATAGCCCTAAGATTCACCTGCTGGTAGCTATTAACACCTTTCAGCATGAGACCATCATCCCAAGTGCTCCACATCATAAAATCTACTATTCAATTTTGTTTGAAGTACTTGTCTCCAAAAAATAATGATGATGAAAGTGTGAGTTTTCACCTATGAAAAGCAGAAGAGCTAGTGAACTACTATAACCCCCTACCAAGGCCCCTTGCATGTGTTAAACTCAAAAATGGATATTTCTATGAATTCTTTGTAGGTATTGCATCTGGAGAATAGCTATCTGTGCAAGAAGTGGATTGCTGCAGAGCAGCATTAAACACTAATGGGAAAATTCTGCTTGCAAGTCAATGGAGGTATATTTAGAAAAGTGCAGCAGTCAACGTTGTTTGAGGAATGGATAAAGCCAAGTCTATTTTTGCCAAATTTTTCTCAACCCTCAAAAGCACAGCAATCTGCATATTCCTGAATATGAATGATGCAAGAGGATGCAAAAAAAAAAAAAATCTGCAAAACACACATTAACTCAAATCAATTTATTGGTAGGGTGAGCTTTTCTTTTCAGAACTTACTGTTTCCATTTTCATGGATGCAGTTTCCATTGATCTCAATAGAAATTGTCTCTGCATCTGAAAGAAGAAATTGACCCATCTTCACAACACACATAATGCTAACAAATTGAGTTTTTCAAGGGGGCCTATTTTTAAATGGCTGTACAGATTGATCCAATATAAAAGTTGGATGGTGTTACAGTTAAATGAACAGGATTGAATTTTCTTTAATGTGTGTAAAAACAATAGCTGGGTTTATTTGATTTGAATATGTAAATTCTTCATTTTAATGTGTATAATTAATCTCAATATACAGTATTCTTAGTATACCCACTTACAGTTTAAAAATGAATGTATTATCAAAAAATTACAGGTACACAAAACCAGTGTTATATACTCTGAATTTTCTTGCAGACACAGAGAAACCTATATATATGGGAACTACGATTTATAAATGTTACATCATGGACTGGATTTATACCTTGTATGTAACTAAAATACCCAAAGGCTTGATGCTATTAAAAATGCTAAGTTTTTGACAATTTAGAAATTTCCAAGAAAAATCAATGTTTTTATTGGTATGGAATACTTTATCATGTTCCTGGAAACAATTTTTTAAAAGAATGGGTGACATCCCTTGTATCTTGATGGATACCCTTTTACTGAGTAAAGTTATTTTTGATAAAATACATAAAATATGTATTTGTGTTTCCTAGATACAGTTTATGGAGCAATATAACTGAGTCTTCAGGAGGATGCACATGAGATTGGATATTAGGAAGAATGTTTTCACTATGAGCATGGTCAACCATTGGAACAGGCTACTCAGAGAGATTGTGGAATCTCTATCCTTACGTATTTTTACGAGTAAAGACAGATACTCGACTGGGATGATTTAGTCAGGGAGGATCCTGCCTTGAGCAGGTGGATGGACTATATGACTTCCAGAGGCTCCCTCAGCCTTGCCATTCTATGATTATATATGAATGGTAGTTACCTATGCAGCAATATAGGAAAGTATCAGGTATAGTGAGATCCAAAGTTAAGAGTTAATTGTCTCACAATCCTCCTCTTACCATGTAACTTGAAATACACGCAGTGTACGTAGGACTTTATTGAATACTGGGCATCCTTCTTCCAAGCGTATGAACTGGTAATAGTTCCAAAACATACATTCTCTTTCAGTGTGGGAATGCACTTGGTGCATTACCTTAGTCAAAGCAGGGCAGACTGCTGATCAAAGATCGTCATCAAAGATCAAAATCATCTTGCTCCTGTTTTTCCTACTCTGTAGTACTTCTTATTGTGTTGCTGATCAGTGCTTATTATTAGACCTGATGTGACCCTCCCCCACCCCAGCCTTCCCCTCAGCTTGCAGACTGGGGTCTCAGGATGGGGTGGGAGAGAGGCCAGGACTGTGCAGCAAGGGGGTACGCAGCCCCACTCTGCAGTTCCTGGCTGCAGTTATCAAGAGGCTGGGGTGGGGGGAAAGGAGCCCCCTGCCACATAGACCTGGGCCAGTCCTCTCCAGACACCAGCCAGCAAGCTATGGGGAGGCCCTCACAATGGGGGGGCTTCATTCCACCTTTCCCCCTCACCTGATGACAGAAAGGCAGGGCTGGGGAGAGGGGCTACTCTGGCAGCCTTATGGGAGGTATGTGGGAGTGCCTCCTGCCTAATGGCCTTAGCCAGTGCAAGTAGGCACCAAGTCCCCCCTGAATGAACAGCAAATGTGTGTTTGGTTCATTCCCACTTTAACTCATAGCACTCTAAGTAAAGTGCAATAGTGACAGTGCTTCTGCCAGGGGTTTTCTGAACATCTGTACTTACCTTAACTGTCCCCATGTATTCCATAAAAAGAATGTGCATCTACCTTAGATGCAGCTAAGGATTCCACTAGGTGACAAGTCACCTGACAGGTCCCTTTTCTGGATTTAAGGCTGACTAATATACAGGTAGCCAACTGTGCTTTGACTTTAGCATTTTGCTTCACCTGTGTTGTTGTATACAGATTGCTGAAGAAAAAGTGTGTTTGTGTGTGTGTGAAGGGGGGTGGGGCAGAGGGGCAGGCAAGAATTGGTTGCTGAAAAATAATTTGCATTCATTGGCAATAATTTCCATAAATTTCCCTCTAGGCAAGAAGGGACTATTTCCTCCCAAAACTGAAAATGGCAAAATAATGAACTTCTCCAGCTGTGTTATAGCGATGACTTTTTTCAGTTGCAGCAATTACTTCCTAATTTCCAATCACTTCATTTAATGCTTTAAAGGATTCATGATTCCTTCACAAAAGACAGTATCTTTTAGGGGATTCCAAGAATTTAATTCAACAGGCCACAAAGGTTTCTTTACCATTTGTTCCTTTTTTTACAGACATGATCCTTCAAGATACAGAGACTTCCTGGAGCGGTGCTGAGACCCCTCAATATTAATTTCACACCCAGACACCATGCAGTAATATCAGGTGTCCTGGTTTTCTGTTTAAATATGCAAATTCTCTGATAAAAATTAATGACTTCTTTGGTTAAAACCCCCCAAATCTGTGTTTTTCAATGATTAAAATAATTGGAGATGTGTAGATGGTGCATGTGGGTGCACCCCCTATGAAAAGGCGTTGTTGACGGTGGTGGCCACTGCTTGCCACACGCCCCACCCCATTGCTACCAACACCACTGATGGCATCTGTGGCAGGCAGTGATTGCTGCTGGCTCCTGCCAATGCTGCTGGTGGTGTCTGCAGGTGGTCACCGACCCCTTGGTCTGCACTCACCAACCCACCCCCACCACCACTGACAGTGCTGGCAGCATCTGCGGGAGCTCCCTGCTTATCCCTGCCATGATCCTGCCACTGTGCTCCCACCTCTACCACCATGCTCCTGCCACTGCCAGTGCCACTGTGCCTGTTTGCCCCAGCTGCCAGGGGCAGCATCCTGCATGATTAAAATGAAACACTTCTAAATATACATGTATCAGTTGAACACCATGTTTTATTGATATATTTACAATTTTTAAGCAATCTAGAAACCTACCAGTGCCTCAATCACTATAATAAACTACATTCTATACATTTTGGTATTTGATTTTGGGTTTTTTATCATAGATGATCTAGATGACCCCAGCTAGATGCATATCCAACCTCCTCTTGAAGACCCCCAGGGTAGGAGAGAGCACCACCTCCCTTGGGAGCCCGTTCCAGACCTTGGCTACTAACTGTGAAGAAGTTCTTCCTAATGTCTAGTCTAAATCTGCTCTAGCTTGTGGCCATTATTTCTTGTAACCCCCGGGGGTGCCTTGGTGAATAAAACCTCAACAATTCCCTTCTGTGCCCCAGTGATGAACTTATAAACAGCCAAAAGGTTGCCTCTCAACCTTCTCTTGTGGAGGCTGAAGAGGTCCAGGTGCCCCAGTCTCTTTTCATAGGACTTGGCCTGCAAGCCCTTAACCATACGAGTGGCCCTTCTCTGGAGCCTCTCCAGGTTATCCACATCCCTCTTGAAGTGCAGTGCCCAAAATTGCACACAGTACTCCAACTGTGGTCTGACCAGCACCCGATAGAGGGGAACCTCCTTGGTTCTGTTCGTCATGCATCTGCTGATGCACAATAAAATGCCATTAGCTTTTCTGATGGCTTTGTCACACTGACGACTCATGTTCATCTTCCGCTAGGACTCCAAGATCCCTTTCCGCTTCCATGCCACCAAGCAGGTCATTTACTAGGTAGTAGGTATGCTGGACATTTTCCTTCCTAGGTGCAGTACTTTGCATTTCTCCTTGTTGAATTGCATTCTGTTGTTTTCTGCCCATATGTCCAACTTGTCTAGGTCTGCTTGTAGTTGTTCCCTGCCCTCCAGCATGTCCACTTCTCCCCACAGTTTTGTGTCATCCACAAACTTGGACAGAGTACACTTCACTCCCTTGTCCAAGTCACTGATGAAGACATTGAAGAGTATCAGTCTTAGGACTCAGCCCTGCGGGATTCCACTGCCCACACCCTTCCAGGTCGATACCGACCCATCCACTATGACTCTCTGGGTGTGACCCTCTAGCCAATTTTCCATCCATCGGACTGTGTAGTCATCCAAGTTACAGCCTCTTAACTTGTTTACCAGTATGGGGTGGGATACCATATTGAAGGCCTTCCTGAAGTCTAAGTAAATGACGTCATCCCCTACTCCTGCATCCAAGCATTTTGTAACCTGGTCATAAAAAAAGACTAGATTAGTCAGATATGATCTACCTGCTACAGACCTGTGCTGGTTTCCCCTCAGCATAATTTGTCCCACCAGGATCTCACAAATGTGAGCCTTGATAATTTTTTCAAAGACTTTGCCAAGGATGGAGGTGAAAATGATTGGCCTATAGTTGCCCGGGTCCTCCTTCCTCCCCTTCTTGAAAATGGGGACCACATTGGCCCTTTTCCAGTCCTCCAGGACCTGGCCCGTGCGCCACGAGCATCCAAATATTCTTGCCAGTGGCTGTGCAATGACGTCAGCCACTGCCTTCAGTACCCTCGGATGGAGCTCATCCGGGCCTGCCAACTTAAACGCATCCAGTTCCTCCAAGTGTCTCTGCACCATCTCAGGGTCTACGCATGGCAGTCTGGCACCCTGCTGCTGCCTCTCTACAATCCCAGTGAGAGCCTTGTCTTGCCCCTCACTTAGGAACACTGGAGGCAAAGAACTCATTGAGGAGTTCAGCCTTGTCCCCCCTGTCTGTCACCAATTGCTTCTGCCCATTTAGTAGTGGTCCTATTCCACCTGGGTCTTCCTTTTACTCCCTATATATCTAAAAAACAATTTCTTATTATCCTTAACTTGGGATGCCATCCTCAGCTCCATGGTAGCTTTGGCCTGTCTAACTGCCTCCCTACAAGCGCGAGCAGAGGAGGTATACTCCTCTTTG
>JAGPOW010000290.1:17778359-17813301 GCA_030014935.1 Caiman crocodilus
TGTTTCCACTTTTTATATGCTCCCCTTTTAGCCCATAGGCTGCTCTGGATTTCTCTGGTCAGCCAGGGAAGCTTTCTGGCCCCTTTCTCTCTTTTTCCTTGCATCGGGATTGTCTCCCTCTGTGCCTGAAGGATCATTTCCTTAAGGTACAGCTACCCTTCTGGGCTCCCATCTCTTCAAAACTCCTACTCTGCAGTGTGTCCTTGACTAATCACCTGAGTTCATTGAAATCAGCTTTCCTGAAGTCTAGCACTTTCACCCTACTAGTTACCTTACCCACTCGATGTCTTAGGATGAATTCTATTATTTGGAATGGAAAATCAGAGCTCCCCCTGCCCCTTTCACTCACCATGATGCAGATCTAGCTGCAGCTGTCCCTCCCCCCCGCTTCTCCCCACTGTTTTGTGGCACTGAGGAGTCCTGATATGCCAGTGCTCTGCCCATGCCATTTCCCATTACTCCTAAACCATAGCCCTCAGCCCTGCTTGGGTCACTATGTTAGTGAGGATTAAGGCCTGTTCTTCACTAACATAATTCTTCATTATCATCCCATCTGACTTCAGTTTGAGACTGAAAAAAACCTTATGATTTGTTTAATTTAGCAAAACAAAAGCTGGGAGAGAACATGGTCACAGTCTATACATTTATCAGGGGATAAAAATAGAAAAAAAAGAACTATTCAGGCTTGAGGACAATGTGGGCACAAGAAAAAATGGATGAATCATGAATACATTTTAGGCTGGAAATTAAGAGAAAGTTTCTAACTTTTAGAGCATTCAAACTTTTCATAAAAGGCTTAGATTATTTGCCAGATGCCACTTAAGGAGTAAGTGGGAGATCTGGGATTAAAAAACAAGTTTATGACTTCCTGTGCTCAAGCTGTGCTATACACAACACTATTTAAATCACTTTTATTAGTAGACCATCAAAATATGACAGAAGAGAAACAAGGGATCTCAAGCATAGGAACTCTGCCCTTGCATGACTTTATTGAAAGAATAGTTTTCCAAAGATCACACGATGTATTTAGATTAAATTATGTATTTAGATGACGCGGATTTAAAATGTACTTTATTCTGAACATATAATTTCTTCATGAACATGCAGTGACATGTCAAAGGAAATAATTATATGTCCAACCAAGACAAGCAAGATTAGGTAGGTATTGTCAAGTAAGTATTGGATTAATTTCTCCAAGTTCCATTTCTGTTGCAGTTATTAGTTAATTTTCTATATAACTTACAAAAGAGTATATGCCAAGATATATACTTAAAATACATTTTATCTAGAAGACAGCATCCTAGAAGCTCTGGCACAGTAATTCTGTGTTATCTAAAGAAAACAAATACATTGGTCGTAAGCCATGCTAGCCAAGCAGCATACTATCAGTATTATGAATTCTTAATACTCTATATCTGAAGTGTCCTATAGATCAAGATTATTATTTTATTTGGTATTTTATAGAGGAAAGAAATAAAATTGTCATGGTTAAACAAAAATCCTGAACATACTACATCAAGGAATCCAATTGTTTGGCACTAAGGTTAGAAATGTAGTGAAAAAAATTTAAACAATTATTTTAAATTTCTGTGCCATATTGTACCACAGTACTTAGGTTTATTTAAGCTGGTATATTTACATATGCTATATCCTTCCAAGGGTGAAATCCTTTAAATTGTCACACTCTTTGGATTGCTTCTTGCTTAAAAAAGTGGGACTGTATTAGTCCCACTTTAAATACATACACAAGGAAAATTAGCTCTGCTTTCTGGTTCGTGCCCTGCACATCCTGCATGATCTGATGCTTTGCTTTCTGCTCCCTACCCTATGTGTCATGGTACTACCCATCCCCTTCTAGGTCTGCCATGCGCCACACAGCAAAGCTGGCCATGGGACTTGTGGCACCTGGGCCACAGGTTAGCTGCCCCTGTTCTACTTTAACTCCTATTCAGCAACTGTGAGGGATAGATTAATTAGATTAATCCATTACAAAAAAACTTCTCTTTCAATTTGATGTAATTAGTTAAGGTTTTTCTCAATGGCTTTCTCCACCAACTTTTACCCAGTCACAAGAACTGTGAGTTCCTAGAGTTGGTGGACTTCAAGGTCTGCTAGCGGGCACGTGAGGAACACACACCTGCTGTAATGGCACAGCCTTCTCTAAGCTCCTTGCATCTGGGTTATAAATTAACCTTGTAAAAAGAGATAAAATTGCTATAATCCATCTGTCTGATGCCAATGGCAACACAGGTGCTAGGTTCAGTTTGTCTTGAAGTTGTCTTGAAAAACAAATAAAAGCACTCGCTTTGAGCTGTACTTCTAATTCTGGCTTTGGGAAATTAAAACAAACACTCCTGGTCACCTTTGTAGGTGATTCTGCCCACTCACAAGCCCTCAGAATATTTGGGAACATAAGACAAAACCCCTTTTTTTACAGGATAAGGGAGAAGATAAAGAAACATAATAATCCCTGTATCCTTTTCTGTGCAATAAGAGAAGAAAAAGTCAAACACTGTGTAAGAGTAGCTACAAACAACCCCAACCATGTAAAATCCTTCTCAGAAACCTGGTTAAACTCTGTGGTTATCTAAGGTGCATTCACACATGCAAGCATGTGCACCTACAGCAGCTCAAATAGAAGCGGTGCAAATTTGAGCTGGGGCTTTTTGCCTCAGCCCACATGCTCGGACATGCACTTTGTTGTGGAGCAAATTGTGTTACATGGAGCAAAAAAACCTCACCTGGCTTCTCCTGGATCTGCAGCCAGAGGCAGCTAGATCCTGGGGCCAGCACCTGTGTTGTCCCCAGCAGTATAAAAAGCTGCCCTGGCAAGTAGGTTTAGGGCTACTTGCTCTCAGGAGCTTCTGGGACCCAGAAGAATTGGTACCTGGGGACACTACCCCTTGTGCCAGCTGGACTACTGAAGCAGCCCTGAGAGTTCCCTGCACCTTCTACTCACTGCAGAAGTCTGGCAGTGGGGGCTGCTGCTTGGCTGTGACCTGCTGCCACCTGCCAGACCTGGATGAGGCATCTGCCCCTCTGGGCCAGCTACCCATAGTTGGACCCATAGTTGGATCTGCATAGTTGGATTTTGTGCAGCACTACTGCCATGTGTACCACCTGCCCAGCCATCTGGGCAGAAGGTGTTCTGGGTGTTGTGGCCTGCTTTGTCAAAGCATGTCCTCTTGGCCCCAATAGGCCTCCTGGTCAGCCACATCCAGCAGGGTCCAAGGTGCCAGCTCTGAGAAGGCAGGGTCCTGCCATTGGCCTCCTTAGCAGGAATTTGGGTGTTCCTTATTGGAAAATGGAAAGATCCCTGATACAAAAATCCTAAAGTCACTCTGTAAAATACCCACAAATCCATGTTCTTCTAAAATGAAAACAAAAAACCACTATAGAGAGAGAGAGAGAGAAAGTGAGACAGAGAGACAGTTATCAGGGGTTACCCCTCCTCAGGGGCAGCCTTCCTACAGGGGCTATAGGCCCCCACAGCCTTCCCAGCCCCTCCTGGATTGCTTCCCCACCTGGTCCTATCCCCTGCTAGCTTCTGCAGCCCCCTTTAATGCTTGCCTCCAGACCCTCCAATGGCTATTTACCCAGCCCCATCAACTACTTGTACCCCCAGGCCCCCATGGCTGCCCCTACAACCCCAGCTTCTGCCACTTTAGAAAAAAAAAAGAAAAGAGAAAAAAGCCTGTACTTACCAAGAAGGGGCTGGGGGGGCGGCTCTGGGGCCTCCTGGCAGAGCCTTCCTGAGCAGCACAGAGCAGCGGGGGGCAGCAAGGCCAAGACTGCGGCTGCTGGGGCTGTCACCTTGCTCTACACTGTGTGGATGGGGCCCCAATGACCTCAACAGCAGCTCAAGCTGCCAGTAAGTGCTGGGGGGGAGGGTTGTTTGTTTGTTTTTCCCCAATGCTGGGATGCAGGGCAGGGATCAGGGGGCTCAGGGGGCTGGAGGGCTGGGGCTGGGTAGGGAGGGGATTGGGGGGGGCTGGGGCTGGGGCTGGGTGGGGAAGGGATCAGAGGGCTGGGGGAGTAAGCAGGGCTGGGGGGCCCCCATGGTCCCCTCCTCCAGCCTTCCAGCCCCTTACTTTCCAGCAGTGGAGCCTAGGTCCAGCTCCCTGATGCTGGCACTCTGGGCAGAGAGCGTGCATCAGCACCAGGGCAAGGGCTAACCATAGAGATGCTCTGGCAGCCAGAACATCCATATGGATGACCCAGCTTCTGGTTGCCCTGCATTTTTTCCTTTGTGGTTTTTTTTTGACCCCTGGATATCCAGGGGTCTAATTTTGCCCCGTGCTGTAAACTTGCAGCATGGGGAACATTTTCTCATTCCTGCATGTGCCTCTTGCAGCGTCTTCTTGCAAATGCAAGAAGAAAATTTACTTGGGTTTAGTTACTGCTCAGTAATGCATGTGCAGATGTCAACCAGGTGCAAATTTGTACCCAGTCAGCCCCCATAGGGCTCCAGGACTGGGATCCTCTATTGCTCCTGGGCTGGCCTAGCTCTCTGGCAGCCCCAGTTGCTTAAGGCGAGGGACAAACATTCAAGAAGCCTGAGCCTGAATTGATTTGATCTTTGTAGCTTAGTGTACAAAGATCAAATCTGCAGTTTAGCCTGGCTAAACTGCAATTCATTCTGCAATTTAGCCTGGCTAGGCTAAATTGGTTTGTAACTGGACAGACATTCTTGCTGGACTGAGGAAATCCAGGCACATGCCTGCAGTGGCTCAAACTAAAAGCTGGGTGGTCGGGAGGTGGGGTGCTAGAGAAGCCTTTCCTTCCCTTCCATAGTGCTGAGCTGAAGTGGGGTACAGCCAGGCCCTGACAGGATGCTTTAATTAGGGAGTTCTGCCTGCACCATCCCAGGCTTTTCCCCACTGGCTGTCCAAGGAGGAGGTGTTGCCAGCCCCCTGCTAGCACTCTGAGGTAAGGAGAGGTGTTCAGTATATGCATATGTTGATGATATGGAGCTTTTCAATATCTTTCTCCCTGCTTCTTCATATTGTATTCAGCAAACTAACAGGGGAGTAAGCCAGGAGAGGGGGGGAATTCCTGCTTGAGCAGCAAGCAGTGGCAGGGAGGGATTGAGAGGGCAGGGGAAAGTCAGGCAGGCCCTGATGTACCTGCATTCTCTGATGAGCTCCAGCCAGGGAGCAGGGGGGAGGGGGCAGCTCTGCTGTAGAGCAGACAGCGCTGTCCAGGCCAGAGTGCATGCCAGGATGCTGGGGTGGGGGTCTGGTTTATCTCAAACCAGCAAGGGGTCTAGGACAGATATTGCATAAACTGATTTGACCCAAATCAGTTAAGACTGATACTACATTCAACAAGGTTTATCTCAAACCGGTTTCAGCCATTTTCAATGGGTTTATGTGCACTGAACATCTGTTCTGTTATAGGTTTAAACCAGTTTCTGATCATTTAAACTGGTTTATGTGTAATGTTTGTCCCTAGCTGAAAAGCCTATAGGCACTCAGAGCCCTGGGGCTCAGGCAGCCTGAGGTCACTCCAGGCTCTTGTGTCCCCCTGGGCAAGCCGAAGGCCAGCTAGATGAGCCTGCCTGGATCCCGGTGTTGCTGTCTGGCATTCCAGTGCCACATGGCTGTCAGACCTGCACTGTCCAGGCCTGCCAGCACCCTGGTCCAGCTGCGGACAGCTTCTGGCCACTGGGTCCAGCTCCAGCTACATCCCAATCCTAGAAGCCTGCCCAGAGCCTGCAGGTGCTGTGGAGCATTGCCTTGCCTTGTGTCTGCCAGTCCCATGGTATGCCCTTGCAGTGGGCACTGTAGGCAGCTGCCCAGGCCTAGCAGCATAAGTACAGCTTCACAGAGGTCTGGAAAGCCAACACAGGAACCTTGATGGCCTTGTCATCACCCACACCACACCTTGCACTGTGGGGCACTGGGGGAGGTGCAGCAGCAGAAGCAGTTAGTGTGGGCAGGCACTTCAATGCCCATACCTACAAGGGGATGTCAGGCTGGGTGCAGGGATGCAGGCACGACCAGTTGGTGTGGCAGTGCTGCATAAAAGTCAAGGCCTTGTGGACACAGTGGGTTTTCATCACTAACCACAACCATCACTTGGGTAAGGCCCACAAGACCATGTCCTTTATATGGCAGCTGACAAACATCATCGTACCCCAGAAACCAGGCCACAACTGTGCTGTGTGCTGTAGCAAGGGTGGCCTGCCCAAACCTCCATCCTAGCCTGGCATCTATGGTGATGTGTCTCCAGGAAAGGGCCCTCAGGGTTTCAGCAGCTGGTCCCACTGAGCACCCCACCTGTAGCTTCTACCAGCAGGTTTGGGAGCCAAGGGCAGCACCTTCTCCAACAATCTCTGCAGTTTTAGCCCCAGCCATGAGGCACAGCCAGCCACGTCACCGCCAGCCACGAGCAGTGCCAGCCCCTCCCAGGGTTGCGGCCCTGGTCAGGCACCCACATGCCATGTCCTGTCATCCAACGAGTCCACCTGGAGCTGAATGCCATTGCTGCCAGCCAGGATTGACCGGAGATGCTGCCAAGCTATCCCCAGACACATGGTAAGCCCCACACTGGAGGGAGAGCCCTGCAGAAAGCCACTTTTGTCTCTCCCAAAAGTCCCTACACTGTGACAATTTGATAAGGATGGGCCCAGCCGAGAGACACTTCCTTACCCTATCTCTTTGGGTAATCTGAGCTGGATACATTCTGAAGGGAGGGGTAACCTGCTCCCTCTGTCTACGTGACAAAAGCCTGGTGCCATGGGTGTGGTCCCTCTGGTCACCTGAGTGGGGGAAGGAAAAAGCCCCTGCTCATCTACCCAGTTAACCAGTAATGCTTTTTAAATTGGTTGACTAGTTGCCAACACTGCTGGCTTCTATTGGACTGGGCTGCTGAGGTCAGAAAGGCTATATAAGGGCCTGGTCCAAGGAGAAGGAGGAGAGAAGCCATTTTACCAGCATGGCCCAAACACCTGGACACAGGGAAAGCATCTCAACCAATGGAAATGCACTCTGTCTGGAAATCTCTGAGCCAGATCTCTACCATCTTCTGGATGATACTTGTAAGTGTTTCTAGAGAGTTAGTCAGCTCACAGTGATACATTTGCATATCAAACGGCTATCTCAGACAGACTGTTTTGCTCAATGGTAATCCCTTGATAGTGTTCTACCTCTTACCCTATTCTAACCCTTCCCTGTGTAACCAATAAAGGTCTCCTTTGTGATTGGTAAAGAAGACCAATCCAATTGGTAAAGAATACCAATTGGTATTGAGGGGTGGGTTTAATTATGCCTAGGAGGCCCCTTAGGTCTGCAAACTAAGGGAGACTATCCTTTTTGGCCCCCGACTTGGGGAGGTGCCCCAAGTGCTTGTATTGGGTTGAGAACTCATAGGACTATTAGGTCTGTGTTTCCCCAAGGACACAGAACCTAGAAGGTCCCCTCTTGGGCTGGTGGCAGCATGTTACCCCTGGACTCTGTAGTGGGGCTTGAAAGGGGGTCTGCCAGGGCTTAGGTGCCCCTGGGGAGACACGTGGAGTCTGGAAGGTGGACAGGCATAGTGAGGTGGGAGGCTCAACGCAGGAGCTCCCCTTACTGGCCCACCATGGGGGCCCTGGTCAGGCACCCACATGCCATGCCCTGTCATCCAATGAGTCCACCTGGAGCTGAACACCATTGCTGCCAGCCAGGATTGACTGGAGATGCTGGCCAAGCTAGCACCAGCCATATGGTAAGCCCTGCACTGGGGGGAGGGCCCTGCCCACCCCGGTCTATGCCCTTGCCCCACCTCTCCACCCAGGCTGACCACACTCCCTGGTCCCTGGGTTCCCTCTCCCCTCCACCACAGCATGCAGAGAGACAGGAGACAGTGCAAAACTTTATTGAGCAGCCCATGCCCCCACATCTAGGTGGGCATGAGCCTCTTAAATGCCAAGGAATGCACTGATGTCGGCGGTGATGTTCTCCTTGGCAGTGGGGAACAGAGATGTGTAGTGCAGCCTCAGATAGCCCTCCAGGAGGTGGTGGAGATTGCAGGGAAGCCCAGGAATGCAGCCTACATTGGGGTCCCATGCTAGGTGCACAGGTGCACCTGGAGCAGTATGGCACTCAGCAGCAGCAGGGCATAGGGGGCAAACAACTTGGTCTGTGCAAACAACTCCACATACATCACCTAGGATGTGTGCAATAGGGGCACACTTGGGGCACTGACACTGCAGCAGGAACTGGCTTCAGGGTCCCTTTCCAGAGGCGCCCCCTGTGGGGAGGTTGAGGGTGCAGGTAGCTCCAGGTCCCATAATCCAGGAGCCTAACATCCTCTGAGTCCAGGAGCAGCAGGCTTGGAGGCAGCACAGGAGATGGTGAGCCTCCAGAAGGAGAAGCGGGGCAGTGGGGTCTGGAGCCATGGCCCTGGAGTGTGAGCGGGTAGAGGCCCTGCAAAGTGTCGTCATGGGCCGGGCAGTGGAGGCCATGGAGGATGACTGCTGGGTGCTGGACACCATCCTGGCTCTGGTGGTTGACTTTGTGCTGCCTACTGCCCAGGTCCTGACCCTAGCCCTACCTGACCCCTGGCAGCCACTCATCACCCAGCAGCAGGTCCTCCCATGGGCCTGCATGGAGGTTCAGTGCCACATCTATGGACCATGAGCTCCTGCCCTGGCTCCCACCTGGGTTTCCCACCACCCAGCCCCCACAACCGAGGCCAAAGCCCACCACTTGCCCCAGCTCCATGTGGGAATGGAGCCAGAACTGTCTGCAGTAGAGCCAGGACTGCATGCTAGCCCTGCTGGCCTTGGACACTGGCTGTTGGAGGGAGAGCTACCCATGCCAGTGAATCACTGGCTGTTATTGCCCCCAGGCAAGGTCCCCACACACTGGGCTTACCATGGCATGTGCACCCATGAGGGAGCAGTCGAAGGCTGGGATGCTGGCCACTTGCATTTGGGCTCTGCCTTTTAGGTGTCCCCACCCCACAGCCACCCACAACAGGATGGCTGTGGAGTGGGGCACACACACAACCATAGCACTTTATTTGAAAATAGTTTGCAGAGGGAAGAGGGTGTTTTGTTGGTGGTGAGTGGGATGGGTGGTGTAGGGACTCTTTTGTTGGGGAAGGAAGGTTTTTTTTTATTAGGGAGGGGATGGGGGTCTGTCTGTTGGCAAGGGTAAGGGTAGGAAGTATGTTTGATGTGAGGGTGTGGCAAGGCACTGTTGGTGCCTGTCACTTAAAGACCAAAGCTAAGCAGCCAGCAGGTGCTTGATTAAGGCAGCTATTTTAGATCTCTGGCTGCCTATATAAAGAGCTCAGTTCCCTGCTGGCTGGGAAGGCAGTAACATTGCCTGGCTGTGAGGCTTTGTATATCATCCTGGAGATAAGGGAGGAGCTGTAGGGGATGGTTAGGAGGCTCCTGGTCCTGGGCATGACCTAAAACAGCACCCTATTGGGAGAGGGTGGCCTGGTGGGGCTCTCAGTGGTGTGGGAGCCCCCAGGGAATGCCAGGCCAGTTATCACCCTGGTGAAAGGCGGGTATGGGTGTCTTAACCCTAGCCCTCACCTTTGGGTGGGTTGTTTGACACTGGAGGCAGTTGGGGCCAGGCCTGGCTGCGGCCACCTGAGCTCTGTGGGGTGCAAGACTCTGAGGTAGAAGAGTGGGGGCCAGGCGTGGCTGCAGCCACTGAGCCCTATGGGGGTGAAAGCCCTGAGGAGAAGAGTGGGAGCCAGGCACAGCTGTGGCCGGCTGAGCCCTGTGGGGGTGTAAGACTCTGAGACGGAAAGCTAGGGTCAGGCACGATGGTGACCACCTGAACCAGCTGGGGAAGAAAGCCCCATGGCCCCAAGTGAAGAGGGCTGAGATCTGGAGCCCTGGGTGAGGGGGGCGGTGTGGAGCCCCAAGTGAAGGGAGTAGGCCCAGGTAGGTCTTCAGATGTCTGAGGCTGAGTAAAGTGGGCTCAGCCCAAAAGAGAGGGGCAAGTCCTGACCCAGGTAAGTTCTCTACTGCTGGGAGGCCGAGAGTGAGTCAAAAGTAAGATCTTAAGTAGCACCGTGACCTGCTGCTCCGAGGGAGAGTGAGAGTCCCCTGTGAGACCCTGGATCACCAGTCATGGTGTGAGGTACCCCAGCTTCCACATCCAGGAAGGTGGACCCAAGACAGAGAGAGCGGGCCTAGTGAGAGAGGCCGGAGGTAGAGTACCCCCTCGACTGGTCAATGCCAGGACCAGGAAGGTTGGAAGGGCCAGGGGCCCACTGCAAGGGAGGCCCAGAACAGAGGCCTGGGGTCCCGCCTGGCCTTGGGGGTGAGGCCAGGGCCTGTGTGGCTGAAGGTCCTAGGTGGACCACATCCACGAGGAAAGATTAGCTACAGGGAGTTTGGCAGCCTGAATGATGGCACAGTAGGCCACCTGAGCGGAGGAATGAAAGGCAGGTCCTGATAGGAGGATTCTGGAGTCCAGTGTGGGGTTGGTGTGACTAACAGCTGGATGCCATCTGCAAGGCATGGGCTGCAGTGTAGGGAAGGTTCAGAGCTGCAGATAGCGCCCCCTGCATTGGGACATAAAATAGGCAGCGTCCCACTTAATTAACATCCTAATTAATAAGAACAAGGTGTAGCAGCTGAGTCAGGTGCGAGGCATGCCCAAAGGCAAGTGGGGAACCTAGCACTGTGGCCAGGCAGGGAGCCTCGCTTCACCACAGAGGGGAATAAAAACTGCACATCTCCAGGATAGCCTCCTCAGCAGTGGTCTTGTCCATGCCAAAGAGATAGCCCACATAGTAAAGGCTGGTGGGTTTGGTTAGCTTCAGTAGGATCTGCTTCCTTCCAGGTCTCCTGGACCATACACAGCCACCTGTCCTGGCTGGCCTAGCAGGCCCAGAGACAGCAGAGGTGGAGGCCCAGGAGGACAAGGGTGGCCCTGGTGGTGGCATCCAGCAGCCCATCATCACTGCCCCTGCCAGGGTCCAGCCAGCAGGATGGTGTTCAGGAGTAGCAGCATAGTGGTAGCAGCCCTGGGATGGTGCAATGCGGCTAGGCAGGTGGTCACTGTAGGTGGGGGAGCCAGTAGGGCCCAGATGGCCAGGGGTCAGCTGGCAGTCATGCCAGGTGCACCAGCAGGGCCAATGAAGTGGCCAGCAGGAGCCTAGGGCACTGGGCATCACTGCCAGGGACAGGGGCTGGAGCAGCCATGGCATGGGGAAACAGAGGTGGTGACGTGACAGCTGCCACGTGCCGCTCCTGCACAGAGAATTCTGCTTCTGGCCAGGGAAGTGGCTGTCCAGGGAACAGAGAGAAGGGCTGCCTTTTCAAGATGACTGTCAGCTGCTGGCTGCTGTGGCCAGAGCCTTAAGCCCCTCCTGGTGAAAAATCTACTACATCCCAGCATGTGTAGATGTCTGTCCAGGAGCATTTACTCATGAGTAGCTTACTTGCAAGTAAACTGATCTTGGATCAAATGCATGCGTAGATGAGCCCAGTGAGAAGAATTTTAAGATCTCTAGCATTACAGCTTATAGCGCTACATAGGATGGCATATTTAAAAGAACAGAAGGGTTCAAAATGGAATAAAAAAACTTCTGCAGAGTGAGGTGTCATGCAGTGATAGGGCCTGTGCCACAGATTAACATGTGACTGCACAAAATGCTGACAGAGGAATTCTCTTAAAAGTCTGGCTGAGTCAGGTGGAAATACCTGCATCAGGTATACAAATGTCTCCACCTGATGCAAACTCTCTTAAAAGTCAGAGCCTGACTCTCTTAAGTCTGGCTGCATCAGGTGGAAACACTATAATTTGCCCAGCCTACTCACATGGTTCTTCCTTAACAGGGCTGCTCATAGTTAGCATCATGATATACATGACAGGATTGCTGGATCTCTAAAGGCCATTATGTCTATGGGAACATAAGTTTCAGAGCCAAGTGGAAACAGTTGTATTGTACAGAGGCTAACATTATCTATTGCAAATTCATTAGAACCTAGATGCTGGATGAAGCAGACTTTTACTTTGTTAAGACAATTTGGCTCTGACCAATACAGTCTATTCCCTGACTACATAGATAGCCTCTATTCTTGCAAGCAGTAGGCATAAGGGAATTCTGTGGTATGTCTTCTATGTATATCGCTTTTCTCCCAGATCATGTAGCAAGAAGGAATATAGAATTAGAAATAACCAATCCCCTTCAGAGGCAAAGAAACATTAAGTCCTGGCCGGGGGGGCAGAAAAAAAATCTACTGTAGCTCCATCTCATGCCCTGAGTAACCAAATACCTTCCAACACCCTCCAGCAAACTTGATGCTTTCAGTAGAAGACTGAAAACTTGGAAAATGGCAACATGACATAGAAGCAGAACAGGAGAGATGAATAGCTCTTAGAATAATTAAAATTTTGCTTTAGGAGCAGTGTCCTGTACAGTTATACAATAGTCTGAGATATAGACTATGTTCCTGCCCCTCCTACCATCTGCCGCAGGCCTACACACACAACAAAATATGCCACCCTCAAGTTAAACAGAATGATATTAAATAGAGAATGACTAAATATATTCAAGAAATATTAGTTAGATATTGGTGAATAATGATTTTTTTTTCAGTTCGATGATGGGCAAACAAGAAAATGTGGATCGCAGCACAACTACAACTTTTAATTTATAATTTTTTTTTTTTTGGAAAACAAGAAACCAAATTTACTTTTGGTACTCTCAAAATATTTCATTTAACTCGAAACAAAGTGTTTTACTTCATTTACAGGCTCAACTCTTTTGTTTAACCTATTTTGCTTTTAATTTAGGTCAGTTTTTAAAGGAAAAATGTCACTTTACAGCAAGACCAAATTTTAATTTCAAACCAGTAAAAATCATACATATTCATTTTAGAGGTGTTAAAGATTTCATTTAAAAATATTGTAATGAAATATTTTCGTGATTAAAACAAGAAATATGGTTAAAGATTCTGTTTTTTAAGCCTATAAACTTGAATAGTCCAAAAGCCTATTCTGACTTTACAGAACCACATATGGTATACAAAATTTCTGGCAGAAGGTAGGGTAGATTTTATAGACTATAGGCTAACTAAATCAGAGCTGCATACGCTTTTGTAATCAACAGCTTTCTTCATCAGGTGCTATGAAGGGATTGCAGGAAGCAGAGCTTCTAAGTAGAAAGCAGTGATTAGAATACAAATGATAAGGAAAGGGGAGGAAAAAGGAGGTGGCACAGCTCGGACATGTAAATTTGGTAGGAAAAATAAGCAGTTAACTCATTGATGGACATAGTAATTATAAACGCTAACCCAGGTAATGGGATAAAAATGCACAGACTCTGTTTAGAATGTATTTAACACAATCCAATCTATGGAAGATTTCTTGCTTTGCAATTTACTGTTCAAGGTGCTTTTTAAAAAATTGTTGTCTAAAAACAATAATATTTCTCATATAATGGCATAAATCCATGACCTCCCATTCATTTTGTGAATTACAGAAATTCTGTGCAGAATGTGACAACTGGGCTATGAAGGGTATACAGAGCTGTGAGGAGTTACCTTTTGCTTTATTACTTCTACCATGTTGCCAGTATGAAAAAGGCAGAACAGGCAGAACAAGATAAAAGTGAGGGAACAGGAGTTGGAAAAATGCCTTTCAGCTTATCATGTTCTTAGAACACGGCATGAAGTCTACTGATGTAAAGGTTTGTACTGTGTTGCATGTAGACATAAAAGCCATAGAACTTCCAATAACATGAAATATTTGAACTATATCCTAATTTTCCCCCTATGCTTTAATGAAAGAGGAAGGATATGGTTCAGAGATTTTAAGGGAAGTCACAAGATAGTTTAAGAAAGACAGGGTTCCATTATAAATGACAAGAATTCGAGGCAGTTCTGTTCAGTGAACCAACTTGTCATTTTTCTTATAACTTCCATAAAAACATAACTTCTAACTACATTTTCTGTTCATGCCATCTCTTTTTATTTTTCAGAAAAATCCAAGTACAGTATCTACTGTACTCATTCTGTTTTATTTGGTATTAAAATATTTACACAAAGAAGTATCACCCTAGAGATGCGTGGGTGATAGCTTTGTTATTGTTGAAATCCTAAACCTGAGAAATTCTCTAGTCACTATGGCAATGCACTAAAACTTACCATGTACTGTAGGAAGGTTTTAAAAATGCTGCAGTGGATTTTTTTTCTTTACATAATGTACAAACAGTATGAGTTAAAATAGTGCCATGTTTGCTCCTGGAAACTATTGTGGCAGATAATATAAGAGAACCAGAGAGTTGGGCAGGTAGAGAGGTGGGCAGTATGAGATAGAGATGGGAGTAGGAGATAGAGAGAGGACACAGTCCACCCTCACTGACAATAAGAGGTTTGCCATTGTCTTCAGCTAAATCAAGGTTACACATAGGGTGCTTACCTAGTGGGGAATCCCACTAGTAGCTTTTGTTTTAGCAACTTGATACCATTGAATACTATAATATAGGTAGCCTACATAAAAATATTTACTTCCATAAGCTGAGGGTCAGACCTTGCAAACAGTAAATTAAGCCATCCCACCGAAACTGCTCATGATAGTAAGCATTTGTAAGATAAATATTCAAAATACCTCATTATGGATTCAAGGCCTTATAGTCAAACAATCATATGCCTTCAACCAATTGTGATGTAGAACAAGCTGCCATTCATATCTGCAACCCTAACATTTTTGTACAGAAAAATCTTAGTGCTTAGTGTTTCATTGTTTCTATTATTACACTACCAACTAGCAATCAGTAAAATAAAGCAATATAAAGATGTACATTACTTTTCTTCCTATTTCTGTTGCA
Organism: Caiman crocodilus; assembly: GCA_030014935.1. Lineage (NCBI taxonomy): Eukaryota > Metazoa > Chordata > Crocodylia > Alligatoridae > Caiman > Caiman crocodilus. The sequence continues at coordinate 17,793,150 of JAGPOW010000290.1, forward strand.
TACTACAGTGATCATGGGTGCCAGTCACATGTTACATTCCAACCCTTCATTTTGGCACTTACCGTCTTTGAATCATTCTATTGTGTCATCTACCCACCTCTACATGTATTATATTGGTTGCTACCCTTTACCATGCCAAGGAGCACAGTCTGTATCAGGTAGCTGTCCTTTATCTGGCAGAAGTGTGCAGTGGTGGTGATTAATAATTGCTAATTATTGTAAGGTAAGTAAATTAATAATTATTGTAATAATTATTGTAATTATTGTAATAATTATTGTAATAATTATTGTAATAATTATTAATTATTGCTAATTAATGTAAGGTAAGTAAATAGTAATCTCCTTTCTGATGTGGTTTTATTAGCTGACTGTAAGCAACCATCTGCAAGTTTTCAATAGAAAGGCCAGTGGTCTTCATTTATCCGCTTCCTTGAAGGTCTATATTTTTTCAGTGTAGAAGAGTTGTCTTGAACATGTCTTGGACAGCTTGATTTTTGTTCAAAGAGATTCCATATTGACTTCAGGATGTCTATTTGCTTGGACTTTGTGCTTTCATAAAAATGTTTAGGGAGCCACAAAGGTGACATCTGTTTTCAGCCACAATGTCTTCCTTTTGTTTTAATCATAATGGTTATCACTATTTGGTCTATAAAACTGAATAACTAAATTAACTGCATTGATCAAGTGAGGGAATATCACAGCTTTCAGAGCTTACATACATACATACATGAGATGGAATAATGCAAAAAGTTCAGCAGGATAAAATGATGGTTTTTCCTACCATTGGACTTTTCTTAGGTCTCTTTCTTTTTTGGGTTCATTCTTAATTCTTACTTCCCCTGATGATTAAATGAAAAATCCCTATGGGTATGAATGGAATAATTCAGTCAGAACTGCCAGAAGTACTTATAAGTGGCTAAAACAAAACAAATTGTTTATGTAGGATCAATAATTGGGTTCCTGTTCTTTAACTACAAAGGAAAATTAAATTACCCAGTGTATAAACCAAATGTAAAGCACTGTAACACATGCTAACTGCAACAGGATTTCCTATTTGCCTTCAAAGCACAATAATAAAACATCTTTTCCATCAATGAAGTGCAAAAAGAACAAGCCACCAGCTGTTCTGATTTTGAATAACCAAGGTCATATTTGGCTTCACTTACTTCAGTGGAGCCGGGATTTCACCCATGGTTTCCATAAGGGATAAATTTTCATTGAGAACCATGATCATACTCAGAAGTGGACCCAGAATTTTATAAAGTGGATCTGGGAGCAGCAACTGCTACAGAGGTGGCTGCACCCCCTGTCTCAGCTGCCAGCAGAGGGCTTGGGATTGAAAGTGTGGTAAGGAGTAAAAAGGCAAGAAAGGTTTATTGACTTAACAAACACACAAGTATGCGTAGTATAATAAGACTATACCATGCGGCAGACGATAACAATTGACATCAGCAACTTATTGTCAGTCTCCTCTGTTGCCTGATGTATGAAAAATTTCTCTTTTACAAAGCTCAGCAAAGTCAGGTGTCCCCAATTAGCACTGTCTGAGGGGTACCGGGAAGGACCCTGGTATTCAGTCCTCGGGCTCCTTGAGATTTATGGGGCTACTGAATCCAGGTCAGCAGCTAATTTCTACACTGGTAGCTTCTCTCACAGAGCTGCATTTTCTTTTTAATGATTTCTGGATATGCTAGCCAATTTATAACTTCAGAGCTATGCTGATAACTTACAGCCATTCAGATTCTCCCACTATAGATTTTCTTTAGGACTGACCATTAGCACTACAAGCCTTTGCATTCTTCTTATAAGGTTAATTTTAACTGTGCTACAAGGCTTACTACTACTTCTACAAGGCCTTGCTAAATTTACTAGACCTCACTACATACAAGGCCTCAATACTCTTTTACTTCAATTTTAGGCTGTCAGTGGCAACATACAGCTTACAATACTTGAACAGATAAGCTAAGCCCAGCCCCATACAGCCCAGCTGGAGTGGAATAGGAGCTCCTTTCACCCCCAGGACAGTGGGGACATTGGCAGCAGCAGGCAAAAGAGGGGGGAATGGAGGGGGCAGGGAGAGAGGGAGGAGGGAAAGCCTATTTGTTATACAGGAAATCTGTGCACTAGTCCCACCCAGAAACTAGAAACACCTTCCTGTTTCTGGACTGGCAGCAGGGGTGTAACAAGTGATTTCATGGGACAAAAAAGATGAAAACAGGGGCAAGAGTGAGGGTCAAAGATTCATAACAAGTGCTCCAAGGGGACGCTGAACAGAGCACATGGCCCGGTGCCTGCTTGTCCTCTAATGAGCCACTGCTACTCAGTGAAATTCTACCTGGAGATGTGAGCAGATGAGGGACCAGAAGACAACTCCACAGTCTCTGGTGGTCCCCTGAAGGGGAAGGAATGGGATGTGCCTCTGAGCATGGATTGGAGAGAAAGGAACGCTTACCTTTTTTGGGGCTTAAAAAAAAGTCCTCAGCTGCTGCTTCTCAGAAAGCAGGGTGCAGTTGTGTCACTGCCTCTCTTTTGGATCTGCCTCTGATTATATTGACAGTGCACAAGAATTAATCACATTGCTGAAAGAGGTACTGGGAGGACCTAGTATGTCCCAGTAATGCTTATAGCATATAAGCTCAAACACAATAAAAATTTAGAATGGGGATCCCATTCCACTTTGTATACATACATGGCTCATCCATAACTATGTGACTGAAATTTGATATGTATTTATGTGCAGTTTGGGTTTCTATTTCTCTCTGCAGCAAAACAGAATTGTCCTGAATGTATATTAGCTGGAGGGAAGGAGGAGTGAGATCAGGAGAGCCCTTCCTTGTTAAAGCTGAATAGCCTAGTGGTTAAAGCACTTGCTTGGCAAAAAGGAGATCCAGTTCTAGGTCTGAACCTACAGCTCCTACTTTCCAGCAAAATGTTTTAACCACCAAGCCACAGGCAGGTATTATCCAAATCTCTCTGCTCTACTGCACCTTGCATGTTATAGTCATTGGATAAAATGGACAAATAATATTTCTGCCCTGCTGGGGAAAGGATCAAGGTTCTGACTCAAGGTTTCCTACCATCCAGGGCAGCATCTATCTCACTCATCTGTGCCTTCTGGTTTGCTGGCTTCCTCCTGACTCAATATACCTCATGCTCTTGGCTGCCTAACGGACCAGCTTCTGGAATAGATCTGAAAAGTTAAAGGATTCTTTTGGGAGGTATAGGTTCAAATCCACTCTGCATGGGTCTCTCACTCCCTGATCAAGTGTCCTAACCACTAGGATAAAACATGAGCATGATGCTTCCCCCCTCTCTGATATCTAATACCTGCTAATCACAGGCTTTTGCCTACATGCAATTTTAAGATTTACCCAGCCTTTCATGAGTGTCTGTGTATGATGCCGCACATCTGCTCAGCCAGAGTGCATCCCCAATGAGCATGCTCAGACAGCATGGACATACTTGAGCATCCACGTCTGAAACTCTGTGCAGGTGTCAAAAACGGCAGTTAGGTGACTTGTATGTGCCATTTAGATGTATATAGTGAGAACAGATTTATCCTTAAACAACTTGGTTCTTTTAAATGTATAATTCTCTAGCACAGCTTATCTTCTGCATATACTGGTAGTATTTAAGTATATACTTCCATCTATTATGTATCACTTTATTAGAATGTATAGATTATAAAAGATCCTTCACTTCCTATTTCCTTTATATGGCTATATTGTCTTGCTAAGATATCTTTAGGGCTGTGTATCTATTTTAATTTGCCTTCCCTTTCTCCTGCCCTGTCCTATTTAATCATTTATCCACTTGTGATCTTTTTCTTTGTCCTATTAATTCTTTTCCCCAGTGATTACACTGGCACACACTACTAAGCATCCAGGAAGTTGATTGCTGGGTTTGTCGCTGCATTCAGTGAAAATAGTTGCTTATGAGCCATTAAAGGGTATAATTATGTTTTCTGGTTTTTTGAGTGCAGGATTCACATGGCCAGTATCCAAAAACTTACAATTCTCTGCTCAAAAGAAATTCACAGATTGATTATCAACATCAGAACTTTTAACTGAGATTGAACAGCATACTTCAATAGTCACCTGTTAGTATTAGCAAAAACAAAATACCATATTTACTCGAATACAAGATGAGGTGCCCTCTGCCAATCAGCATGGGGAAAAAAGCCCCTCATCATATGTGGAGGGCAAGTCTACAATGCTTCTGTGGAAATAGTATGGACAAACCCAGGAGAATTTCAGCATATCTATCCTCATCCATAGCAGGATTCATCAGCAATCTGGGCCACTTTTCAGTGTTAGGAGAGAAATGAAGACTAATCTAGTAATACATCTCCCATCTGCTTTCCTTAATTAATTATACTTTGAGATTTAAGGTCCAACTGGTGAGAGTACTCAAGCAGCAAATTAGATAACTTATATTTTAAAATTCATTAATGCATTAACATTGCGATAGGAAATTGTATTTCCTATCATGTAATGCTCCCATTTAAACAAAATAATGGCATTTCCTTGGAGACTTTCTGGTAATTTTGGCTGTTAATTCTTTTTAAAGCTCAGAAAAATCAGAACAAAAACTAAGTTAAATCTATGAAGATAAGATGATATAAAGGTCTATCTGCCTTCCTCATAAATAGCTTACATTAGCGTGCTCTATTCTTGTTTGCATTTAATACCTGAGTTGATTATTATAATAAATTATTTCCTGTTTGAAGTATAGATTTTTCACATTAGCATGCCAGTGTGACAGGTATGCATCTTTCTGTGACTTTTAATTATCTTTATCCTGGAGGATATTGTCTGAAAAACAGACACTTGGCAAAGTGATTCAACCAGAAGGAGGCATCTGACAAGACTAAAATTTCAATGTTCAGGACAAGGTCATAACACTTGAGAAGTTAGTTGGCTGAATGATTTTAAAGCCTTCTTAATACCCCAGAAAAAGGTGTCATTAGAGCTGGAACTAAATGGTAGGTGTCTCAGCAGAAAAGCCAAACAGTCCAGAAGTGTCAAACTTGTCCAGTCCCACATGCCAGAGATGGTCACTGGGGCAGTCTGTGCTGGATAGGGACTGTGCACCAGAGCCAGCATGCAGGGTTTGTCCACTGTGAATGACCCATGCTGTGCCCAGCCCCCTGTGCTGCAGACTGTGCCCATGCCTGGTCCAACCCCATGCACCACATGAAGCACACACTAGCCCCACTCTGGAACTTGTGCTGCAAGTGGTGCACAGATTAGATCTGGTGCTGCAGCAGTCTGGGGTGTTAGTTGCTTGACCGGCCCTGCCATGAACACCGTGTGACCCCAGATGCTGGGGGGCGGGGATGGTGAATTCCTGCAGGCGGCAACAGCACTGTTGGTGGTGGGAGCATGGCAGAGACAAGTGGGGAGCTGCCGCAGGCAGCTGCAGTGCTGTCAGTGGAGGTGGGAAGGGGTGGTGAGTGCTGACCAGTGGTCGGCGACCACCCACAATCACCACCGGCAGCATCAGCGGTGGCCAGAGGCAACAGTGTCAATGGCACCATTTTGCAAGGGGTGCATTGCCACACTCAGGGGGTGCACATGTACCCATGTGCACCCCCTAGGCATCATCAATGGGCCCTGCACACTGGCTCCAGTGCAACCCAATCCAGACTGTCTTTGGAATCAGCACTAAGAGCCAGTCCAGCATGAGGGCACTATGCAGTGCGTGATCTGGACTAACATTCTGTGCTGTGTGCAGTGCTTGTGGTGTCAGCTTCAACACGCATGCCAAACCAGCTCTGCATGTTGCATGCGGTTGCAGAGTCAGTCCAAAACCTATGGACCAGATCATAGGGCTTCACAAGCCACATCCAGCCTGTGGGTCATATGTGTGACACCCATGGTTTAGTGGGTAAAGAGACTATATTACATGTAGCCCCCTACAAGTGAACTCTCCAGGTCAGCTGAGATGGGAAAGGAGGGGCAATGTGGGAAGCATGCATTACTATCTCCTGGGCTATATCTGTTCTGTGTATAAATTAATATGTCAGGATGCAGGACTGTCAGAGAAACATCTGGCAAACACTAAATTCACTTTAATCATGTCCAGTACCCCCCCATCAAAAACAAATTGGATTACATTGAATATAAATTCTACATTAAGTTTCAGTAGAATCCTCTCCTTTGTAATATCAGCCCTTTAGACTCTGAATGGTTGGTTACAGTGGTGTGTGTGTGTGTGTGTGTATACACATATATATATGTGTGTGTGTATGTGTGTGTGTATATAGCACAACTGAAATGTATATCATATGCAAGACTCGCATAGGAATATCTGATCGCTAGGGCATGCCTATTAGCACAGACCCAAGTGATGGCTGGAGTAAACTGTACCAACTCAAAACTAGGCAATATAATTCAAGATATTTACTCCTCTCAGGCAAACTGCCTCCCTACTTTCTCTTCTCAGGTCAGAGGAATCATTTGTTGCTGGCCATTTCAAATGTAAATCAAGATATATGCTGCACTGCGAGAAAGGGAGTATATCTAAAGTTTTACTTACTCTTTCTCAATATCCACCTGTCTGAATGACATAGTAAATGCTCATTTGTAAGTAGGAATGATTCATGCCAGAACTGAAAGGTCTTATATCCTCTTACTGTGTGTAATTCAAGTGTCAGCCTATGCCAACAACAGAAAACCTACTTTTTAACAAGAATATCAAATGCCTCACACTCTATTGAAAACCCAGATGTTATTTTGACTTGTTCACATTTAAGGAATTGTATCAAGACTCTTGTTTCAGGGGTGGCCACAACACCCCCAGGTGGCTGCTCAGCTCTAGCTTGTTCCTGCTTATTCCAGGAGCTTTAGTTAAAGCGCTTCCGATGCCATTTGAAATGTGGTGACACTGAATACGTGTGGCACATAGACTGATGGAGTGTGCTAATTAACACATTGCAGCAAACTTGCAGCAGATTCACTTAATCAAGTCTGTTATGCCATGTGCTAATTAACACATGTCAGAGCAGAGCTCCATCATGTGTGTAGGTGCCCCTGCTTTTTAAAATAGTCACAGGTGATTCCTGATTTGGCTTGTTACAGGCAGCCTCAGGGTGGCCTCTTGCTTTTCAGCCTGCAGGGTTTCTGTGTAAGCCCCCAGCTCCTGTTGTTGCTGTTGCTGCTGGCTTTGGGGTGAGTGTTTGATCAAATTTTTTCCTCCCTTAGCCTGTGGCTGGGTTTGTCTGGCTGGCAGACCCTAGGTTTTGCGCCCTTCCCCCCCATTACATTACTGTAGGAGCCCCATTACAGGAATCATATAAAACACCTGAGGATATTATAAAAAATATGTTTGCCAAAACCATCACCAACACAAGATCCAGCCCCAGAGCAGCTCCCCACCCAGCTGCACACCCTGCTAGCACTGCTGGGGCTGGTCTTGATGGAAACCCTAGCTCTGCACTGTCATGGCTCTGCCACTCCTGGGATCGCCATGGAAACTGGCTGCAGTGATGCAGGCAGGGGCTGCTTGGAAATGGAGTCTTCTGTGGGCCCGATCTGGCCTTCAGGGTGGACATTACCCAATCCAATCTAGATTTTTAGAGCACATCCAGGGCATGGAGAACGACTGTCCACAGCATAAGCTATCCTGCATTCACTACAAAGGTATCAATTACCATGCATCAGCAGTGATCCTCAGGTTGTTAACAAAATCCTAAATAGGAACATTTTCAACCTAGCAGTCACTGCATTAAACTAAGTCCTTCTAGCCCCTGGACAACATCCAGCACAGCTCATGCTGATTGCAAGAAGTTCCCAGGGGGCATGGTGCTATAAAATACAAGACAGTCCGGCAGCAGTACTTCTTAGCTCTTAATATCTGTGCTGCCATGAAGGGCCATCCAATTCTGTTGAAATCATGAGTAAAAGCTACAAGAATCCTAAATGAAGAGAATGCAAACAATGTTATGGTAAACTTTCCTTGTCTTTGGAGACAGACCATGTTTTTTCCACCTCAGGTTCCACATTCAAAATGATTTTTGTTCATATAACTAGTGTTGGGGTCAGATCCATCTTACATACTGCATGTCAAAGCAGAGCAGTTACATCTATTGCTGCGTTTGGTTTCCCCACTTAATCCTACTTTAATGAGACTTTAATATGATCTCTTGAGACACAATAATATAAACCTGGGTAATTAAAAAATAGATCTAAAGAACACAACCATATTTAGCATTCTACATCCAAATAAGATTAATTTAGGGTAAGGAGATTGTCAAAGGCTTCTTTCCAAATTAGATAAATGCAAACGAACAGGAAAGAGTCTACATTAAAACACTTCACATGTCCTTTCCCTTTTCAAACTAAACTCTTTTCAAGTTTTAACATTTTATCTTTTATTAAAAGCAACAAATAGTAGTAGTGGAAAGGGAGACAAACAACTAAGGAGGAGAATAAAAGTATTGCTCGGGCATGCAGAGTTGAAATCAGGAAGGCCAAAACGCAGTTGGAGTTTCAGCTAGCCAGGCACATGAAAGGTAACAAGAAGGGTTTCTGCAAGTATGTCAGCAACAAGAGGAAGATCAGGGAACATGTGGGACTTTTACTGAATAGAAAAGGCAACCTAGTGACAGAAGATGTAGAAAAGCTGAAGTACTTTTTTACCTCAGGCTTCACAAGCAAAGTCAGCTCCCAGACTGCACCAGGCAGCATGGTTTCGGGAGGAGGTGAGCAGCCAACAGTGACAAAAGAATGGGTTAGGGATTATTTAAAACATCTGGATGTGTACAAGTTCATGGGGCTGGATGGGATATACCCTAAGGTGCTGAGGAAGTTGGCTATTGTGATTGCAGAACCATTTGCCAATATCCTTGAAAACTCCTGGCAGTCGGGAGAGGTTCCATATGATTGGAAAAGGGTAAATATAGGCTTTTATTATGGTCTCCCACAACTTTCCAAGCAAGCTAAGGAAGTATGGGTTGGATGAATGGAATATAAGGTGGATAGAAAACTGGCTAGATCATCAGGTATCCAGTAGAGTGCCCCAGGGGTTGATCCTGGGACAATTTTTGTTTGGTATCTTTATCAACAATGTGAAAAATGAGATGGAGTGCATCCTTAGCAAGTTTGCAGATGATGCCAAGCTGGGAGAAGTACTAGATATGCTGGAGGGTAGGGCTTCAGGATTCAGAAAGATGCAGACAAGTTGGAGGATTGGATCAAAAGAAATCTCATGGGGTTCAATAAGGACAAGTGAAAAGTCCTGCACTTAGGACAGAACAGTCGCACGCACAGGTACAGGCTGGGGGCTGACTGACTAGGCAGCAGCTCTGCAGAAAGGGACCTGGGGTTTATGGTGGACAATAAGCTAAATATGAGCCAACAATGTATCCTTGTTGCTAAGAAGGCTAATGGCATACTGGGCTGCATTGCTAGCAGATCAAGGGAAGTGATTATTCCCTTCTATTCAGCACTAGTAAGGCCACATCTGGAGTAGTATGTCCAGTTTGGCCCCCCCCCACACTATAGAAAGGATGTGGGGACATTGAAGAGAGTCCAACAGAGGGCAGTAAAAATGACTAGGGGACTGGGGCACATGACTTATGAAGAGAGTCTGAGGGAACTGGGCTTATTTAGTCTGGAGAAGAGAAGACTAGGGACAGGGCAGGAGGGATTCAATAGCAGCCTTTAAATACCTGAAGAGGATGTAGCTAGACCAGGAGCGAGCAATTATTTCAGGTGGAGGGCCGCTTACTGAGGTTTAGCAGGTCATCAATGGCTGCATGACAGGCAGCCGGGGCAGATAAATATTAATTTTCTAAATTTTTTAGGGGCCCTGTGGGCGGGAGAGAATGGTCTAGTGGGCCACATCCAGCCCACGGGCCACATTTTGCCCACCCCTGAGGTGGACTGTTCTCAGTGTGAACATCTACACATACATTTGATCCAGGACCAGTTTACTTGAGAGTAAACTACTTGTCACTTGTGAGTAAATGCTCCTGGGCGGGCATCTACACATGTAGGGATGCAGGAACAGATTTGCTGCTATTGGGCATTTTTACACACATATGTGTTGCAGCACCAGGTGCTTTGAAAGGCGGCTGGCACTGCAACACATGCGGTTGTATAAGAGGCAAAATGTACATCAGCACTGAGAAAATGGCAGCAGCACACTTTTGAACTAAAACACCCCAGAGGTGCTTTAGTCCATCAAAAGTGCATCACTGCCATTTTGTGTGCATTGACACACATTTCTCCACTTATACAACTTCACGCAGCACAGTGCAGTTCACCTCAGTCTGCTCTGAAGCAGCAGATTTCTGGCACATCGCTGGAAAAACGCGTATAAACGCGTATGTGTATAAACGCTCAAGGGTAGCAAACTGCTCCTGCTTCTTGGAGCCCTGCAATGGGCCCCTGCCACCACCAGGGGCAGATCTAGGCTCCCCCGGGTGTTGGTCCATGAGCTGGCAGGGAGTACTGAGCCAGGAGACAGTCGTCTTTTGGACATCAGAGGCAGGTTAAGATTCATCGGGGCCCTGGGCAAACTGAAAATTGGAAGCCCCCTACACCCCATTATAAACATGAATGTATCAAAAAGCATTAGTAAATAGACCTGTTCAATGTTTAAATGGTGCAATAATAAATAAAGCTGCTCAGGGCTGGGTGGTCTCTGGGCCAGGCTCTTAGCTACCTGTGACTGTCACACGACCTGCAACCCAACCCATCTCTATTTGTGTGTGTGTCTGTATGTCTCTATGTCTGTGTGCCTGCCCCTCGCTCCCAAGCCACAGCCCCCTCCCCTCCCCTCCCCTCCCCTCCCCAGCCCTAATATTTCTCCTCACTCCTGACTATACTCACCCCTACCTGCTTCTAACCCATTGTCTTGTGGCATTTTCATTGGCTGGCATTCTTGTATATCGGCTTCTGGTGTAGCAAACCCTGCAGTTTTTCTTTTATTTAATTAATTTTAAAATGCATTCCCTCCCCTTCCCCCAACCATTTCTGACTTTATCTCTCCCTCTCTATTCCCTATAGATAAGTATAAGTAAGCTAAGTAGTAGGATAAGCTTTAACATTTTATTTTAGGTAGTAAAATAAAATCTTTTATTTTTCTCTCCCCTCTTTGCAAATACTTGTTCTGCTATTTTGATATAGGTATCTACTGTTTTATAAGTGATCATTATTATGTTTGTATTGATTTTTTTTACCGCTTTTATATTGTGTGATTACTGTTTTAGGCCTGTGAAGGCCACATCTGTTTCTCCCAAAAAAACTCTGCTCTGTAACAATTTGGTTAGGATGGGACCAGCAGAAGATACATTCCTTACCCTCTCTCTTTAGGTAACCTGAGCTGGATACATTCCTGAGGGAGGGTGGAAACCTGCTTCCTCTGTCTACACGACAGGCATCACATACCTGGGTGAGGGGCTTACTCCCTGGGAAGCTAAGAATTTCCAGTTTGCCCAGCAACTAGTGATGCATTTCAAATTGGTTGCCTGACAGCCAACAGGTGCTGGCCTCCATTGGACCAGATAAACGAGGTCACAAGGGATATATAAGTTAAGGACTGCCCAGTGTAGGGGCCGAGAAACGCCGGCAGAATGGGGCCACCAATGGAGTGGAATTAGATACAGGAAGTGTAGTGGTTGCAACAGAAAAACTTTACTTACAGGCTGCCATACAGCGAGGCATACAGTGTAGGCACACTCCGTAGACAGCAACAAAATGAAAACTGTAAACAAGCACACTGACATTCACACTTACTCAGGGTATGGGTTACGTCATAGTAACCGCGATGGGGAGTTGTTGGTGGTTGATCAGGCCCCTCCGTGGCTCTGAGGTACATGTGGGGATCTCTCCCTATGCGTGTCTGAGCTCTCCTCCAACTTGGGTGGAAATGTCCCAAGTCTTTTATATGGCTAGCGAGCCAATTGCTAGCTACCACGTGTGACACCGAGCCAATCGAAAGGATGCACTCAATGGTGCAGCTGCAAGCTTTTGGTGAGAGCTGATTTTGCACCAAGGACTCTTTCCCACCTCAGGGGAAATCCCTGCACTGGGTACTCGCAATGTGCTTAAACGCAGCTGTGCCGAGGCATCTCTTAACCATTTAGCTCTGATATGCCCCCTTGCCGATGGCACAGTTGTAGCTAGAGCATGTTCGAGTCGGTCAGATCACTCTGTCAGACGGATTCACACAGCAAATGGGTGTAAACAAAAACGGACAACGAAGCAAGTTCATTCTCCAGGAATTGAATTAAACAATAACCTATCAAAACACAACTAGACATTAACAGCTTCGTTATAAACAGTTCAGTTATCAGGACTTTGGTGGGTGTCATCGCGTCCTGGTCTCTTGAGGTATTCTCCCTCTCAAAATATTTTCTCTCTCTCCCTGGTCTGGTCTGCACACGTCTCGGCAAACCTGCAGAGAAAGAAACTCGCAGAAAAATTAGTTAGTCATTTTCTCAAGATGACTTGTAATCTGGCTTGTCTTGGCATTGGAATCCCAGCTCATACGCTAGGTTCTATTGACCCTCATCTCCCAAAACTCGCAACTGCTGCTTCATGAATGTAGAATAACACATGAGGAATCTGAACATCTCTCGTTCCTCTGGCATTCTTTGCACCGGCTGTAATCGTCGCAAACTAGACTTGTACATTCGATGCTGCTCTGGGTCACTGGACTCTGACCCGGTTTTACAAGAGCTTGCAGTCGCGGAAGTTGACGCAAAAAATCACTTGCAGGCTATCCAACTAGAGGGTTCAACAAAATTCGGAGGATGATGGCAGCTCTTCCTCTGTACACTTCAACGCAAGCATCGTTACTCATTAGCGTGATCAGAACAGCTCCGGGATCTTGCAGATAATGGTGAGGCCACAATCCTCGCTGCTGGGGTAGTAACAGTCCCGGTGCATGTCGTCTAGGATTCCACGTGCAATACGAAATCCCGAAGATCGCCTGCAAGATCTGTTCCATGCTGACTTTCGATGGTCCACCTTCATTCCATGCATACGCTCTCTGGCTGGCCTGACCCGCAACAAGTGCTAGGAGCAAGATGGGCCAATAAACATTATATGTCACCATACTGATGTCAGTAGCGTGTCCTCTGCTCCATGAAGCCCGTTTGGTTAGAGAACTTGCTTCATCTTGGTCCACCAGGTTGGATCCAAACTCCACGATCAGGCGTCCCATCCACATAGCTAGGGTCTCTGCTGATCTTATCTTGGACCTTTTGCATAGGGCCTGCAATTCAGTCCAGGTTCTGGCGTGATAGGTGCTGGCAGGAGTACAGGCTGCACTCTTCGCACTCATCACTTGGCTTCTCATTGTCACAGGGTGTGTGGCCATCTGAGTCATCGCTGCATCTGACGGGGAACTCAGTTGCGGCATGTTTCCCATTGCCTCCTTACTGTGGCCCGGAGGCGGACCTGTGGGGATTTCAGGCAGTGGAGTCGCTACTTCTGCCCTCCTGCCGATAGCTCTGCCCTCCTCTTCTGTCCTCCTGTGGTGGCTCCATTCCTCTTCCGTTCTTCTGTGGGTAACTCTGCCCTTCTCCTCTACCCTTTCGTGATGGCTCCCCTCTGTTTCACTGCCATCTTGCGATGACGGGGGACCTTGTCTTTTCTCTGTAGTTGCAACATGCTTGACTGTGTGAACAGCATGCATTCGGGCTTCCAACTCAGTCTTTTCCTGCATTAGGGTCGTGACTGTATGGAACATTACTCGCAGCATTCTCCCATTTCCATATTCCGTGCCAGTCCCTTCGACGCTCTCCTCCACTTCTCTGAGGAGCTCCAAAAGCTCCAATTCTCCTAACTCAGGTAGCAGCAAGTCCAAATCAATCAGCACTGGCTCCTTACTCTCTTGCACACAACATACACAGCAAGCAAACTCCTGACTGAGAGCAATATCTTCCTCTCTCAGCTTTTGTCCGGCTGAGGACTCACTGCCCCATTCCTCTCGGGGTCTGAATTGAACCCGCTCACTCCCCATCACACATCCAAACGCTCTTGGGTGGAGACACACTTCCCATTCTTTTGAAGGTTCCCCTTCTCCCTCAAGCGAGAGGCAACTGCTCACAAATCTTCCACTCGTTCCACCCGCTTGATGGTAGATGATGTGTGCGCCTAACTCCATGGCGTTTAGCACGTGGCATTTTCTGCTACACCGGGGCAAGCAACCTTCAACCAATTCCAGCTCCATCGCATCTTCCTGGTGTACCGATCCTGTTTGTGACTCCATGTGGGGGCTGAGAAATGCTGGCGGAACAGGGCCACCAATGGAATGGAATTAGATACGGGAGGTGTAGTGGTTGCAACAGAAAAACTTTACTTACAGGCTGCCATACAGCAAGGTATGCAGTGTAGGCACACTCCGTAGACAGCAATAAAATGAAAACCGTAAACAAGCACACTGATGTTCATGCTCACTCAGGGTATGGGTTACGTCATGGTAACTGTGATGGGGAGTCATTGGTGGTTGATCAGGCCCCTCCGTGGCTCAGAGGTACATGTGGGGATCTCTCCCTATGTGCATCTGAGTTCTCCTCCAACTTGGGCGGAAATGTCCCAAGTCTTTTATACGGCTAGTGAGCCAATTGCTAGCCACCACGTGTGAATAATTTACACCGAGCCAGTCGAAAGGATGCACTCAATGGTGCAGCTGCAAGCTTTTGGCGGGAGCTGATTTTGCATCAAGGACTTTTTCCAACCTCAGGGGAAATCCCTGCACTGGGTACTTGCAATGTGCTTAAACGCAGCTGTGCCAAGGCATCTCTTAACCATTTAGCTCTAACACCCAGGAGGAGGGGGCAGCAGCCATAAGGGAGACTCAGAGACAAAGAAGAGCTGAACCATCTGAAACTTGCTTTCTCTCTCAAAACTCATGATCAAGGAACTACCTGCCTCCAGAGGGAATCTCCACCTGCCTCTGGATGATACTTGTGAGTAAGCTACCTGAGATCTAACTAGATATATAACTTGCAGTATCTCAGATGTGTGATCAAAGGCTACCCAGGCATGGGAGTTTTCTCTATGGGATTTCTCTGATATTGCTTTACCCTGTACCCTATTCCAACCCTACCTCTTGTAACCAATAAAGTTTTTCTTTGTACCTAGTGTGGGAGATTTATTGGGAGTGGGACTAGATTATGCCTTGGAGTCCCCTTGGTTCAGTTGATTAAGGGAGACCACTACTTTGTGCTTCTGACTGAGGGAAGCATCCCAAGTTCTTGAAAGGAATCAAGTACCCCTGAGGGCTACTAGGCTTGTGTTTCCCAGGATGCACAGAGCCAGAATCAAGCCCAGCCCTGGGTGGTGATAGTGGAACCCCCAGGCTAGTCTTGTGCTCCAGGAAGGGGGTCGGCCAGATGCGAGGCGCCTCCAGGGAGGCACTTGGAGCCCGGAAGGTGGTCAGGCACAGTGAGGTGGGTGGCTCAATGCAGGAATGCCCCCTATTGGCCCGCCACAAGGCCTATATATATAAATTAGCATAAGTCATTAAGTCACGTCAAGTTTCTACCTTGTAACGTCAAGCCTCCATCTTATCGCCATGCCTGGGTGTGTAACCTATGACTCATAGGTATGTGTGTCTGGTGAGGTTATTTGTGAAGGCATGGGGTGCTCTGTGTGTGGGTGGGATGGCGAGGGGTTGGCTCTGTAGGCTCTGGGTCCCTGATCAGGGGCAGGGAACTTGGAAAGAGGTGCAGAGGAAGGGCAGATCCTTGCCCCAATGTAGCAGTGCAACAGCTAGCAGGTTGGGGTAGGAGGCTGGACTTATTCCACCCCTGCAGCTCTTTCCAATCCCCATGTCTTGTTTATTGGATTAGGGAACAGGGTTGGGGCCTACCAGTTCCCAGCCTGTACCTAGTATGTGGGGCAGAGGCTGGGGAGTTTATTCCCCACCCAGGTCCATGTGTGCAAAGCTGAGTGGGAAACAGGCTGAAGAGCTTGTTCCCTGCTCAGCTTCATGTGTGTGGAGCTAAGTGGGGAACAAGCTCCCCAACCTGTTTCCTGCCCAGCTCTGCCCTCATGAAACTGGGCAGGGAACAGGCTCCCCAGCCCCTGCCAACAGGGACCTGTGCGGTTGTGAAGCTGGTGCTGGGAGATAAGAATCTCCCATCTCCCCACTTCCTGATTGCTATTTTGAGCAAGGGGCTTGGAGGTCCCTGCTGCTGGGGCAAGGGAACATAGTCTCACCTGAGCTCCATTGGCAGAGCCTGCCTTGGCAGCAGGCAGCTTCTGGGGGCAGGGAGATATCTCAAAATAATGGCTGATGGAGAACATATTTGCTCCCTGTCAGGCACCTACACAAGTGCTACTGCACCATTATTAATTGAAAGTAAATTTGCTACTTGCTTTTTCAGGTAACAAATTTACTCAAGATTAGTGAGGTTTACTGTGTAGTAAGCATGTGCACATG
Organism: Caiman crocodilus; assembly: GCA_030014935.1. Taxonomy (NCBI): domain Eukaryota; kingdom Metazoa; phylum Chordata; order Crocodylia; family Alligatoridae; genus Caiman; species Caiman crocodilus. The sequence goes on from JAGPOW010000290.1 coordinate 17,809,554, forward strand.
TAGCACTGGAACACGTTGTTCAGAGAGGTTGTGAAATCTCCATCCTTGGAGGTTTTTAAGACCTAGGTAGACAATGCCTACCTTAAGATGATATAGTTGGGGATGGTCCTGCTTTGAGCAGGGTGTTGGACTAGATGACCTCCTGAGATCCCTTCCCACACTTACTTTCTATTATTCTGTTTCTTAGCTTGGACTATTTTTCAACAAGGATAAAAATCTAGCCTTCCTGGAAATGGTGTAAAAAAATGTAGACGTAGAGAGTTGAGAATCTAACATACATTTTAGTTAACATACATCATTGTAAAAGCTAGAAAACTTGCTGCTAAGGCCTTGCAAATTACCTTGGCTTTGAGGCCAGCTTTCCTTTGTTTAAAACATTTTGGTAATGTTGATTACACTGAATATGAAATACATTGTGCACACATCTTGCAGAGATTACAGAATTTACAATTTGGTATGGAGTGGAGAGAGTAAAATTTATCTCAGGTGTGTTTGAGGGATGGGCTACAAACACTAAAGTGACTAGATGAAACAGATACATTGGGTGCCCAGTGCAGCATATAGATACTAGTTGAAGTAAACTGCATTTTCCACACTTATAGTTGAATAAAGAAGTATTTATCTTTTCTTGTGTATATGAGATACACAGTGAGTTTTGCTATGAACATTTAAATTTTGGATCTAATCTGAAGTAGAAATAATGCACATCTTAGAATCAGTGGCTGCATCTACATAAAATGCTGCTTGCGCAGTAAACCTGAGTTATAAACAAGTACTAAGCGACTGTGCAGTAACCTACATTACTGCTTAGTAGCATTGATGAATGGCTTTTGCTTGATGCTGACTGCACAGTAGCCCAAGGCTAGTGCACAGTAGCATCATGTCATGGTTTCTGCCACATAACGCTACTGTGCTGTACTTTCAGGCTATTGTGCAGTCAGCGTCTTGTGTAGACATGGCCAGTATGAAACGTATAAGATATGAAATTATGTGATCAATATTGAAAATACAGATGATGGGTTAATGAAAAAGTACTGTTTGTAGATTAGGGAAGGATGGTAAGAGTTAAGTTTATTTGTGGAAACTTGGCTCCAAATTTTACTTTCCTCTGCTTTCCTAGAGTTACTAATCTCTAAGAGTATTGTTTTAAGTAGCATTTAATTAAAAGTTCAGGTTTATCTAACTTTTTAGCTGCTTTTTTTCCTTTTAAATATTTAATAACAATACCATGGGGATTGTAATATGCTGTGTTCACTATAATAAATTCAGTGAACCAGATTATTTCAGTTGGTGTCAAGATGCTCCCTGAGCCTGGTTGGCATTATCTAGTAAATTTTCTAAACTCTAATCTATTAATGAAAGTGATAATCCTGAGTAATTGTATTTTACCATACTCAGATATTATTCCATCTACGGTATGGATTAGCATCATTTATTTTCTGGAATGAGAAAAAGTTGATTCATCCATTTGCTAGGCCCTGCTTGCATGAAATTCAAAAAATGAGAACACTATCCCTAATACGGATCCTTAAGTACTGTTTAAAATTTTCTTCCAGTGCTCCTTTCCTCTCCTATATTGACCATTTATTCATATAGGGTTTTTTGGGTGTATTTTTCAATTTCTAATTTGATGGAAATCTTAACCCACTACTCATTACTATTTTTCTAGCCTTCTGTGAGGGACTGCATCAATGCCTTTTAGAAAGTTTAAATAAAATTAATTAACCGGTTCTTCTTTAGCTACTTCCATTGACCTTCTCAAAAAATTCTAGTAGATTAGAGAGACATGCTTTTCCTTTGAATTTCTTCTTTTTTCCTGTTATACCATTTTCATCTGAGCTTTTTATAATTTTAAAGTTATTGTGTTGACCATTTTTCTTTAAAAAAACAAACAAAAAACAACAAACAAAAATCCCTCAGTGCCCTATAATGCCCAAGATTATGCACTTGGCCCTAAGGCATCCAGACTTCTCTACAGGTAATTTTATTTTCTCAGCACCACATGTTCTTCTCTTATGAATATTTCTATAATGTCAGAATTTTATATTTCACCGTTTTGGATTAATGAGAAAAAGATCACTGAGAATAAAGGCAAATAAACTGGATTAAGATTACACTAGAAAATTGTATTTAAAAGCCAGTGTTTCCTTTTTAATACATGATATCCACACACATGACACACTGGTAGTAGCCAATTTGTTTCTTTTTTCATAATGCCAATGTTATCAGATCTGCAGGGTACTGCCCCTTTCTCTGGTTCTTGCCTGCCATAACTTTGGTCTTATTATGGGAGGAAAGAGATGGAGTGTTAATAGGTACCCGCAAAGTAATGACGCTTAACTCATAATGTAATTCCAGGTGCTTTATTCTCTTGTCTTTCTTTTACAGCAGCTTGGACCACAGGCGGCAACTCATCACCCTCCTACTGTCCAGAGTCACCCTCATGCTTGAGGAAAGATAACCAGATTTGCTGTCCTAAAGGTAAGTGCCAGCTGGGAGACTCTCAGTACTAATTACCTCATTAGCAGCCCACGCAAATGAGGCCTTTTATCTCTTGCTGATTACTGTGAGGGGCATTTCTGGCTGTCCCCCCTCCGTGGGTCTTGTCCAGAGGGAGTCCTGACCTAGTCCCCCTGAGTGGGAGTCACTCCAGCTGGTGACTTGGCTTAATATCCACTAAGTGCCTCGTTAGCAGTGGAGGCTGGCCACGTCTCTTACTGCCTCTCCGTGGTTTGTGCCAGCTTGGCTCTGGGAGCACCCTAGCTGGTGGAGCTGGTGCTGAAACTTCAGGATGGTCTCCCCCTTTCCCTTCGAGATTGCTCTCTGCTTCCTCTCTCGGGTCCCAACCAGGGAGCTCTTCTCTGCTTCAGGATGCTGTGCTGCATCCAGGAGTTGCCTGGATCTGCAACTCCTTCCCTTTTTACTCATTGCAGCAGCTGGGGTTTCATGCATCCATACTGGGCATCTGGAGGCTACCTGGCTCTTCTCCTCATCTTTTTTTCTGAGGTCCTGGATGATCCTTCTCTTCATTCTTTAAGTGCTCAAAGGCATTTTTCCCAGGGCCTCTTCCTTCCTTTATTCCCAGAAGCCAGGTCCCATTGGCTTGCCAGTGGTGTGGGGAATCTCCCCCTGCCCTTGCCTGGGCACCATGACTGCCAGCTGTGGAGATTTTCCCCAAGTAACAGGGCTCCTGTCAGGGACCCTGCTATAGCCAGATTGATGTTAAATAGAAGCAATATATATTTCTGCTTGTTTCATGTTTAATATTTCACAAGTTTAAGTAATAAAACTATTGCTACGGCAGGGTCCTACAGGAGGGCCGTGATCTCCTGAAGGCCCTCTACCCTTGCCAAGTCCAGCCCAAGGCACCCTAAAATTCTTACCCGCCACGACTTTGATGATAAGTATGTATGGGAGGCTGCCTTTATACTGCCCTGGGCACAGTGTATTGGGACATCTGTCCCCATGATCTCTCGACCCCACCAGGGTGTCTCCCTGTGTGCTGGGTGCCTTCCAGGCACCCTGGCCTTAGGGTCTTGCGTGTGTACCAGACGTTGGTGTGTCTACCTACATGCCTTCTATGAAAATGCCCCTCCTGGGCTCTCTCCAGGCCCTCTCCTGGGGCTTCTTACTCAATTGTGTCCCCTCTCTAGGCACTTCTCGTCAGCGCCCCCTTCTCTGGGGCTTCTCGTCAGCGAGTCACCGGTCTTCTTGCCCACTGCACGGCTACCCTCTTCTAAGGCCAGGC
>JAGPOW010000290.1:17813401-17825316 GCA_030014935.1 Caiman crocodilus
TGCTGCTATCCCCTTTTGGATCGGGAACCACCGCAGCACTTGCCCTTATCAAGGAAGCGCTATGCTGCTAACCCCTGTCTCTCCCAGGGTCCACCTCAGTATCCAGCCTCTGGCTGGGATCTAATGCCGCGCTAGCCTCCAACCAGTCTCGCGGTGCCCGTCCTGGGCTTCTCACAATGGTGGCCCTTGTGGGCTCTTTAAAATGCTGCCCCTCCTGTCTAGGGCTTCTCCACATGTCACCCCTTGTGGGCTTCTCAAAATGGCGCTCCCCGCTCTGATCTCGCCGTGCCCTCACAGGGCTCCTCAATAATGCTGCCCCTTTTCGGGCCTGGCATCTCTGCACCCCTTGCTGCTGCTGTGCCCTCACTGGCACCTATGAGCATACTGCGCCCCATGGGCACCAGGATCCCCACACTGCTGGGGTCCCTCCAAGAGATTATTGCGCCCCACTGGCGCCGGGATTCCCACCTTACTGTGGGTCTCCCCTGAGGCCTCCTCCTTCCCCTACAGCCTCGCCCAAACCACCGGTGTAAACAACAACCAAAACACAAGCATCTGGCTATAACTTAAACATCAGGCATCTGGCCATAACTACATAAGCCTCCCGGCTTCTATTTAGCATCATTGCTCCAGCCTCTGGAGCACTCATGAGCTGCACTCACAGGTCTCTCAGAGCTCCTGCCCCTTCGGCTGCTGGCAGAGAACTCCCAGCCTGACTCTGGCTCTGGGATTTATAGGGCCAAGCCCTGCCCCCTAGGTCAGCTGACTCTCATCAGTTGCCTCAGCAACCCTCAGCTGTGCTGCCTGACCAAACTGCTAGGGCTCTCCCCAGCAGATTCCATACACAAGGAGCGGTGCAGCAAGGTGCACCGCGACAACTATCAAACAAATGGCTACAATGTGAAAGAACTCATTTTTGCTTTGTCATAAGAATGTTCTTTTCCTGTAAATTCCATCTTTGTCCATAGAATTTGGTCTTTCTAGCAGTTCATTATAATTGATCTAGTCAGGCCTTTTAATATTTGTTTGAATGATGGTGTGACCTTACAAATGAACCATTATAAGGTACTTCTTCAGTATTATGCACTGTATGATGAATAATAATAGTGGAGGTAAAGTAATACTAGCTGTATTGCATATTTTAATTACTCGTTTTCAAACAATGTGGAATACTTAGATATTCTGGAAACAATGTCATATATAAATACATCAAACAAAACATTTCACACATTATATATCTTCTTTCAGCCTTGCCTCCCTTAGTGCTAGTGCTTTAAATGCATTTTATGTGGGAGATCTCTAACACTGGTTTTCTATTTCATTCAAGACTCCAAGCATGATTGGAAACTGATATTACATATTCAACTGATATCTCAATATTAATTGTTTCCTTGGAAATCAATCTCTTGTTCTTTCTGACTGTGAGAAAAACAAAACAAGTTATAATCATGTAGAAAACATCGAATTATTATTACCAATGTGCCAAAATGAATCTGTACCTAGCTTCTTGTAAGAGGCTTTGTACAGAGATTGTTGCACTGTTCAGTAAAGTTGTATTTTTCCGCTCTTTATCCAAGATACTGAAATTCTCAGCATTATCTGTTTATCCAAGGCTATTTGCAAGTATTACTCTGTTTATATGTCTTTTAAAAATGGTATGTTTCTTGTTATATATTTAAATTCTGCTTAGAGATTTTCAAGCTGGCAGAGCTGCCCTTTAGTTTTACAGTAAATATTATGATGCCTCTATAGAGTCTGCTATTCTTTTATTTGCATTTTTGATCATGTAAGTCATACATGCCAAGCAATATAATGTTCCTTCACTAAACAAAACAGAAATGGTGCATATAGTGAAGTTTTCCAAAACCCTTCCTTCTTTGGAGAGCTTATGTAAGTGCATCCAAGTAACATTATGGCCTGTTATATAGTGACCTGTTGGGAACTCTAGCATTTCAAAATGAAGACAGCATTTTCATGCTATTGCTTGCATAGTACATTTAACAATTTCCTCATTACCTCAGGAAGTTCAATAGTAGAACTGGGTCCCAAAAGGTATTAGATAAATTTGTGTAAGGTAGATCTATCAGCAGCTGTTAAATATAACAGGCAGGAAATTGCTAAAGCTATAACTGCTGGTACACAGGAGAGTATGACAGGGGGTGGATCACTTCAGCTAGGCCACATTTTTTACATACTTCCTCTAAAGTCTGCCCTATTTGTCACTGTCAAAGAAAAGATGGGTTTGGGGGACCCCTTTTTTCTGAGTTATGAAGACTTCTGGTCTGGCCTGGAATGGTGGTTATGATGTTGTAATATTAATTAAAAACCATTATCATCTAACTCTAGAGCCCACCCAAACTATAAACAGCTACTTGAGGACAACACCTCAAGGACTGAAGGATCGTCACTGCTTTTGTGGATTCCTTTAATATATTTTGATCACAGGGTTAGAATGCTCTCCACATTCAATGAGTTCTGGTATTACTACAAAATACACCATCAAAGCCAAAAATAAAGAAATATGTGCTCCAAAAAAATATAGTAATTAAGTTGTATAATGATCGGGGGGACCGTAACTCTGCTAGTACTTCATAATGTTTCCCATGTATGTCCAGCAGAATTTTGTTTTTGCTTGAATTTAGTTTGAAATAACTATTTTTCATCCATGCAAGATCCCTTGACATTGTGATGTCCTCAGGATGACATTGGCTGCACCTGTGGAAAATTAAATATGCAGTGAAGTGTTAACAGCATATTGCTGGCAACAGGAACTGGAGCATTTCACTACTCCTCCATTGAAGGGGAAAGGGAACATTATAGATCTATGTGGAACTCCAGAGAACTAGGCATTTGGAGATGGCCACTTGGTCCTATAACTGCTGCCTGTTGAGAAGTGAATATGGATGCTTTGGGGGCAAAATCAGTGCTGTTTGGGGAAATATTTTTTTTCAAAGGTTAAATGAATATTCACTTGGAGTACAGACAGATGTTAGGGTCCTGCTTAACTCATGATACCATACATAAAGTGCCATGAGTTAGAATGCCCCCTTGATCCAACAGATGTTCACCTGTTGGTTTGGGGAGGGGTGGGGGGTGGTGTAGGCAGCCTGCAGCCTACACCACCAGCCCAGGTCAGCAGACAGGAATGCTCCAGCCCAACGCACCTCCTCCTATTACTCCATCCAGGGTAGCTAGGGTGGGAGGTTGCAAGTTGAGGGGGGCCCCATTCCCAGCCCTTCCCCTTCAGCTTTGAGCATTCAGCAACTGACAGCTCCTTTCATAGATTCACAGATCCATAGATTGTAGAGTCACAAGGGACCACAAAGGATCATCATGTCTGACTCCCTGCCCCAGGCAGGAAAGAGCACTGAGGCCATATGGCCCCAGCCAGGTGTCTATCTAGCCTCCTCTTGAAGACCTTCAAGTTAGGTGAGCACATATGTCTGTGCTCTTTGCTGGCTGCTCCCAGCTGCTGACTGGCCAGAGCTGAGAGGGAAGGGGAGCATACCCCTCACTTTGGGTGTCTGACCCAGCTTCCCCTAGTACCTCAGATGGGGTAGCTGGGGGGGGGCTGTGAGGTAAGAGGGTTCAATTCCCCCTCATCTTCTCCCCCAGCTCTGGCCATTCAGCAGCTAGCTGTCTCCCTCTGACAGCCCTAAGGTGCTCTGCTTTTGAGTGCCTTAATGTAATACCTAATAAACCAGAACAATTTTTTTGTGTGATTTGCTATTTTTAAAATGCTTTTCAGCTACACATGCATGTTAATCATGGCTGTAAAGCACTTTCAGGGGCCAGATGGCTCAAAAACTCTCACTTTTCTCTGTAACCTTGGATTTTAAAATGAGTTCCTTGAGTTGCACTTAATTCCCCCTTTCAAAGGTTGTCAGCAGTGACAGAACCCAGAATCCCAAATAGGGATCTATGCTTGAAAAAAAAAATACTTCAGCAGACTGTTAGAACAAAGCCTCCCTCCCTTCTTCCTCATTCTCTCTTCTTCAGCCTTATATGGGCAAATGAAATGATTAATGGCATCCGAGTTATTATATGGCTCACACAGTGCTCATTGTCTCCAGGAAATGCTGGTTAGGAATCACACACTGAACCATCAGGCGGTACTAGTAACAGGAACTCAAAGACTGAACTGTAAAAATGTTTCCTGTTCAAAGGAAGAAGCCATATAAAAAAGTTTCAGATGGTTGCCCTTTAGGTGAATCTTGAGTTGGTTAACTTTTTGACTTTTTTGTAGCAAATTCTCATCTGATTGAACTTCTTATTTGGGAATGTAATTAAATATGTAATTCAAAATGTGTACTCCATATTTCTGGATACACAACTGAGCACTGGTATCTGTCTTTTTATTTGCATACTCTCTATCTCTTCTTCCATAATTTGGTTAGATATTAAAATCAAATTACATTGCTAGTTTATATATAAATTACTGTAGAAAAATCTTACAGTCAGTTAATTTATGCAAATTGTAATGAAGAATATAATTTTCTTGAACAAAGATCATTATGAACTCCAGGGTGTATTGCTCTGTCAGTTACTATGAGGCGGACATACAGTGACCTTTTCTTAATTAGAGTAGGCGCTTATGTATTAGGACTTGCAATTCACTCAAGGCTTGCAAGTATCGTAGTATTAGAGCAGTTTTTTTCCAATAAGCATTAAGTGAGCAAATGATATGATCTGTATTTTAAAAAGTTTAAATCTCTTAATTCTATTGAATGGTATTCTTTTTCAAAAAGTTGGATAAAAATCATAGAACAAAAAATAAAGCCAGGTCAGAAAAGCCATAATCTTAGTGAATTCAAGGGTATCCTAAACTTGGTTCTATTCTACATATTAATGAAAAAGGAACTTATTTTCTTTATCACTAATATTGCATAAAATAAATTGTTTTATAACTCTTTTTCCATAAAGATTTTAATAAATATATGTATATTAAAATATGTCAGAACATAGTAACAAGATGCCAATTACACAGCCTAGAGAGGTTGTGGAATCTCCATCCTTGAAAATTTTTAAAAGCAGGTTAGATTAGAATGATTTAGCCATACATGATCTTCCCTTGGGTGGGGGAGCTTCACTAGATGGCTTCCTGAGATCCCTTCCAACCATACTTTCCTATGATCTTTTGATTCCATGCGGCCCCCCAAAATAAATGACATTCTGTAACTAGGGACATCAAAATCCTTTCTGACATGATCTGTGTGCCATCATCTGTTTTCTTGCTCCCATATAAGCCATTCTTTCTAAAGTATTTTAACTTGTTCATGCTGTGTCTAAAAATTATTCACCTAAGAGCGCCATGCAAAGTAACAGTAGCAAACAGCAGGTAGTCTTGTGGTTGAAGTTCTGGCCTGTGATTCAGAAATCTAAAATTCAGGTTTTGTTCCCAAATTCTTTCCAACCTTTGGCACATTAACCTCTCAGTTCTTCAGATGCTCAGTGAATCTAAGGATATGTTACTGTATCACAAGGGTGTTGTAAAGGTAGATATTCTAATGAGCATTGGGGCTGTGCAAAACACCATTGTTTCATTTTGAGGTCCATTTCACCATTTTGAAGGGACAGTGTTTCTTTTCATCATTTCATTTCATTTCAAAGCACTGTCCCGTTTTGTTTTGTTGAAACTGTTTTGCTGTTCGTGAAAATGCTTAAAGTGTTGTAATTTCTTGCCTGATATGGATGAAAATTGCAGGGATGGTAGTCCCTTCTGAGAGCACAAAGCCTGCCAAGTTTCAAGGAGATAGGTGTAGATGTTTCTGTGAAACTGCACCTCAAACTCTTCAAAACACAGTTCCTGACATTTGCTGGCAGCAGCAGCCTCCTCTTATCTGCCTGGGACAGGCAGCAGCAGCAATCTTCTCTGGCCCACAGTCTTCTCTGGTGCAGGGTGTAGCCTGTGCCCAGCTATGGTCCCAGGTGGCCAAGGCAGCCTCCTCTCATCCAGGGCACAGATCCGGGGATTTGCACCCCTGGGAGGGCTGCTGTTCTGTGCCGGACTCTGCCCAGGGGTGCAAACCCCCAGATCTGTGTGCTGGATGAGAGTATGCTGCCTTGGCCACCTGGGACCAGCATTGGATGCAGCCTGCACCCAGTGCAGGGGAAGATTGCTGCTGCTGCTGGTCCCAAGTGGCAGTAGCAGCTTTGTCTCTTCTGACACGTAGATCCAGGGGCTTGCACTCCTGGGAGGAGTTCAGCATAGCCCCACAAGCCTTCCAGGGGTGTGGGCCCCCGGATCTGTGCACCAAATGAAATGAAGCTGCTGCTGGTGCTTGAGACCAGCGCTAAAGCCAAATAAGCTTATTTTCAAAACTCGAAACATTTCAAAACTTGAAACATTTTGAAACCTTTGAAACGTTTTGAGTTCCCTCGTTTTGTTTTGAAGCTGATTCAAAGTCTTGAGTTTCATTTCAATTTTAACCGTTTAAAGCTCAAAATGCATCAAAATATCTTTGAAATGAAACACCTGGTGAAATTTCACACAGCTCTAATGAGCATGAGGCATTCTATGATATGCCAATGTAGAACAGATGGATAAGAAAACAAAGAGTATAATACTATTGACCATTCCAAGGGGATGTTTAATTATTTTTTTAATCTATTTTTTATTGTATAGTAGGAATAACATTCTTGGCAAATCAAGGATAACCTGAAGTTTTTTGGGAAACAAAAGTTAACATTGTAGCTTAACTTGTATGGTTTGGAAGATTTAAAGAATGTTTAAGTAATTAAATAGAAAAAAAACGAATACTTATTACATCCAAATAGTCTGAAAAAGTAAAGGAGGGAAAAAATTGAAGTGTTAATTTGATAGATCTATCAATTGATTTTTTACCAAAATATTATTGAGAACTCGCTCAGAAAATGTTGCACCCTTAGAAATGGGAAACTTTTCTTTGGTAGAATACTGACAATGCTCTCAACCTCAAAATCATCAATACCAGTATACACATCTGAGTCAGAATCTCATTGCTTTCCCCTCCTCAGCAGCCCATGGAGGCTCCTCTATATGGTTACCCTAACTGGCTATTGCTTATTACAACAGAAGCAAAGCAACCAGTTGACCTGTAGTCTTCAGTAGTAGCAGAGAAGAAGAGCGGGTTTATCGGCAGTTTGTAGCTGTGCCTTACTAAGAAATAGGCTGTCTCTGGTGACTGACTGAGAATATATCCCTTTTAGTTTTTGTAGAGATGATTCTCCCTTGAAATCTAATAGCCCCTCTCCCCTTGTAAGTCATAGACACATAGAAAAGTAGTGCTGGAAGGGACCCCAGGAAGCAGGCTAATCCAAAAACCTGCTCAAGGCAGGATCATCTCTGACTAAACCATCCTAGTTAAGTATTTGTCTAAAATGTTCTTAAAAACTTCAGGAACAACCCCTACGCACAACTACCAGACAATACCTGAAACATCAGAAACATTCTTTAATTTGCTACAGATAAACTATGGGAATGAATGCACTATTAAAGTATCAGAGAATGAGGTAAGGGTACGAATGCAATGGATGGTTAAGAAAAAGATACATACTGAGGGTGGGGATGGGGTGTCTTGAAAGACTTGGATCCAGGCTCCTCTTCATTCCTGAATCCTCAAGCTCCGTGTAGCTATATTTTCAAGGAAAAGGAACAGACACATATAACAAAAGCTGTGATTACAAAGGTCAGTTCTCTTAACCAGGGGTTTATAGGATTCCCTCTCTAACTTATCAGTAATTTCTCTAACTTACAAAGTGTCACCAGTTTCTTCCATTTTCACTCCTGGCTCACTGGAAGATTGTTATCCTTTAAAAAGTCCTTGTGCTGAGAATGTGTACAGGTATTGTGAGATCGGGTTAACTTCTTCGTAATCAGATTAACTTGATCTCAATCTAGGTTAGTGCACCTTCTCAACTGAAATAAATTAGATTAGGCATGCCATTTTTGGGTGACTTTGTAATTTAGCATAGTCATTAACAATTTTCATTGTGGATAGTTTTGGGTCCAACTGTGTTTTTGTAAATATAATCCACAATGAAATTGCATATGTATTTTGGTCATTAGAGTGATATCCTCCTGACTCCAGAGAAGAGGGATCACTAGAATATGATATAATTTCTAAATCAAAACATTCTTCAAATATTTTAGATCCTCTACAGTTGTTTGAGGTGGTTCCTAGACAGTTTTCTACTGCAACTTTCAGGCCTATATACATACTATTAAATAGAATGTTTTAAATTTTATGAAACATTTTAAAATCCTTCTATAAATATTGAAGAGACTGTGAATGTAGGCATCCTTTTCCATATTTTAACTGTTTAACCATTTAAATATGTAGGCATTCTCTTACATATTTTAACTATTTCTTATGTTATTATTCTGGACTCTTTCTGGATCATGTGGTATACAAAGTGCCTGAATTTTCCAGTCTCTCTAACATGCAATATAAATTATAGAAGTAGGTACTACCTTTTCTTCTATGTCTCATATAACACAATAATAATCATTAGTGCTCAAATAAAAATATCTCAAAGTTCACTGTGATTAACAGCAAATGTCCAGAACATAGTATTGGACCATACCTAAAAGAAGACATATAAGAATACCATATAAAGCATTTTTATAAAATAAAGAATACCATATAAATAGTTTTGCATTTCCATATAAAGCAACAATGTCCCAGTTCTGCAACTAGTTGCAGAAAGAGTCTCATATGCACTCTTAGAGGGTTCAGTGATGTTTTGGATGAAGAGTTGGGAAAAAAGGTGGTGATGTTGCCTTGTATGTCAAAAATACATACACATATTCCCTGGTTCAAGAGGAATAAGCTGGCAGATCAGAATGCATTTTCGTGAAGATAAAAGGTGAAAGACATGGCATAAATATAATGGTGGGGATTTATTATAGGATACCAAGTCAAGAAGAAGAGGGGAGTGAGACATTCTACAAAGAAGTGACAAAATTATCTAGAAACTATGAGATGTTACTGATGAGAAGCTTCAACTTAAAAAAAAAAATCTACTGGATGAAAAATACAGTCAAATATAAAATGTAGAGCCAGTTAGTAAGTTGTGTGGATGGCAGCTTTCTTTTCCTGAAGGTTGAGGATACAACTAAGGGATCATCTATCTTGGATCTTGACCTGACCAATAGGGAAGAATTGGTGGAGGACATAAAGGTGTCGGGGAAACTTGGGAGGAAGTGATTATGTTGTGATAGAATTCTGGGTTCTACAACAGAGAAAGCATGACCTCAGCAGAGTGAGGATGCTAGATTTATAAAAGGTGGATTTCATCTGATTCAAGGAGATAGTAGGCATGGTACCAACACAAGACAGACTGAATGATAAAGCTGTCCAGAAGGGCTAGACGCCTAAAATAGGCATAGCAGTGAAATCTCAACAATAGCCTGTTTCAACATGATGAAAGCACAAGAAGAATGGTAAGATACTAATGTGGCTTCACAAGGAGCTTCTAGGATGCTTCAACTGCAAAAGGAAAAGATATAGACAATGGAAGAATTTTTCATTATATTGGAAGGCCTGTATTTGGGGCAATCCCTTTTTAAGGTATGGGTCTCAAATTAATGTGGAGAAAGTGGAGAGACAAGGGCATTATGCATGACGATCAGCTTCTAGTAGGAATTTGTATTAACCCTTTTCTGAGTTATGTAATGAATTTGACCTTCCAAAAACAATTGGAGTGGCAGTGTGGTTACATCAAGTACCATATTTACTTGAACATAAGACAACCCTCAATATAGGATGACCCCACAATAATTAGATTCTACAATGGAAACTTTATGAATTTGTTATTATTTTCTAGGTATAGAATCTAATTATTGAAGGTTTGTCTTGAATTTGACCTCTCCCACTGCTACTGCATGGAAAATAAATCTGGGGGCATCATGTACCCCACTTTCCTTCTGTATCCATGACTTCTTCCGCTGCAGTCCGCCCCTTCCCTTTCTGCCAGACACTGCTCTCACTGAGCACATAGACTGTATCAATTCATGGCTGCATGGGTGGTGTTGCAAGCATGGTTTTGGCTTCTTCAATCATGGGATGTTGTCCAAGAAGAAGGATCACTAGGAAGAGATGGAATCCACATGATCAAGGAAGGGAACAGCATCTGTATAGACCGCTCACTAACCAGGTGAGGAAGGCTTTAAACTAGGTTCTCTGGGGTATGGAGACCAACACCCTGTGGTAAGTAGGGAAGCGGGTGACCTGGAGGAAGCACAAGCAGGAAGGGGTAAAAAGGGAGGCCGTCTCAGTCTTCCTGGAAAGTTGAGCAATTGGGTAGTTATCTCTGGTGTCTGTACATGAATGCATGGAGCCTGGGAAACAAAAAGAAAGAACTGGAAGTCCTCACACTGTCATGAAATTATGATGTGATTGGAATAACAGAGACCTGGTGGGTTAGCTTGAATAACTGGAGAGTACTGTCATGGATGGTGTAAATTGTTCAGGAAGGACAAGTAGTGGGGAAGAGAGGAGAAGAAGCTGCACCTTATGTAAAAGATCAGTATGATTGCTCAGAACTTTAGTATGAAGCTGGAGAGAGGCCTTTTGAAGGTCTCTGGATTAGGGTCAGAGGAAAGAGTAACAAGGGTGACATATTACTCTGGTTGTCTGCTATAGATGACCAGGCCAGGAGGATGAAGTGGATGAGACTTTGTTCAGCTAGGTACTGGAAGTTTCCTGATTACAGTTCTTGGTTCTTATGGGGGACTTCATTCACCCTGATATCCTTGGAGGGGGTGCAGGAGGGGTAATACACCAGTGCACAAGTAATCTAGGAATTTTTTGGAGAATCTTGGTTACAACCTCCTGCTGCAAGTATTGCAGAGGTGAAGTAAAAGCCATGCTGTTCTTGACGTGCTGCTCACAAACAGGGAAGACTTGACTGGGAATGTGGAAGTGGTTGGCTACATGGGCAGCAATGACCATGAGATGAACGCATTCAGGATCCTGAGGAAAGGAAGTAAGGTGAGCAGCAAAGTAAAGACATGGCATTTCAGACAAGCAGACATTGACCCACTCAGGGAACTGAGGGCCAGGATCCCTGGGCAGGACAGTCTGAAGGAGAGGAGTCCAGGAGAGCTGGTTGTATTTGAAAGAAACCTTACAGGGGGCACAGGATTGAACCATCCCAATGTACAAGAAGACTAGCAAGTATGGCAGAAGACCAGCTTGTCTCAGCCAGGAACTCTTCACTGAGTTAAAAGTCAAAAAGGAAGCTTATAAGAAGTGGAAACTTGGACAGATGACTAGGGAGGAGTATAGGAGTGTTGCTTGGGCATGGAAGGATGAATCAGTGTCAGATGGGGATGATTTATGGTTATGGTCCCTGACAGTGTGGAGTCTTGGTGGAGTGGACTGTGAGGAAGCTGAGAGTATTTAATGGTCACCCAGCCTGCTGTGCCTGCTTCTTGCCTGCTTCTTGCCTTGATGTCAATAAATTTGTCAGAAGCTAGATTATAGGCAGAGTGATAATAATACTCTGGGGCTTTTTGTGGGGCTCCTCCTCCCCTCACACCCCACCCTTACCTTGTCCTGTGCTCACTAGAGCCAATACACTGTTGGCCACTCTGGATGTCACATCCACTCAATTGATTTCCATATAAGAGAAATCAAAGGGAAAATAACTACTAAAATCAGCATTCAGCTTAAGACTTGTCCTAATTGACTTTAGGTTAGCTCACTCAAGGTTAGTCCACTAGCTTCTAAGGCTCTGTAATTCTACATCAACAGTTCCTATCAGCTTCCCCCAGCAGTTCATTGGATAAAACAATCAGTCCAGTTCCCTTTATCATAGTCCAATTGCATTCATTCATAGTTTCATAGTACCTAGGGTCAGAAGGGGCCTAGAGCAGGCCATCTAGTCTGACCCCCTGCCAATGGCAGGAACGAGTGCTGGGGTCACAGGAC
>JAGPOW010000290.1:17825416-17837343 GCA_030014935.1 Caiman crocodilus
ATCAGCCAACCTGGAAGAAAAGAAACGCTTACCCTTAGGTGATAGGTGAAGTCCATCCTCCGCCAGCATGCTCTGCGTAGAGAAATGTGGGCTGTGATCAAAAAATCCAAAGCCCATGTCGTAGCACCACCCCGAAGGCACTGGTTTACAGCCTCGATACACGCCTCGTGTCGCTTTCCTCGTTGCCTCACCGGCAGAATGGAGGAAAACACCACCTGCGCTCCAATTGACTTGAGCTGCCATCCAAGAGACTTAAAATCTTCTGTGATGTCCTCTGGCCGGCCTTTTGAAGTGTCGTTGGACCCCACGTAGACTACCACTAGCGGATAGTAATCTGTGGGCCTCACCATCTTCTGGATGCACTCCGTGACGTAATTAAACAAATTAATTAATTCTTCTATAGTTCTTTAAATTAATCAATCAAGCCCATTAATTCCCCAACAGTGTCTTAGATTAAATGATCAAACCAATTAATTTATTTGGCATTTCTTTAAATAAATCGATCAAGCCAATTAATGCTCTAACCAGACCTGCTCTGGCATTTCCTCAGGTAAATCAATTAAGCCAATTAATTTCCTCTACAGTTCAGTAGGTACATCTCTCAGGCCCATTCCATTGGTTTATCTGGTAGTCCTACTCGTCAAGGGAAAAAAAAAATTAAATGAGGTATGTTCACTGATGAGCTTCCCCACTGGCTACCTGGCTCTGATAGTGCCTCTGGGGAATTTATATCTCCACTGCTTCCTCCAGGCTGCAGAATGGATTGCCATGTGCTCCTCTGAGCTCACAGACTGCAGAGCTCCTCTCCTCCCCGATCCTGGTGCTGCTGACTGAACTCTTGCCACAGTGCGGCTCTGAAGGCTCCATGCTGCTCCATCATCTCCCGCCAGTCATGCTGGACCTCCAGATATCCAGCTGGGACTTGGGTATCCTGCAAGCAGGTACTCATAAAATGGAGCTTTTGCTTTCCTCACTGTTCCACCACTGCTGCCATCACAGTGAGGAAGAGTAAGAAGTCTCCAGCCCTTATCAGACTCTTCTCCAGCAACAAGCAGAAGATCAGGGTAAGTGTGGGTCCCTTACTAAATGGGGGAGGCAACTTAGTTAGAGATGATGCAGAAAAGTACTCAATATCTTTTTTACCTCAGAATTCACTGACAAGTTTAGCTACTAAATACTACTCACCTGGCAGTACAGTTTGGGGAAGGCATGAGCAGTCAACAGTGGTGAAAGAACAGGTTAGGGAGTATTTAGAAAAGCTGAACATATACAAATCCATGAGGCTGGAAGGGATGCACCCAAAGGTGCTGAGGGAGTTGGCTAGGCCATTGTGATTGTAGAGCCTCAGGCCACATTATCTTTGAAAACTTGTAGTGGTTGAGAGAGGTCCCGAATGATTGAAAAAGGGCAAAGATAGTGCCCATCTTTAAGAAATGTAAGAAGGAAGATCCAAGGAACTACTGTCTAGTCAGCCTCATCTCAGGCCTTGGAAAAATCATGAAGTAGGTCCTCAAGGAATCCATTTCTAAGCACTTGGAGGAGAAGAAGGTGATTACAAACTGTCAGCATGGATTCATCAGGGACAAGTCATGCCTGACCAATCTGATTGCCTTCTGTGATGAGATAACTGGCTCTATGGATGCAAGAAGACCAGTGGATATGATATACTTTGACTTTATCAAGGCTTTTGATATGGTCTTGCACAACATTTTTGCAAAAAAAGCTAAGGAAGTATGGGTTGGATGAATGAGAATAAAGTGGATAAAAAACTGGTTGGATGGTCAGGCTCAAAGAATAGTAATCAATTACTCAATGTCTAGCTGACAGCTGGTTTCAAGTGGAGGCCCCAAGGGTCAGTCTTAGGGCTTGTTTTGTTCAATATCTTCATCAACAATCTGCAAGATGGAATGGAGTGCACCCTCAGCAAGTTTATGGATGACACCAAGCTGGGGGAAGTAGTAGATAAGGTGGCAGGTAGTGCTAAAATTTAGAGAGACTTTGAGAAATTGGAGGATTGAGCCAAAAGAAATCTCATAAAGTTCAATAAGGACAAGTGCCAAGTCCTGCACTTAGGACAGAACAATTCCGTGCACTTGCACATGTAGGGGGCTGACTGACTACACAGCAGCATTGCAAAAAATGATCTGGGGGTTACAGTGGACAGTAAATTGAATATGAGCCAACAATGTGCCTTTGTTGCAAAGAATGCTAATGGCATACTGGGCTGCATCAGTAGGATTGTTGCCAACAGATCAAGGGAAGTGATTATTCCACTCTATTATGTACTGATGAGGCCACATCTGGAGTACTGTGTCCAGTTTTGGGCCCACCACAACAAAAGGATGTAGACAAATTGGACAGAGTCCAGTGGAGGGCAACAAAAATGGTTAGGGACCTGGGGCATATAATTTTGAGGGAACCAGGCTTATTTTGTCTGGAGAAAAGACTGAGGGGCTCTTTAATAGCAGCCTTCAACTACTTGAAATGCAGTTCCAATGAGGATAGAGCTAAACTGTTTTTGGTGGTGGCAGATGACAGAACAAAAAGCATGGTCTCAAGTTGCAGCAAGGATATTTTAGATCAGCTATAAGGAAAAACTTTTTCACTAGGATGGTAGTAAAGCACTGGAACAAGTTACTCAGAGAGGTTGTGGAATCTCCATCCTTGGAAGTTTTTAAATTGGCTGGGAACATCTATTTGAAGACGATCCTGCTCTCAGCAAGGGATTGGACTAGATAATTTTCTATGGTTCTATGATAGAAAGGAGGGGCATATTTGAAAGCACTGACTGAAATATGTATCTGTAGTAACTTGCATATAGGCAAATTACTCTAGATACCCATAGGCTTAATTAATTCAGAATTAATGCATTTTGCCTTTTCTGAAACTGCTTCAAGTTTTAACATAGATACTCTGTAAACACGCTTTTAATAAGAACTTTTGTACCTACTTATATATACTACAAACTATGCATTATATTGGTTCAAAGCCAAAAGGCTCATGATTTGTTCATTGGGCAAGACTTCAGCATAGTTAACAGCTTTTCAAGCCATGATAATCCCATACCTCAGCATTAAACAGTGGAACCATCTAAAAATTCATTAATGAGCAGTAGTTACTGCAGATTAGTTTAGTACTTGCTTAATGAAGTACTAAGTAAATGCGCAGTAACTACAGTACTTCACAGTAGCTCTGGCAGATTATCTTTTTGTGATACTTATGATCCTGTAGCGTAATAACGCTGCAGGTAGCATATTAGCAGTTTTTGACTAGCATGCTACTATTCGGTGTTATTAGACTATTGTGCTGTAAGCATCTCAGGTAGACATGCCATGTATGTATGTGTGTGTACTCCAGATACTTCCCACAAAAGATCCATGTGCTAATTAGCCTCCCACTCATGACAAACCTGGTGTTCTTGCCATGAATCCTGAGATTCTCTACATATGTATATGCAAATGAGGTGCAGAGCAAAGTGGTCCAGTTCCATCTCATGGAGGGCAGGGCCACACTAATCATATGCATCAGGCTGAGAGAGGGGATGACAGAGGCTTGGTGAGCGGGGGTGACCTGCTTGGGGCCTTGTTTGGAGATGTCTGCCAGATATTTAAGGCCGGTGAAGAAACAGGAATATTGCAAATAGGAAAGGCAGTCAGAGTTCAGCTGTAGGAGTGAAGAGGAAGTTCAAATGTAGTCAATGTAGTTGCTCACTATGGCTTGAAAAGGAATTAGCACTGTGGGGGACTGAGCACAACAGGCTATGACCCTATATTTTAGTGAGCTGGGCTGTACTAACTTATCCTTGTATGAAATTCCTTTTGATAGTTTCTCTAAATAGGACATGTGTTTAGCAGTCATGATCAGTGCTGGCTACATTTAATCAGCTTCATAGATGATTGCTTTTGGCAGATGTGAATTGTAAACTTTGTAGGTTCCTTGAGAAAAAGTGTACGGGCCACAAAAAAGTGGAAAATGGGGAGAAGAGTGCTGAAAACAGAGGTGGGAAGCCCTGGTATCCTGAAATGTGGTGGGGGAAGGGGGAAGAATTGATAGGTGGAAAGAGGGGAAAACTTTAATGGTGGAGTGCAGTGGGCCACCCCATGCCTTTGATTGACTGAGGGGCCCTAGAAGTCAATCTCTGGGGAGGGATGGGAAGACCCTCTCATGCCTCTGATTGGGGCACGAGGGTTTCTGGACATCTCACCCTTCCTTGGAGATTGACAGATGGCTTTGAGAGCCGCTGTAATTGGTACACCCTGCCTCTCCACCCTGGAGCACGTGTAAAGATACACAATGTGCTTGGTTTTGAAGAACTTCTCCTATTCCTCACAGCAGTGCCTTGCAGGAAGCATTATGGATTCACAAGTCAGAAAATTAATACCGTTATAAACTAATTAACAGCTTCTGAAGGAAAAAAATGGAAGAGGGTTATCTCTGTGGGTGCTTAGAGGAAAAGCTGGTCAGGACCTTCATTGTTTCTGCCCTCAGTGCTCTAATTTTAGATTTATAAAATTAGCGAACATGGCTCATTTTATTTCTAATTACATACCATTTAACCTTGTCTTCTGAATAGCTAATGTTATTGTACAATTATAAGCTTTATGTTATTTTTAAATAGGTATTTTTTCTTTCCTTTAAACAGTGTTTGAAGTAAGCGATGAGAATATGTTCTTCTCTGTTACACTAGCTTCATCCATTTTCTACTAATTCGTGAAAATAACAAAGCATCCAATCACTATTTCAACTCAGTTATTTTTATCTAGAAACTGGCTGCATTATGCAGCAGGCTATACAGTCTTTAGTCAATTATTTAGAATATTCTTATGATGTTAAATTATACAGAAGTTTCTGACCTTGTCAATTGTAGCATTACTCAAATATATTTTGACTAAATAATGAGCTAGATAACATGCTTTTTAGAAAATTGTCATAACCATTGTATTTTAGGGCATTTCAGAAGTGAAAATTCTATGTTTGACATATGGGAAATGTCAAAGTATAATAAAACCAATAATTTATTAATTAAATAAAGGGATAAAAAGAACCTGAATCATTAACAAAATAGAAGTGGGTAGTGAACCATGTAATCATCATCTATAACCATGAGGTAGCCTTCTGACTAGGAGAGCTAAGGAGTTGTAGGGCCAAATTCCTTCTGGGTCTAGAACCTGAGTCTCTTGCTTCCTGGTTGATTGCCCTGAGCACTTAAGCAAGGACAGATATTCAAAAAGCTTGACCCTGAATTGATTCAATCTTTGCAGGTTACTCTAACCTGGTTAGGCTGAATGTGGCGTCCCCAGCTGGTGCTGTGAGTATGCTCCCACTCTGTGGTCTGGGCCCCTGCCTTGCCTACCATGACTCAATGGAATTGTAACTGAAAGGAGGTGTTCAGTGGTGTTCCTACCTCGATCCAGAGATGGGCTATTCCCTGGCTCACCATGGTTGCTCCTGGGGCTCTGCATCTCCTACACCCCTTCCACTTGCCAACCTTGTGGAGCTTCATGTTGCCACACCAACTCCTGGCTTTGGATCGTCAAGTGCCCTGAGGAGCCTCTGCTTCCTCAGCTGCGGTTGGGTGCACAGGCTTGGAAATTCATCCTGCCTGCCCCCTTCATCCTTGGTCCACCTCTGCCCCTACACCAACCCTGGGTCTAAGGTACCTACCTCAGGGCCGGGGTTGATAAGGCTGGTCACATCTCCTGTAGGGAACTACCATGTGCCAGGGGCCGAGGTTTGTGAGGCTTCAGCATGCCCAGCATTTCACCTCCTGGCTTCTCCCCTGCACCCAGCTTCCACCAGGGTTTTAAAATCTCCTGTGGCAGCTGACATCATCAAGCTGGCCACTCTTCAGCTTGATCAACAGCTGCTGGATGAACCACTGCGGTGCTAGCTTGCATGGATTATTCTCCATCCTGACCTGCCTCTTGGGTAAGTTTTCTGGTGCTGGGGTCCCTTGGCCCTCCAGGAGCATCGGGGTCTTCCCCTGGCACTTCTGGCCCCTGAAGGTGTACCCTGCTGCCACATGGAACCAATTTGTAACTGTACAGACATTCCCTCTGGATTGAAAAAAATGCAGGCACATGTCTGAAGTGACTCAGGCTAGAAGCAAGGGGGTGCTAGAGAAGCCCTCCCTGCCCTTTCACAATGCTAAGCTGGGGTGGGGGGTGGCTAGGCTTCAGCAGGATGCTTTGATTGTGGAAGGATTTCCCTACTCCTGACCAGCAAAGGAGCCAGCAAGGCATTGATAACAAAGCATTTACTTACACAGCAGGGGGTTACACAAGGAGTTGTTAGCATTTATCAGTCCATCTATAAAACAAAACATTCTCTCATTATTTCAAGTTCTTCTTAAATAACTTTTTCCAAGGAAGGAATGAAGAGACATTACCAGCTATCTGTTGATTGGCTCCAAAAACCCTAAGTTGAGACTGTCCTGTCTGACTTTGTCCTGTCCCCCATAGCCAGACCAAAGCCAGCATGTGGTATGCTAACTAATGCTGAGAGGTGTCTGTGTAAGGCAGAGGGCATGGGAGAATCCCTGCTTGAGCAGGGAGTAGTGAGAGGGGGTGGAAGAGAACAGGAAGAAGGAAGCCAGGAAGATGCTGCTGTACCTTCAGTTTCTGCCGGAACTCCAGCCAAGGAGCAGAGGGGCGGGGCCAGCCCTGCTGGGCTGGAAGCAAAGAGCAGAGCCCCACCTAGCATTGCAAAGCATCTGGGATGCTGGGGAACTCTGGTTTACCAGGAAGAGGTATGGGACAGACCTTGCATAAACCAGTTTGACCCAAATCAGTTAAGTCTGATGATACATTCAACCAGGTTTATCTTAAACCAGTTTCAACCATTTTCAAACTGGGTTATACGTACTGAACATCTGTTCTGTTACAGGTTTAAACCAGTTTCTGATCACTTAAACTGACTTGGGTGTTATGTCTGTCTTTATCCTAGATTATTGGGCTAAAGCATGGCATAGCTCTCTTTAAGCCACCTTATGCTCATGTGCTTACATACATATATGGAGCCACATACCTGCCTAGTGTGCATACTCTGTAGCCCTGTGGACATATGCATCCTCACTATTCATGGAGTAGGAATTTAGACAGTTTTGTGTCTGGGTAAGTACCATTTTGGTATGTAAAGTGAAGTAGGATTTTACCCTCTATTTATAAATGAAGGACCATATGCTGCTGGCACAGACAATTGATTTATGGCAGCTTAGAATCTGGCATTACAATTTTAGATATTTTGAGGGACAGTACAACATTTTGTACATTCAAAGATACCACACCCTACTTCCTATTCCTTTTCGGAAATGTCTTGCAATATCAAAGCTGTGTGCTGCCAAGAAATCCTGGAAATCAAAAGATTCTCCAAATATCAGGCACACAGTAAATTAACATTGTGCGTTACAAAGAAGAGATATATAGTTTAGCTTACAAAGTAAAACTGATACATACATTTTATTTGTTCACACTATTTTAATCATTTCTCCTCTTAAACTAACATAGCTTAATATGACCAAAACATCAACTACATTACTTAGGTTAAATGTTAAATTCACTCCTCCAAATCCCTATATAGTTGAGCTTTTATTATCTTTCCTCACTCACACTTTTTAACATTACTGTTTCTCCTTATAGTAAATTATTATTTGTCCCTGTGTTACAGCAAATTTTAATGTTATCATGCACTTTAGTATGAACCACTCTGCCATCAATGATATTGGCAATGAGCTGGAATACAGTGATATTTTGGTACATAAATATATGAGTAAGTCCACACAATTATATATTTTAGAATATTGAATCATTATATAGCAGAACATATCATCCATAATTCATGCACCAATATTGTATTACAACATAAAATATATAGCAGTGCAAGAGCGAGGTAGCTGTGATGGTTCAGAAATTATGAAGAGGCAAGGATTTCTTAGGGTGTGTAATTTGCCATGCCAGTCCTTAGTTCCGCACTTTGATTTTTCTTCCCAGCTAACACTGTCTGCTGCCTTGCAAGCTGGCATCTTGAGCAGTAGTGATGGTAGACTATTAAAGCCACCAAAGGTTCTCGCCTCCCACATCTTTGGGATAAACTAATTTTAGGGAGAATGGTGTCAATTCCTCCTCCTGTGGTGACTTTATAAATACACATGTTATTGCATGGACCTGGCATCCCACTTCCCCTACACCCCACCTAGCACCAACCTGATGGTGCAATATCGAGTTTGGTAAATGCTTTTCCTGCCTTCCTCAGTTCAAGAATCTTTGTCACAATAATAGTGGTAAGAGCACCCTGTCTCAGCATCCTACTATGATATCTTTACTTAGACTTAGTCCAACATATATATCACTTTCCTACTTGTGACATGTTGGGTTGAAACACGTGTTTAATGTGTCACCCACCTTTTCAGCATGGTTTTACCAGTCCCTTCTCTCTTCTTGTCTTTCAACTTTGTCACTGATCCAGCTCAGCTCACCAGTATCTGGCTTCCACAGACTCTGCTCTGGCAAAAGTACACAAATTTCTCTGAGTCAGCCCTGGTGAACAGCTTCTCAGCTGTAGGCTTCTACCACTTGCCCCTGCCAGGTCATTCTACCTTCCCGCACTACTCCAGGTGATGTGGGGACCTCACTTCTGGTTCCCCTGAGAAGTTGTCCCACAGTGGCTTTGAACAAGCGTCTGCATCCCCCTCCCCCAATTGGTGCTGGCATGTGTTTACAAGACATGCCCATGCTG
Organism: Caiman crocodilus; assembly: GCA_030014935.1. Classification (NCBI taxonomy): domain Eukaryota; kingdom Metazoa; phylum Chordata; order Crocodylia; family Alligatoridae; genus Caiman; species Caiman crocodilus. Next base: position 17,834,150 of record JAGPOW010000290.1, read on the forward strand.
GGGCTTGGGGCTGGACGTTCCCTTCTCATCCCTTCTGCTACCAACAGTCAGTCTGCTTGCTGCCCCAGTGTGTCTTGTAAGTCCTGCTGTATGTCAGTCTTTTGCTGTCTGTCACAGGGTGCTATCTTTTATTGGACCAATTATGTAGTTGGAATATAGACAAGCTTTTGAATGCAAGATATTCTTCTCTAGTCTGACCAGGTTCTGAGGAACAGGAAAAAAGTCTTCCATTTGTAAGCTTGCCTGACTGTAACCTAACTACATAACCAGTCCAATAAAAGATATAACCTTAAGAAATCTTTGCCTCCCATGCCTAGGGGGAGAGAAGGGGCTTCAGAGGCCCTCGGATAGAGAGCTTCCTGTAGGTGCCAAGCTGTTCGCCCATTCAGATACAAAGTGGCATTGTCCTATTCTGTTCATTAATATTTCCTCCATTCCACTCCAACCATGGATCTTCAGTCAGGCTTTAAGTTACTTCATTTTTTCTTATGGAAGTGTAAAGAAGAAGAACGAAAAGAGATATTTACCAACAGGCAGAAGGAAACAGTCAGGGGGAAAGGAGTGACTCAGGAGCTGCAGTTCTGGAGCAGCTGCTCCGTGAGTCTAGAGCAGCCCTGGGAAGCAGGGAGGGAAGTGTGTGGGGAGCTGAAGTGTGGAGATGAGCATCCCAAGCCCTGAGAAGCAGGGTGGGACATCCCCAGTAGCATTGAGCCAGCAGACAGATGGTGATTAAACTCAGAAGAGCTTAATTAGGCTGGGAGACTCCAGCCAGGGAGACACCATGGAGAAGAGTGGTGTTTGTGGCCTAAGCAATGCTGCAAAAGGCCCAGCCTACAGAAAAGTAGTTGAGTCCTGTTTTTGGAGATACTGGCATTTTTTTTCATCTTCTTTTTATTTATGACTGTTTTGCCTGCTGTGCTGTCATCTCCATGGGCTGGCAGAGTATTGCATCAGGTGGGTAGAGGCCCAACCTGAATTATGTGAAGGGGAAACCTGCTCAGACTAATCAATATCCCTGGGAGAGGGTAAATCAGCCTGAATGGGCTTCTGTTCTTTTTGTTTGTTTAGACTACTTTGTTTTGTTGATTTTCTTAGAAGGTTTAACCATCAGGGAGATAGAATATATAAACATCTCTCTCCTGGCCAACCATGGGACTTGCCTGAGACTAAAGAAGTCCAGTAGTCCATGCTGATTTAGTTCCATCGAGATGGTTGCCTTGACACACACAAGCCTGTGAAAGAGAAACAAGGGATTCCAGTTAGGATCGAGATAAACAAATGGCGGCATAACATCTGGGTGGTGCTAGGCCGGGGTGTAGGGAAGGCTGAGCCCCATAAGAAATCTACTTTGAGCAATCATTGGCGGTGAGAATTAACACCTCCCAATTGTTATTATCTTAAGACATCAAGATGTGGCAAACAAGAGTCAGGACCACTGCTACAGAAAACCAGGTAAGTGATCATGTGACTGCAGGTCAGGGTCAAGAAGGTACCTGATGTCTCTACCTGTACCTTTAATTGGGCCAAGCCCAGACAGAAAGGCTCAAATTTTTAACTTTACAAATATATTTTTAGGGGTTTTTTTTAAATGGATTATGTATATATTCATGGGCAGTTGGCAATCTGGTGGATTTGTAGAGTGTCAGGTACACCACTGCAAACTAATTTCCTTGACTTCCTGAGACTCACTGTTATGCACCAGCCCCTGGGTAGTCTCACCTATTTGTTAGTTAGCCAAAGTGTGGGCGAATTCCAGATTGGCTCCCCAGAAATCTAGAGTCTAGAGTAGTCTAGTGTTGGAACTGGATTCAGAAGCCATAAGCAAAATTAGGACAAGCTGGCATTCGAAGTTGGAGACAAGGTAAGCCAAGTGTTAACTGGCATCAGAAACCAAAAGCCACAGCCAAAGGTCAAACCAGAATCACAAACAGGGACCCAGAGTCAAGGAATGCCAAGGATCTTACTGAAGTTGAAAGCTAGAGCCAGAGCCAGGAGTCAAAACGACAAAAATCAGCAAGGAAGCACATGGAAGGTCAGAAGTAATAACTTTTGCCTTTGCCTAGAGAAGAAGACTGAGAACTGGGCCTGGCTTTTAAGGCCTGGAACAGGTGGGCCCAGCTGTAGCTTCAGGGGATTGGCTGCCCTGACTGCCTCACTCAGTGGAACTGGGGGTAGGGCACTGTTCTGGGCTTGTTGCAGATAGCGCTTGTTCTGGAGATGATTTGTCCTGATCTCCTGAATGGGGCTGGCTGGATCCAGGGTTCTGGCCTGGCCTCCTTACATTTACCTAGAGCACTGTGTCCAGTTTTGGGCCCCATACTTTGAGAAGGTATGGACAGATAGGAGAAAGTCTAGCACAGAGCAATAAAAATGATTGGGGCCTAGAAAGCAAGATGTATGAGGAAAGGCTGAAAGAACTAGGGGTATTTAGTCTGCAGAAAAGAAGACTGAGAGGCAATTTGATAACAGTTTTCAAATAATTGAAGGGTGATTTACAAAGAAAGTGGAGATGTGCTTTTTCTAGATTTCTAGAGTTGGAAGGGACCTGGTAGATCATTGGGTTTGATCTCCTGCTCCAGGCAGGAAAGAGCACTGGGATTAAGTAACCCCAGCCAGATGCCTGTCTAATCTCCTCTTGAACATCTCCAGGAAAGGGGAAAGCACCACCTCCCTTGGAAGCCCATTCCATATTTTGGCAACCTTGCCATAAAGAATTTCTTCCTTGTGTCTAATCTAAATCTATTCTCCTTTAGTTTTGTGGTCATTATTTCTGATAACCCCGAGGGGCGCCCCAGTAAACAGCATCCCCTATTCCCTGTTGATCCCCCCAATGAGTTTACAGGCAGTCATAAGATCTCCTCTCAGACTTCTCTTGTGGAGACTGAAGAGATTCAGGTCCCTCAGCCTGTCTTCATAGGGTCTTGCCTGCAGGCCCTCAACTATACAAGTAGCCCTCCTCTGAACCCTCTTGAGGTTGTCTGCATCCCTCTTGAAGTGCCCAAAACTGGACGCATTACTCCATCTGTGGCCTTACCAATGCTGCATAGAGGGGAATTATCACTTCCCTAGACCTGCTCGTGATGCACCTGCTGATACAAGAAAGAGTGTGGTTAGCCTTGCTTATTACCTTATCGCACTGGCAACTCAGGTTCATTTCTGCATCAACCAGGACTCCAAGATCTATTTCCACTGTT
>JAGPOW010000290.1:17837443-17850815 GCA_030014935.1 Caiman crocodilus
CAAGAAAGAGTGTGGTTAGCCTTGCTTATTACCTTATCGCACTGGCAACTCAGGTTCATTTCTGCATCAACCAGGACTCCAAGATCTATTTCCACTGTTGTGGTACTCAGAATGGTATCCCGTAATCTATAGGTGTGCTGGAGATTCTTTCTCCCCAGGTACAGCACCTTGCAGTTTAATAAGGACAAATGCATCCTATTCGGATCTGCCCACTTCCCTAGTCTGTCCAGATCTGCCTGGATTCACTCCCTGCCCTCCAGAGTGTTTACTATACCCCATAGTTTAGTGTAATCTGTGAATTTGGACAAGGTGCTGTCAACCCCTTAATCCAGATCGCTAATGAAGATGTTAAACAGTACTGGTCCAAGGACAGAGCCTTGGGGGACACCACTGCCCTCCCACATCCCTCCAGGGATAAACCAATCCATCCACCACCACTCTCAGTGCATCCCATAAGCCAGTTTTTCACCCACCTTACTGTGAAAAAATCCACATCACAGCTACTCAGTTTGCTTGTAAGAATTGGGTGTGACACTGTGTCAAAAGCCTTTTTAAAATCCAAGTAAATAATATCACTTCCACTTCTGCATCTAAGCACTTTGCAACCTAAGTGCCATGGCCTCATGCTTCAGCAGGGGAAAGTTAGTTTGGAGATTAGAAGGAACTTTCTGACTATTAGGGTGGTCAAGCATTGGAATGGGCTATTTGGAGAATTTGTGGGATCTTCATCCTTGAAAGTTTTCAAGAGCAGGTTAAATGGACACTTAGCTAGAATGGTTTAGTTAGTGATGATCCTGCCTTGAGAAAGGGGGCTGGACTAGATGACCTCATGAAGTCCCTTCCAGGCCTTCCAGCTACTTTTATGTGATCCTTCCATTATTTCCGAAGATAACTGATTAAAGGTCAACTGTCTATGGGCAGGCAGAATCTCAGAACTGCATGGACCCAAACTGGCATAGTAAGACTCTGCTGCTTTGGGTCACACCTGGAAGTGTTAAAGGACCATAAAAGGGGATAAATGGTTCCTTGGGGAATGTAGGACTGAAGTAGGTGGCAGGTCTGCTGACAGAACAGAGATACAGAGAAAGCAGTTCTAATCTAATCTGAATAGGCCCATTCTAGCACCACATGCAAGAATTTACTACTAATCCATACTGGATGACATCCAGGAGCAGTTTGAGGAGGCATCCAAAGCATTATTACACCAGGGGGTGCCATTAAATTAGATGCAGAAATCTTATATAAGTTATGCTTAGTGAGTGTGATGCTCTGATCCCCTCTAGTGGCTGTACCAGATAGAAATGTACGAGTTGGCAACAGTGTTGAGTTTGTTAATTAAGGCAGCAGCTATTTCTGTATTTTTTTTAGGCCTTATGAGCCAAAATCCAGGACAGCTACTAACAACTTAAATAACAACCCAAATCTCACATTACACTTTGTAAAAGTCTCTTGGTAAAACCTTAAGGATTTTTATGATGAGTTGAAACATGTTGGAAAAATGGCTTTGATAAGGGTGAGGCATTTAAGTGCAAATATACATTAAACCTTAAATGATTAAACATTAAAATAAGTTTGACAGAACCTGATATTTCATGTATTAAAATTATAGGAAGATAGATTTGGATAGGTTGCCTCTTGCAGCATTTTTAGAGAAGAGGTCCAGATGGCCATTTATAATGTATCTGCTAATAGCACCTTTCCTACACAACATATCATACTGCCATCAATACCTGAAGCCCATCAGACAAGTCAGCATTATATTTTAAACTCACAACAGTCTAAATCAGATACTCTAGAGACTCATATCAGCATTTGTGACATAAATCATCATTTCTGTGGCAAGTCAGGAACCATCACTAAAACCTGTTTTTATAAAGGTAGCTTTACACATTTTTGCCTGACTTGCTTACACCCCGCCCTCCTCCAGCAGCAGGTCCCTTGTCACTCTGCATACCTAGCTAGTCTAGTAGCTTGTTGCTAGCCTTGCTGGCAAACATCTTCCTTCTAAGGATGTGATGGTTATATCATCACGCAGATTTAGGTCCCATGTGCCAGGAGCCCTCTGCTCAGTACCTCTTCAGACTCCCTGCTCATTTACCTCACACATCTGTTTCCATATTTGTCACTCACTCCATCCACAATTAACCCAGTTAGCAGAGTCTACTTCATTCAAAGAAGTCTTCAGGTATTATTGATTTCCCTCCCATCATCCTTTTTAAGTATTTAATTAAAGATTTAAGAAAGAGTCTCTTTTCCATTTAATTCTTTTTTACTTAAAATTGATTTCTCCAATCTCTAAATCCCTGAAACATGGGCTTCAACCTCACGGGCTTGCTGGAAGTTAAGTAATATTGTATATTTAATGTAGATCAGTGGGGACCAACTTTTTCAGTAGAGTAGCCTCACACTCTCTCCATCACCATTCTGATCCCCTTTCTCTAATGATCAGTTGCTCAGCTTTCTACTCCCTTCCCTGTGGTCTCTGACTAATCTATTGGTCTATTTTCTGCTCCCTGCCATATCTGCCGTGGTGTTGATTCCTAGTTGATTTTCTGTGCCTTTCCTAGTCTGCTGCATGTCACACAAAGATTGCACAAGACATTTGTGGCATGCATGCCACAGGTTGGTCATCCCTGTTGTTGATGATGACAGTGAAGAATATTATGTTTTCCAAGGCATTTCATCACTGTCTAAGCATCCCTTAAGCAAGTTAAAAACACAGCTTCTTCACTCATACAAAAAGGATTAAACTCTTTTTTTTCATTGTCTAGAGAAAAGAGTGACTACTGTATCTGACTACTTAGATACTACTTAGATATCTGAAGGGATACCAAAGAACAATCCCAGAAGTACTCTGAGAGATTCATAGCAAAGAGATTTCAGTTGGGGAAGTTCAATAAAGCTCTTAGAAATAGGCAGCTACTTTTTTAAATGCCAGACTTGAGGAATGAGGAATCCTGGATGTTGTAGAACCAAAATATTCCATGTAGAAAAATCCCATATTTTTACTTCTGACAAATATATTGGTCTCACAAAATAATTTAAATGATCATATATCCTACTTGGGAAATTACTTAATAAAAATCTGAAATAAAGAACTGGCTGACAAAAGGTCATGTACTTCTGTCAGTAATGCTGAAGAGTTGTCTGGTAAGACATTTCAGGATCACTTGAATTTCAATTACTAGAATTACCTTATCAGGGAAATGCAGTATTGCAAAATAAACCATTCCACAAAAGTCCCTTTATGTTGAAAATCCAAAGGCTGTTACATGCACAGAGGATGAAAATGATTACACAAAAAACACTAATACCAAGGATAGACATTTAAAAATTCAATTTGGATTTTAAAAGATATTTAAGTTAATGGATGTAGATTTTGGCTGTAATCCTGCAAACACCTATGAACATTGAAGTCATTGAAGTCATTCAATGTTCCCATTGAAGTCAATGGTATTGCTCAGTTATGTTCCCAATGGAGCTAACAGCATTGCTTAGTTGTGTAGTTATTAATTTCTGTTAATTTTTTCAGGATAGGAGGTTTCAATTACAGCTCTAAACAAAAGGAGAGGTTAATACAGGATTTTTCAAGATCCCATGCAACCTTACTAAAGGGTATTTTTCTGCCCTGGTCCACATCCTATCTTATAAAATTTATGTCCCTGATGGTAATGGTACATTCAACATGTTGGAGGTAAAGAGGGGGTGGATAACTACCCTCTTAAGGATCAGCCTTGAGTCTGTAACCACACAACCTTGGAACAATTATTAAGGAATAACCTGCCCTTCCCGGTGAACCTTCACTTAAATAGGAAAAGGAGCAGGTGGCAAAGAATACATTAAAAGATTTGCTGGATATGGTAAGAGATGTGGAGTTCTTTAGTTTTGGCCAATATATTTGGCTGCTTAGACTCCAGATCTTGAGGATTGGGACCTCATGAAATTAATTAACTGTTCCTTCCCTAACCTGATGCACAATGGAAAGGAAGAACATTTGCATACCTCCTAAAATCCTAAGATCAATTAAACTAGGGTCAATATGGAAACCTCCTTAGAAGACACAGGGTTGTGTGCATAGTTTTTTGTTGCTAGCTTGGTTTTAGTGATCATAGGATCACTTGGCAGCACCCTCCTTTCAAAGGAGTTCATAGTGTAGATCCCTTGGAGGAAGATGGAATCCCATAGTCTCTACTGTAATACAGAGTTTGTAATGATACAAACACTATAGAGTTCAAGTAGGCGAGCACCACCTTCATCTTGATACCTATCCAGTATCCTGACTGGGTGTTATGCTGAATTGCCTTGGTTGAGTCTAATATGGTGTTAGATTTGGCCAGGAGTTATTTGCAGATTCCTCTTTCTTCCAAATTTGGGGTGAGGAGTAGGGATGAGGATCAGTCTTTACAACTCTTATGCCCCCTTCCACTTTATCACAATTCCTTTGAGTGATAGAGGTTCCTATCTGCCTTCCAGGTGCTAAAGTCCTAGGTATTTATGACCTCATTATATTTATGTAGCATATCTTTAGATGGTCAGAATTATTCCATACAGTTCAGGAACCCACCACTGGTCCTGCAAACTCTATAAGAGGCTAATGAACAATGAATTAAAAGGAGTAACAAGTGGAAACTGAAGGTTATTCGTGTAGGTTATGTGGTTGTTATTATAGTACCTCACATACCTACAGTGAAAGGTCCATCTGATACACCAATACTGCACCCCAAAGCTAGGATTTATAAAAGGTTTGTGCTCCATTTCACTGACAGTATCCTTTATAAACTTTGCAAAAAATCAGCCCCCAGTGAGATCCCATGTCCTCAATAATACAGCCAGGGTTTTCAAGAGATATAGAGAATTCTTTGTTCTAAACACATTCTGCAGAACCTTGACTTTACAAGGGAACTTATTTTACAGACCAGTACTTGACAATAAAGCATAGGCGCTATCTTTTAGCAATAGTTCTGAAGCCACGAGCACTTCAGTAGGAAGTTCCCAAGCAAAAGAGGACTTAAGTTCCCACAGTCCTTATAGACAACCATTGGGAACTTCATTGTCTTTTTTTTTTTTAAATCAGGAGTTCTATACTGGCTCCATATAATGAAAGGTTCATGCCCATATAACCTTATGGTATTTAGTATTACTGTTTTGGGTCACCACCCAGGGAAGGACTATTGCAACATAACAATATATTTTTTTCATAGTGGATATATATGGTGACATTTACTGAGTACAAGCCCATCGAAAAGGGAAGGCTTTTTGTGCTGAGCTATACTACTCCCCTAAGTGTCATTGTTTATGGCCAAATAGCAAAGGAACATCTTACCCTGCCCTTAGCTGGGACTGTGTATATAGGAAATGGATGATAGAAAGGGACAGACAGAAATGGAAAAGGGGTCATAAGCTTGTGTGGAACTCCTCAGAACGGTGAGGATCATTGTGCCTTTCCTGATCAACAGAAGCTGAATGTCGAAATAAAGAAAGATAACGAAAGATGGCACCTCCCTCTGTGGTGATCACTGCTGAGACCCAACAATCCTACCAGATTAAAAATATGTTTCTATCTCCTGATGACCCAGAAATGAAGAGAATAAACAATAATTCAGCTTGTGGTTTGGATAATTTAAACATGTTTGCCAATTCTATAACAGTGTTTTTCTCTCTATAGAGTACATATGGTAAAAATTAAAAAAAAAAAGCAGATGTAAAATGTGACGGCGGCACGCTGCTGTTAGAAATATAGGAAGGGCCCCAGGGATCAGTAAAAGAAAAGAAAGACCACTTACCTGAAGCGATAGAACCAGGAGAAGAAAAATGGGAGCAGCTGCGGCAGATGCCATTACAGCCGCGCAAGCCACGTCCCTGCCGCTCGTTTAAGCAGTTAGTACTAACTAGCCAGGGAGCAGAGCCAATCGCGGCAGCCAGTCATGGCAGCCAGCACGGCCGCTGCGGGAAAGTTTAAAAAGCCCAGCGAGCATTGCGACAGCGGTGGCGGAGAGAAGCTAGGGAGAGAGAGCGAGGGAAAGCAAAGAAGAAGATTGCAGCAGACTGGTGCTGCGGCTCCTGAGAGCCCTGCGCTGCTGCCAGGAGAAACGCACCCCACATTGTTTCTGGGAGAGTGGAAGGTAGCAGCAGAATCTCTGGCTAGGGTGGTGATTACAAGCCAGCCAGAGCAATACTCTGCCTCAAAAAGTCCCTTTGGGACAGCAGGGTATTTCTTCTGAAAGAAGAAGAGAATTCGGGGAAAATAAAGCATCATTTGTGATTGATCCAATTAATCCAAGCAACACCTATCACAAAGGATACGAATACGGCCAGGATCAAGATCCTTTCAACTAATTAACTAGCAAGTGACTGGTTGGCATGTGGACAAGGTGTAGGGGTGGCGGAGCCTCATGGAACATCAGACCCCACGTTTGTGAGTACCCCTCGGGTATACCCCTACAGTATTTAGATTGGCACTGAATACCCTCCTTATAAAAATGTATATATATTTCATCAAAGTCGTGGCAGGTGAGATGAGGGGCTAGGGGTGGCCCGAGATGGGTACCAGTGAACCCCAGGTCCCAGCGTCACATAAAATCATTGCAGGTATATACAGACATTTGGGGGGGTTAGATCACATTAGAAATGGTCATCTGATCTAGCTTAGTTCACCCAGGAGGACGTCATACTGAAATCCCTACTTAGGTTGATTTAATGGTACAGAAATCCCTACTTAGGTTGGTTCAATGGTACAGAAATTCAGGAAGGTTAGTCTAGTCTAAAAATGGTTGGCTTAACCTAAGTTAACTGTACCTCAGAGATAGCCTAACTTACACCAGGTCTGGCAAGACCTGTCTAATTGAACTTCTGTACAGTTTCCAGCACAGCCCCAGGGCTGGGAAAGCCCAGTAATTGGTCCCAGGCCCAGGGCTGTGTTTTTCCTACTCCTGCTCCCCAACTATTTTTAGCCCCCCATACCCTGCCCCCCTTCCAGATGGACAGACAACCTCATCCCACAGACCAGCCAGCTGCCCTCCCCTTCCCACCCCTCAAACCTGCCAAACCCTGCATCCTGCAAGCTCCTCCCAAAACTGGTATTATCAGCATTCACTAGCGCCAGGAGCTGAGGAACTAAGTCAGGGTGGAGGGAGGGGCAAGTGGGATGGGAGGGAGGGGTTGGTTCACTGGAAAGAGTTGTTTGTCTGGGGTGGGAGGCTTAGGAGGCTAAAAAGAATACCTGGCCCCTGGAGGGCAGAGTCCCTCCCGTCCTGCCCACAGACCCTACTAACCCCCCATATCCCACCAAATCCTCCCATACTCTCCCCAACACCCTTGCAGACCCTGCTAGCCCTCCAATCTCCCCAATCCCCTCCTGCAAGCCCCACTTACCCCTGTTACTGCAAAATACTCCTGAGCCCCACCAGCTTCCCATTACTCTGTTTACCCCCCTAATCTCCCCAAGCCCCCTGTGGACCCTGATTGCCCCTCCTGCTCCCCCCCACAAGCCCCTTCTCCCACAAGTAGCCCCCAGTCTTCCCAAGAACCCCTGCTAGCCCCCCTATCCCAACTTACCTTAAATCAGGTGGCTAGTTTTAACTCAGTCTAACCTCTCCCTAACCTCCCTGAATGTTTGTATGTACACTTCAAGTGGATTAATGCAGATTTCCACACAAAAACCAAAAACTTTATTGACACCTTTCTTAAAGGAAGGGTCTCCATCTGTGTGGCTACACATTGGCAATAAGTGAGCACTAGCCTGAATATAACAAGGAAATTATACACATATTTATCCAATTCAAGAAAATTAGGGTAGAAAAAGTTACTGAGAGAATATATAAAAATGAGTTAAATTTACAGACATAAAAGTTAACTCTCATACAATATTTCCCCATGAAAAAGAACTAAAGTGATGTAAATGAAAATCCTTCATAAACCATACAGGAAAAAATAGCATTATACTTGTTCTTGTAATTTCATAAAGGAGTTTGCTAATGTTACAAGACTGTTGAATCTGTTATGGTTCAAAAATCAGAAATGATACTGAGGCCTGAAGAAAGGCTTAATAATGTCTCCTTGTATATCATAAGCAGATGATATAAATGTCAGTTGGCTATGATCTGATATATTTACTTAGAAACTTGCTATGAGTATATATAAAAGTATAGCCCAAATATGTGGTTGTTCTATCCATCAGAAGCATTAATAACATTGACAAGATATGCCTAGATTATGATAATATAGTCTTGTTTATAATATGGTCAAATTAGTACTGCTAAACATTTATCATTAGAGACAGGAAAACTATAACTGGCCTTTCCATTAGCTCATCTCTGATGAGGCAAAGAAACAAATATAGTAGATGTAAAATAGCTAAATTACAGCATGGACCTCTGCAATCCAAGACTTTCTGCTAAAATTTAATAGAGAATAGGTATGCCTTGCCAACAGAGAATAGTGCCTTGACAATCTCCACACTCATTCTACCCCCAACAAGTTCATAAAAATGCAGAATCCAAGTCCACAGAGACAACAACCCCAAACAAGGCGGAAGCAAATTTCCTCAGTTTGAGGAAAAAGCTCAGTCACTAACACAATTATTTGTTACTGTTCTTAGTTAGGAGACAGACTCTTTCAAACACTGGACTGCCAGAATGTGGGGGAGGTGAAAGTCTGGAAATATGGCCTCAGGGAGAAGAGATACATAAAACTTCTTTTGATGCTGATGGTAATTACATCTATATTTCCTCAATTAATCAGTCAGACTACTTGAGAACATAACAGGGAAGCAAATGAAACTATCGTTTTAACTTAATGTTCCTAGAAATTTGTGTGTGAATATCACCTTTACTAATCTGTTTGGTAGCCATGACTGATCTGAAAATGAACATATTTAAAAAGCTGTCAGAAAAGCTGCCAAATGTTTGAAAACAAATGTTCCAGCACAGGAATTATATAATGATCAAGAAAGTAAGACTAGAGAAAATGTTCTGTTACAAAAAGGCAAAATTCCCCAAAAAGCCAAGGGCAAGTGCTGGATTGAGCTGGTATAGTTCTGTACAATATCAGAACTAGGCTGATGGTTCAACTAGTCCATGAAAAATTCAAGATTTGTTTGAGATCTACCAAAAAAGGAAAACAATCCCTCTTTCAAAATATAAGATCTAAGTATTAATATTATTACTAAACTGATATGTGAAGTTACTAACATTTATGGTTTCAAAGAAAGCAGTCCAAATATGAATCAGAGCAGAATTGTTTTAGGGGCCAGACTAATACCTACTGAAGTCACTAATCATGCTTATAACTCTTAGACACTGAGTTTGCACAACAGACAGAAACAGTGAGTGAAATTCTGACTTACTGAAAGCAGTAGTGAAACTACTGTTGTCTTTGGTGGATCCAGTATTTTGCTTGATGGCTATGTGAATGGCTTACTTATATCTACCCTAGGCATATGGTACCTGCCTTTTGCAAGGTGTCAATCCAGTGAACAGCAGCCCTGGATTCTCCCATACAAATTTGGAGCCATTTGCCATCACCTAGAACATCTGCTAAGGCAGCCCACAGGTGATACCCATACTGAGCTACCATTGTAATGGGCTTTGCAGCAAGCCTAATGCTGCCAAGCCGTAGAGTCTTCAAAATTTGATCCATTTGTACAGCAGAACCAAGTTGATCCCATGTTATGTTTGGCCTAGAAAGCAACACATGTTTTGGTTTATAGGTACCTGAGGAACATTAGCAAAGTTTCTGTTGTCGGTTTATTTTTTGTCTTTCTTGAACAGAAATTTCTGCGAAGGACAGTATATAAAAATATACAGGTATCAATATATAAAAACTGACTTTCACTAAAAGTCAGGTTCAATGGTGTCTAGATACATATTCTTAGTTTATAAATTAACATGAGTTCAGAAAATGGAATACTTTATTTATGAAGGCAGTTTAATTACTACGAGTAACAATTATTGAACTTATGGTTTCAACATGCTTTAGATAGGGCTTCTCCTTATGAAAATATTTGTAATTTGAAGAAACAGCAGGTTTTCATGTTTGGATTCATTGATAATGTTTACATAACAGAAAACTAAATCTACCACGTAAATTATTTCTTTCCGTTTCTTATAACATCACAGTGAATTTTACTAAATAGAAAGAAAACCTTGCCTGACAAAAATATTCAGCACCTTCTCAATGTGAAATTTAAGTAAAAGATGGTTTAATGTAAATTTTAAGAGTAATATCAGGTTACCTAGCTAAAGAATCACTTTGTTGTCCAGCCAAACATCTTTTTACAATACAATGAAAGGTTTTATTAATGCTGTTAGTTTATGTGCTCCTAGCCAATTTCAGCAAAGATAAAAAAGCCGCTATTTATTGATTTTAAATACAAATCAAGGAGTATATTTACAATACTCTATAACAACAGATGACAGAAGTTGAGTACAATGATTTAATGGGTAAAAGGTAATACAATAATAAATCAAACAACAAACATGTTTGTTATTGGTTTCCATTATTGTTTTTCAACCACCTGTATATTTGATTTCTATGTTTTGTTTATGAAGGTTAAGAAGAGTAAGCAGACCAGAAATTAATAGTGATAAGCATTCAAATAATATGGTTGGTAATAAAAGTACGTGCACAAGTTAATATCTGTAGTCATAGTTTCTCAACCAAGGCCTTGTTGTTTTGGCTAAGCTGCCATATTTACTTTATGTTACAATGCCTGCTTCACACTGTATAAACAATTCTATTCTTTAATCATTGATCCAATCAAATAATATAGCGTGTCCATCTCCTGGTCCCACTGAAGTCAAGGGCAAAACTCCCATTGACTTTAGTAGTACAGGATCCAGTCATAGGTGAAAAACTTACTAATTACTGGGTGCATCTACACATGCATATTAATGTCAACCAATAAACTGCAACACATACCAAGTTTATTGCCTCTAGGTGCCCATGTAAACCCTGCCAGCCCAGGGCTGCATTGACCAAGCTCAATGTGCTACAGCAGGACTGTCTGGTGCACGAGGGTGCTTCAATATGGGGCTACCTAGCAGGCAATCCTGTACTGAAGCGCCCTCATGCCCCAGCCACCTGGGTCAGAGTCTATATGTGCATTGCTGCGCATGGAAAAACTCCATAGCAGGATGGTATTTATGGTTACAAGTACTAACCTTCTGTGGAGTTTATTAGTTTCCTGCAGCTTAGTAGGGCCACATGAGATGTTTACTGCAGAGCTAGTTAAGCAACTCCACAGTAAATGTCTCATGTAGACATACCCACAAACAATGGAACTACTGTAGTAACTGTTAGACCTTGACTCCATGCAGCACCCAGAGACTAGGGAGATGAGTAACAGGATCCATGGGCAATTGGATCATCATTAGCTAGAACAAGCAGGGAGCAAAACACCAGCACATGTTGCTCACAATAGGTTTATTCAGAATGGAGACAGCTTTGGACAAAGGTCCCAAAAAACAACAAACTGGGGACCTGCCCTGAACAACAGTTCTTTCCAACATTTGTACACCTTGGTTCATACATATTAACATTTATTCTGCCCTTGTCCCGCCTTTGGTTCCGCCCACTTCTCCTCCTATGTCAAGCTCTACCTCTGTTCACTGTTTGCTTCCTTAGCATGGGATTGCCTATGTATTTCATTCATTTACATGCCTCTCTGCTAAGAGCGAATGCATAAGACTTTGACCCCCCCATCTTCTTTCAGTCTCTTGAGGTTTCTCGCTGGTTCTTGATGGTTTTCTTGCTGACTTCAGCACCATATCCAAGGCCATATTTCTGCTTTTGTCTTCTGACACTAGTTGGTGGGCTATTCCATTTTTACTCAACACATTTTGCACATTTTGCATTTTGCACCCTACCCTCCTGTTAGGAATCCACTTGCTTAAGCATTAGCTAAGTTAGTTGCTTTTAATATATCAGCCAGCCTTATGACCAGCAGCTTTTGCTGAGACACAGGAAAAAGCCTTTATTCAGCTACACACCCAGCACCCTGAGATTCCAAGTCATTATCCCAACATCCAAAATCCATATCGTTACCCTAACAGTAACAAGGTATAAGGGGTTGCCACTTTCACAGCAGTTTTATTTCCCCTAAGCAAACTTGCCTCCACAAGAAACAACATAAGCCATAAAACAAACAAATACATAAACAATAAAACAATTAAATTACATAATGAAGAATTTCTTTACTGTCCAAGTCCCCAAAGTCTGGAATAGCCTGCCATCAGAGGTGGTTCAAGCGCCTACATTGAACACCTTCAAGAGAAAATTGGATGCTTATCTTGTTGGGATCCTATGACTGCAGCTGACTTTCTGCCATTTAGATGGGGGGCTGGACTCGATGATCTTCCAAGGTCCCTTCCAGCCCTAATGTCACAGCGGGGTGCTACAGGAGGGCCGTGATCTCCTGAAGGCCCTCTGTCTGCACCAAGTCCAGCCCAAGGCACCCTCAATTCTCGTCCGCCACGACTTTGATGATAATAGGTATATGATGGGAGGCTGCCTTTATACCGCCTTGGGCGCGACGTACCGGGACCTTTGTCCCTGCGATCTCCCGGACCCACCGGGATGTTTCCCTGTATGATGGGTGCACTCCAGGCACCCTGGCCTTAGGGCCAAACGTGGCTCCTACCAACCCCTGATACCACCTCCCAAGCCTCACTGATGTACCGGACGTTGGAATGTCACAATCAAGCCTGCCCGCTCTCTTGGGCCTCTTCTGTAGCCTAGCCCGCTCTAGGGCCTTCTCTATCACCTAGTTCGCGCTAGGCCTTCTCATTAGCGCCCCCTCTCTAGGGGCTTCTCAATAATGCTGCCCCTCTTCTGGGCCTCTCAATAATACTGCCCCTCTTCTGGGCCTGGGGTCTCCTCACCCCATATTGCTGTGCCCTCTCTGGCGCTGAATTGCACCCTTCCGGGCACCAGGGCGCCACACCCTGTGGGTCCTTGCTGACTATATCGTGCCCTTTCTGGCGCCTATGAGCATACTGCACCCCCATGGGTGCCGGGATCCCCACTCTGCTGGTGCCCCTTTATGAGGCCTCCTCCTTCTGCTACAGTCTTGCTCAAACCACCGATGTAATCCAAACTACCAAACCAAAATGCAAGCCTCCCGGCTATAACTAAACATCAGGCACCTGGCCCTGACAACGCCAGCCTCCTGGCTATGCTTCCACATCATTGCTCCAGCCTCTAGAGCTCTCATAAGCTGCACTCACATTTCTGTCTGCTAGAGCTCCTGCCCCTCCAGCTGCTGGCAGGGAACTACCAGCCTGACTCTGGCTCTGGGCTTTATGAGGGCCAAGCCCTGCCCCTCAGGGTCAGCTGACCCTCATTAGTTGCCTCAGCAACCCTCAGCTGTGCTCGC
>JAGPOW010000290.1:17850915-17866054 GCA_030014935.1 Caiman crocodilus
AGCCTGACTCTGGCTCTGGGCTTTATGAGGGCCAAGCCCTGCCCCTCAGGGTCAGCTGACCCTCATTAGTTGCCTCAGCAACCCTCAGCTGTGCTCGCTGTCCGACTGCTGGGCTTTCCCCCAGCAGCCTTTTCACTCAAGGAGCGGTGCAGCGAGGTGCGCCGCGACACCTAATGTCTATGAAATCGATGAAATTAAACCCTGTGGTCCTTTCCCAGACCCTGAGAGGACAGCCTCAGCTCTGATCTGTCTCTTCAGCACCACAGTCTTTCCTCTCTCTCAGTTTTCCTCCCTGGGAGCCTCTAACTTCTCCGAGGGCTTGCCTATCATCCCTGTTAGCTGGCTCAGTCCTCTTAGATGAGCAGGATATCCCCTTCTAACCACTTGCAGCTGGACTGCAGCTCTTGAGCCATGCATCCTGTTGCATAAAGCATTTTGGCAGAGGTACAACAAGGCAGCCACGTGCCCAGGGCAGCAGGATGCATGGGCTAAACCATGTGCCTTCTACCATGTTGCTGCCATTGCGTCACTGGCACAATTGCATGGCTGCAGTGGCAGCTGCTGTTTTTGCATCTTCCCAACCCTGGGGCAGCTGCCCCAGTTTGCTCCACCTTAGTTATACTAGTGCGTATTGATCTGATTCCTCTTTTGCACTAGTCTAAGTAAAACTTCAAGCTGCTGTTTTTATATTCATATTTAATTTAGAACTACACTTTAATAAAAATGAATATAGATTAAATGTAATTTTAGTAGTATATACTTATATAATTTAGAATATTTTTCAAAGGACTCTTCTAATGGGCCAATATGTAAAACTTGGTCTTAAGTTTCTTTGGTTCTTTTTTACAGTGTAATATTAGATAGGATTAAAATGTGGCATATCAGTGTGATGTTAGAAGCTAGATTGATCCTTTTAATTTTTCATGAACTGAATTTCAAAAGAAGCATAGTCCTTTTAATGACCAACAAAAACAGTAAAGAAGAAAAGATAAATCATCAGATGTTAGTACAATATGGCAAATATTACTATTTTTAACTACAAGAAATATATTTCCAGTTAATCACTTAGGATTTTATATTTATCAGGTCCACAGGGAATAACACTGCTTCTCTGTTATCTTCTGTTCCCATAACTACAATCCAGTAACTCTTATCTCCTCCAAATACTTCTAGTTACTGCTTTATGTAATTTTTTGTCACTTCTTTTTCTCTATCCAGTTTCTCACTTCCCTTTCTTGGATGTTTTTTTCTCCCTCCTAATGGTTGTCAGTTTTGGTCTTTTTCAATGTGCCTAAGGCAAGCTGCTCAAGTATGGTTAAAGCAGACCACAAAATCTGGTTTTACTTAGCAGCAAGGTGAATGTTTCAAATATTACAAGCCCAGTCATCAAAATAAAGGAAGCAATTAACATGTCCAGTTAAATCAGTAGTGAGATCAAATTAAACATAGCAAAAGGCCTAGAAGAAAAAGGCTATAAAATAGGTAAGACAAACATAGGATGTCATAGTATTTGCTTAAAAATGTTTTAGTAATGACTGATGTAACCAAATGTATTAGATGTAGTTTTGCTATAATAAATTGCATAGATTTCATAGACATTAGGGCTAGAAGGGAGCTCGGAAGATCTTCGAGTCCCCCCACCTGAAGGGCAGGCAGTCAGCTGGGGTCATAGGATCCCAGCAAGATAAGTATCCAATTTTCTATTGAAGGTGTTCAGTGTAGGTGCTTGAACCACCTCCAATGGCAGACTGTTCCAGATCTTGGGGGCTCAGACAGTAAAGAAATTCTTCTTTATGTCCAGCCTGAAACAGTCTTACAGTAGTTTATTACTGTTCGACCTCGTCATACCTTGGGATGCTCTGGTGAACAAACATTCCCCAAGATACTGACGGTCGCCCCTGATAAATTTATAGATGGCCATCAGATCACCCCTGAGCCTGCGCTTTTCCAGGCTAAAGAGCCCCATAGCTCTCATCCTGTTGTTGTAAGGTCTGTTTTTCTGACCTCTGATTGTGCACATGGCTCTTCTCTGAACTCTCACAAGCTTCTCCACATCCTTTTTGAATTGTGGGGCCCAAAACTGGATGCAGTACTCCAGCTGTGGCCTCACCAAGGCTAAGTACAACGGGAGAATGATGTCCTGGGATTTGCTTGAGAAGCATTTATGGATACAAGCCAGCTTTTTGGTGGCTTTACTAGCCACAGCATCGCATTGAAGGCTCATGTTCATCTTGTGGTCAATAATGACCCCAAAGTCTCTTTCTTCCATGGTGCTAGCCAGTGTAGCACTGCTGAGCCTATAAGGATGCTGCAGGTTTTTCCTCCCAAGGTGGAGAACCTTACATTTTTCAGTGTTAAACAGCATCAGGTTCTCATCTGCCCATTTGCTGAGCCTGTCCAGGTCAGCCTGGATTGCCCTCCTATCCTCAGGTGTGGATGTT
Source organism: Caiman crocodilus (assembly GCA_030014935.1). Classification (NCBI taxonomy): domain Eukaryota; kingdom Metazoa; phylum Chordata; order Crocodylia; family Alligatoridae; genus Caiman; species Caiman crocodilus. The sequence goes on from JAGPOW010000290.1 coordinate 17,853,357, forward strand.
TTGCCCCAAAGTTTGGTGTCATTGATGAATTTGGCCAGTTTGCTTCTGACTTCAATGTCCACATCATTAATGAAGATGTTGAACAATATGGGTCCAAGGACAGAACCTTGGGGGACCCCATTGGTCACAGGGCACCATGAAGATTGACTTCCATCAATTACTATCCTCTGGGTCTGACCACAGAGCCAGTTTCCCAGCCAGCAGATCATGATGGGCCCAAGGCCACAGTTGGCCAGTTTTGCCAAGAGGTGATCATGGGATACCAGATCAAAGGCTTTTTTGAAGTCAAGAACATCTCTTCTACCTTGTCCAGGTGATAGGTCACCTGGTCATAGAAGGAAATGAGATTGGTCAAGCCAGACCTACCCACAACAAACCTGTGCTGGCTATCCCTCAGGATGTTGGTGTTGACCAGTCCATTAAGGATGGCCTTTTTAATAAACTTTTCTAAGACCTTCCTTGGGATAGAGGTCAGGCTGATGGGCCTATAGTTTGCCGGATCCACTTTCCTCCCTTTCTTGAAGATAGGCACCACATTGGCCTTCTTCCAGTCTTCTGGCACTACACCAGAGTGCCAGGAGTTCTCAAAGATCTGTGCCAGGGGCTGGGCTATGATGCTTGCCAGCTCCTTGAGTACCCTGAGGTGTCGATTGGCAGGGCCAGCTGACTTGATGGTATCCATCCTCTCAAGATTTTCCTTCATGAGGCCATCATTGATGGAGGGCAGGGAATCTCCCTCACCCAGACCTCACTGTATAGCAAAGTTTCTTAGATAATTTATAAAATTAAATCAGCTTTGTTCACAAAGATCACAAAACAAAGTGAAAAGAAAACAGGGGACAAGCATGAGGTAATAAATTCTTTCTTCCAAAAATTACAATTTTCCCAAGGATATAAATCCCATTTGACTAACACTTTTTATGACATTAGAAACACTGGTTTATCCAGTTCCCAAGGTCTCAGTGAAACAAAGACATTCACTAAACGAAACAGAGAATGTTTGCCACAGTAAGCCATATATAATTATGAGTTATAGACTATAGAGAAAATTGGAGAACACAGCAAAAGCAGAAGACTTGCTGAGGGTCCAGGAGCATGCCATTCTCCTTTTCCTTCCTGAGTCTCTCCAAGCATTCTAGTTATTGCACAGAAATTACATGTAAACTGGTATAAGTGATTGCAAATCAGTTCAAGTTCAAACCTGTAACACAACAGAAGTTCAGTGCATGCAAACCATTTTCAAAATGGCCAAAACTGGTTTAAAATAAACCTGGATTGATATAATATCAGATTTCACTGATTTAGATTAAATCACTTTATTGAACTTCTGTCCCAGTGTCCTTCTAGATTCAAGTTAACTCACAGTCTCTCAGCATCCCAGGATGCTTTGCACCTTTCCTACAACACCCCTATTGCAGGGTAGGCGGGCTAAACTTGGTCCAAGCTGTCTGCTCCAGATGAGCAGGAAAGTGTGCTTTAGCACCCCCAGGCTTCTGGCCTGGGTCACTGCAAGCATGTGGTTGAATTTCTGGAATCAAAAGTGAATGCCTAGTCACTGGTTTATTGGTTCAATCTACCCAGGATAGACTAATTTGCAAAGACTGAATTAATTCGATCTTGGGATTTTTTTTGACTGGTTGTATTTACAGGTTACAATCCATATTGCAGGTAGCCAGATGGATGCTGGGATAAGTGTTTATTCTTGTGGTTTAAGCTTAAAAAAAAAAGGTCAGTCTGCAGACTGGTCTCCTGCCTCTTATATTAATAAGCAACATACAAAGCACCTGTAATCCAGATAAGACTCCCTGATTTTTATCACTTATGTGCCATTGCCCTTTTCCGCTTCTCTTTATTCCTCCTGAGTTCTCTTCAATTCTACTCTGAACTGAAGGAGCCAATTATGAGAGTTTGATTACTGGTAAGGCTTTCTTTGTCCTTTCAGTCCTTAAACAAAGCTCTAACCAGTGCTTCCTGCCTCATTGGCACAGAAAATGAAATAGAACCAGATTCAAAATGGCTTATAGACACTTTTATTTAGGCAATGCAATATCTACCTATTACATGCCAGGGCCAGGAAGGTGATTCAGATTGACAGAAGCCCATGAAAGTATCTCTGAAAATCAATGTATATTTAGATTTATATATCAGATTTCTCTACAAGAGACTGAGGAGGATAAGGGAAATGCAGAGAACACAGACGCTGAGTAGGCTGCTGAATGGAGGTACACACAAGATGAGGCTAGCAAGCATAACATACATTGAGCTTCAGACACATGGGAACCCACCACACCTCAGGACATAGATCTGGACAAACCTATTAATCATCAGCAACAATAAGAAGCTCCCAGAAGCTGCCTTTAGTGGAAGCATATAACATTCACACTGGGTGGTGTCCAGGAGCATGTTGTTGATGCATTTGATCTGGGAGTAGTTTGATCCAGGAGCAGTTTTCTTGCGAATAAACTACTTGTGAGTAAACACTCCCGGGCAGGTGTTTACACTTACAGAGAAGCCTGGAGCAATGGGCCTGCAATGGGCCTGCAATGGGCCCCTCCTGCCATCAGGGGGAGCAGGAGGCTCTGGCTGAAGCTGCCTGCAGTTGCAAGTCATCCTTAAAAGCCAGCCTCTCTCCCTGCTCCCTGGCCAGGAGCAGCATGCACAGCATGAAAGCAACATGCAGCAGCTCTCTCGCCATAACTTCTGTCTCCCTGCACCATGGCTACTGTAGCCCCCTGCCCCAGCAGCAACACCCAGCACCCTGGGTTCCTGCTGTCCACAGTGCTGGCCTGCTGCAGCAACCACCATAAGGCCTATAGCAGTCTAGGTCCTGCTGGCTCCCCTCCCTGCAGCAGACTCCTGGATGGCCCCACTGCTCCATCCCAGGTCCCCTGCTGCCACACAGCTGTCCTCCTGGCCAGACACTGGCAGGGGTGTCATTGACATGCTCCTGGATACCACTGCTGGGGCCATCCATGCCCTCCTGGGACTGAAGCCCCACTGTCTCTGGGCGTTCCTGACCAGCCAGAACTGGTGGCTGCACATCGTCTAGGCCACATGGGATGATGAACAGTGGCCGGAGATATTCTGCATGAGCCAGGCCAACTTCCTTGAATTCCTGGAGCAGCTCCACCTGCACTGGAAGCAGCAGGACACCACCATGTCCTTGGACAACCAGTTGGCCATCACCCTGCTGAAGTCCACCAGCCTCCTGCCACCTCCTTGGCGTCAACAAGATCACCACTGGGAAGGTCATCCTGGAGGTGTGTGATGGGATGGGAACAGGGTCCCCTCTCAGGGAGGAGGAGGCTGGGTGTGATGGGGAGGGAAGGACTCTTTGTTACTCTGAAGTCTCTGCTTTTGTATTCTCCTTCCCTCCTCATGACTTCATCCATGGCTATCACTCATCACATGCACACATACTAATTTGGTCCTTTCAAGGTTTCTCCTAATTTGTTCTGTTTCCCCAGAACCAAGACTCAGACCCCAACTGCTCTGGAGCATTGTTAGCTGGTGCCACGCTTATCTCAGGTTATGGAACAGTATGGTACATGCCCCCGGTTCCCCAGGCTCTGTGTGTATTGACCTTGTTGTGTTAGACAGCCTGGCAGCTTTGAAGGCTGTGTGAAACTCTGTGTTAGACCCAGGCTCTTAAAAAATCAATTAACCCCTGCTGCCCATCCTGACCAACTGACTGACCAACCATCCAAGCAACCTACCTACCTACCTAAATAATACCTATAAGTCAGTTTCCAAAAGCAAACCTCTAAATATCATTTTCTAAGCCAACAGGTGCCATGGTGGTTCCACCCCTCCTCATCAAGGATCTGTGTACCCACTCCCACCCTGGCTTATGAAGTCCTATACCAGTCAACTGTGCCCCCACCAGATCCACATCAACTGTTGCCTGGACCAGACCCGTGCCCAAGTGGAGTGTGCCTTTGGCCAGCTGAAGGGACACTTGCATGCCCTCATCACTTGCCTTGAGTTCACTGGTGCCAACATCCTTTGTGTCATCATCATAGCCTGTGTAACATCTGTGAGGCCCAGGGGGAGCTGTTTTGTGATCCCTAGGCAGAGGAGGCACAGTGGGTGAAGGACATCTGGCAGTGGGTGCATGAGCTGCAGTAGCAGCAATAGTGGTGGGCCCCTGCCTTTCTGAGGCCCCAAGTGAGATGCATACTTTCCAGCAGGGCCATGGAACTATGTGTGGGAGGTACTGGCCAACCACCTACTCCTGTACTACCCACTGTAGCCTGCTCATGGACCCTTGCCCCATCGCCCACCCCCAGCATCATGCTCACAGTGGACAGTTCACACAAACAGTCCCCATCTTCCACTTCCCTCTCCAACAAGAGAGCCCACTCCCATCTCCCTCCTCACTGGGCCTCTGTGCACTGCTACTTCAGAGCCAGAATCTATGCCTTAAACTCCCAGTCCACCTAGTCCCATGACTCTTCATGCTGGTCCTGTGCCTTTTTGTGCCAGTCCACGTGGGACCACCTGTCCTGCTGGGCAATGTACTCTGCCCATCACACCTGGGCATGCACCAGCCAGTCCTCTGAGGCCACCAGCAGCCAGTCCAGGAGGAGGGTCTGCTCCTGGGTCCTCCCTCTGCAGAGCTGGTGAATCCACCGGGCCCAACTGGCTGTGACCCTGACAGTGCATCCCAGCTGCCGACTGTGGCCTCTCCCCTATGTGCAGCTGCAGGACCTGCACAGTCATGAAAAAGAAGTTGTTTGTAAGATGCTCTGCACCAGAGGGCCAGGCTCAGATTGGGGGTCATATGTGCATGGGTGCCCATGGACCATGGTAAGTCAGCTGGGCAGGCCTGGGCCCAAGCAACAGCTGGCCAAGCCCCACATCCCTACTTGCTCCCCAGGGGCCAGCGGGCCACTGGATGGTGGCTGTAGGCAGCCTTCCTCCTGCGCCCCCACTGTTCCCAGGCTGGGCCAGGCCTGGCTCCTGGCAGCACCTGTTGTCATAGCTCCAGACCCACTACCCCCCTCTTCTGCTCCTGCAGGTCAGCCTATCTCCTGTGCTGCTGCCATGCCCACAGCACCTAGGCTCCAGGGGCATGGGACTCCCAAATAACTGTGACACAGAGTTTTTTGCACCCCACCTTCCTCGCAGGGGGCCTCTCTGGGGAGGTGACTCAGGGCCAGCATCCTCCCCACAGCTGCTCTGCACCCTAAGCATGCCTCTACTGATCATGTCCTGGGGGGTGCATGAGGAGCCGCTTGTGTGGACTGAAGGGTGCCTGGCCTACTACTCTCTGCTGCTGCTGCTGGCCATGGTGCCCTGGGCACACTTACACACCCGGCATGGGTCCCTGAGCTCTGATGGTGTGGCAGGAAGGCCTGTTCTGCCCAACATCCTCCACCACCACATCGAGGCTACCTGTGGCTAAACAACACTTTCCTGCCCTGCAAAACTGAGGAGAACATCATCGTCAGCATTGATGCACTCCTTGGCATGTAAAAGGCCTGTGCCCACCTAGCTGTGGGGGCACAAGCTGCTCAATAAAGTTTTGCACTGTTTCCCATTTCCCTATGTGTTGTGGTGGGGAGACCCAGGTGCCAGGGGAGTGCATCTGGACCAAGTGGAGAGTGGGGGCAGGGGCTGGGGCTAGAGGCAGAGGCTATGGCAGGGAGGGCTCTCCCCGCAACTAACCACATAGATGAGTGTGGCATGCCCGCTGGCTCCAGTTGGTCCCCACTGGCAGCAATGGTGTGTGGCTCACAGCAGAGTTGTTGGTTAGAGGGGCATGGCATGTGGCTACCAGGGCAGGGGCCCCACACTGAGAAGGAGCTGGTGCTGCTGGTAGCCAACAGTGATATGTCCGGCCATGACTAATGGCTGGGGCTGAGGTCATGGAGCTGTTGGGGTAGGTGCTGGCCCTGTCTTCTCAAGCTGCTGGAGGATGCTGGAGACTGGGAGCTGGGAGCCCAGGGGACCCTCCATTGGTGACATGGCATAATGGGTGCCATGCTGAAGTGAGGGCTCGGGCAGGCCACCCATGCTGCAGTGCACAGCATGGCTGCAGCCTGGATCCCAGGGCATAAACATGGGTTGCTGCATAAAGGGAATGGACTTGTGGGCACTCCCCACCTGACAGTTGTGGTTGGTGATGGTAACCAACTGTGCCCACAAGGCCTTGACTTTTATGTGGCACTGCCATGCCAAACAATGATACCCATGCTCCTGTATTTGGCCTGACAGTCCCTCATAGACATGTGCATTGGAGTCCCTGCCCTGCACGAACCACCTCTACTTCTGCCTTGCTCCCCAGAACCATGGGGTACCCAGTCTCCTCCATTGATCAGTTGGGGCCCCAGGGGGCCACGTGTGGCATTGGTGAGAATGCCACTGTGGGTCCGGTGATGGCTCACTGGACCTCCGTGCAGCTTTTCTGGTGCTGCTGGGCCTGGGCAACCCTGTGCAGCACTCAGAGCAGGGACATAGCATGGGACTGGCAGCCGCACAGTGCGTCAGTGCCCTGTAGCACCTGCAGGGTCTGTGCAGGCTGATGGGGGTTTGCCTGAGGCCAGATGGAGCTGGCCTTGATGGCCAGAAGTTGGCTGCATCTGGGCCCAAGTGTTGGCGGGCCTGGAAGGAGCCTGTAGAATCCTGCAGGGCTAGACAGGGCAGCCCTGGCATGTGAGAGGCTCATGGCACTGCAATGCCAGGGAGCAGTGCCGGAGTGCAAGCAGGCTGGCACAACTGGCCTGCAACATGTGGAGGGGGAGCATTGGCCATCAGTTGCCCCAGGCTCCTTGCACATGTTCCCCAGGACTCAGACTTCCTGCAGGCTTTTAAGGGCTGGGGCTGCTGTGGAGCTGGCCCAGACCTGGGGCAGGAAAGGCTCCCAGCCCCTGGGGCCCAGGGACTAGTCTGAGACTGGCCCCCTAAGTGGTAGGGCTGACCAGGAGAAAATTTGCTCCCAGATGGCATCTACACGTGTTACTGCTTAGTAACTACTTGCAAGTAAATGTGTTACTTGCATGTGCAGGTAGCAAATTTACTCATGAGTAGTGCAATTTACTACTCAGTAAGTGTGCGCACATGTTGATGTGCATGCTTACTGCTCAGTGAACTGCTCTACTATGCAGTAAAGCATCTTGTGTAGATGCACCCTCTATCTACTGAAGTGCTGAAAAAGGAAGCAGAAGATAACCTATCTCACTTCAGAGACTTTCCCCTCCATGTAAATAGTTCAAGACCATCACTGCAGGCAGGATGCATACAGTGCAGTTGACTCTAAATTCACATGCAATACACAGGAGGGATCATAAGTTGAATTAGCTACCAACAAGAGGAAGCGGGCAAAGTACAGAAGCAAGGGGGCTAACAGTATCGGTTGTGAGGAGAGATAGGAGTAGCAGTACAATAACAACACATAGACACATGAATGTAATTTTTCCTTTGTGTCCCAAGCAGGTAAAACATACCTACTGCCTTCACTTGTACGTACAGGGCTGGAGAGACTACTCCCCAGTAGTGGTACAATTTACATTATGCATCACAGCAGACAGATAACCAGCTCTCCCAGCACGACTATCTCAGGAAACTGGTTATCCTTCTCTGCTGTAACTTATGGTTGTGTATTTTTCTAGCTGTTTTTCCCCCAGGATAACTCTGGATTCTAGTAGGTTCCAGGGTAGGCCTATCTGTCATGTACCCACTCCTTTTTACTGTGGGTAAACATGGTTTATACTAGCATGTTGTATATCCTAGGCTTTGTGTATAATCATTCTGAATATACATGATTTCAGCTTCATAAAAGATTGTGCAAATAAAGAGCTGAATCATTCCCAATGAACAGAAATTCCCAAGTGGGTACAAATGAATGAGTAGCTCCAGATTGTATTTCCTTTTAATATATTGAGTTACTCAAGTAATTAAACGTAATTAAGGAAATTATAGGCATATTCTAGTTTTGCCAGAGACATTAATGAGTTTTCAAAGTTCAAGGGTGTCACTACTGTACCATGAGATGAATGACACCTTTCATATTGATGGGATTAAGTTCATATTATTATCAAAGAAGTCAGCAAAGGTGGTGCAAACATCTTATATGCACCATTTCCTCTACTATGTTTTTTCTTTCTGTTTGTGACTTATATTAAAGTGATTTGTTTTCAGCGTTTCCCTCTGTCCCTCACAAGACAAAACAATACAACTCAGTATTCTGACGCCAGTGGGAGTCAGAAGATTTCTCTAACTATGTTCTTGAACAGGACCTATTACTGTAGTACATTTTCTCTTTAAGCTCCAAGGACTAGATTGTGAGTTTTGGTTTTCATTTTTAGCATTGCTGTGGATGATGTGTTCTTGCTTGGAAGTCTGTAGACTATTAGGCTATTACGGGACTTCAATAACCCCAGGCAGTACATTTTGGGGAAAATCTATCATGAGCTTTAACAGCAACCACATTTTTACACCAACTCAAACAGTGTACAGCACAGCAGCAGAAAGGGATCTTGAAGCCGTAGTTGACTCCAAAATGAACATGAGTCGTCAATGTGATGAAGTGATAACTAAAGCCAACTGCACTCTTTCATTAATTAGATGGTCTAAGGAGGTGATACTTCCCCTCTATGCCACATTGGTAGGACTGCAGCTGGAGTACTGCATCCAGTTTTGGGCACCACACTTTAAGAGGGATGTGGATAACCCTGAGGGGGTCCAGAGGGGGGCTACTCATATGCTTAAGGGCCTGCAAGTAAGTTCCTATCAGGAGAGTTTGGGGGTCCTGGATCTCTTCAACCTCTGCAAAAGAAGGCTGAGGGGAAAATTTCTTTACCATGAGGGTTGTCAAAGTCTGGAATGGGCTCCCAAGGGAGGTGGTGCTTTCCCCTACCTAGGGGGTCTTTAAGAGGAAACTAAACAAGGACCTAGCAGGGGTCATCTGACCCCAGTGCTCTTTCCTGCCCAGGACAGGGGGTCAGACTTGATGATCTACTGAGGTCCCTTCTGACCCTAAAAATCTATTAAATCTATGAAATCTTTTAGGCCTGTGGGAGTCGGCAGCAATCCAATCTGGCTTTGGATCCAGCTGCTTCAGATGCCCATGATTTGATCCGTAGATCCGGACTGGGTTTCTGCCTCAATCCAGCTGAAGTGGCTCTAAAGCTTCAGAGCTGCCTCGGAGATCCAGCCATAAGGTATAATGGGGAATCAATGAAATATCTATAACTTTGTTGTTTCTTGTCTGATTTGGATGAAACTTGCAGAGATGGTAGCCTATGCTGAGAGCACAAAAACCTGCCAAGTTTCAAGAATATCAGTGCAGGGGTTTGGGGGGAACTGTACCCCAAATTCTTGAAAGCCAAATTCATGTCACAGCTGTGTGCCACACCAAGGGGCGTGAAAATTGCAGGGATGGTAGCCCTTGCTGAGGCCACGAAGCCTGCCAAGTTTTAAGGAAATCGGTGCAGGGGTTTGGGAGGAACTGTCCCTCAAGCTGTGGACAAGCAAAACTCCTGCCATGGGTGACACTGCGTGTGTTAAGGCGCAGCGGGGTGACAGCTGCAGGGATGGTGGCCCCTGCTGTGACGCCTGCCAGCTGTTGAGGAGATGGGTGCAGGGGGGTTCTGGGGCTCTGCACCCCTAGCTGCTGACAGACAAAACTTGTTCCAAGACAAGTTGTGTCTTTTGTCACAAAAACTCACAAAAGCTGCATTTCAGCTCATGTGGTCCCCAGAAGGATTGATATTATTTATTAAGGTAGAGCTGAAAAAAATATTCATAGCATTATTACAACTAAGACTCATTCCACACAACAACTCTTAAACATAATTTTGTAAATGGTTAGAGGAAGGATCACTTTAAGTAATTACGGGTAACACAGTTTAGTTTGTTTCCACGTCAGGTTTTCTAATACCACAACTATGGTTTTGTAGCCAAACTGTATTTCTATTGGTGCATCCTACGCTGACATCTAATAGATATCCTATTGCTGTCCTAAACATTGACTAAGGAGACAGAAAGATATTCACACAGCACACAAACAGCAAATTGAGCAATTGACTCTGTGATATTGAAAAGGCATGATGCCTGAAAAACATGGTACCAAAGGTACTAGTGACTATTCCAGTTATAGAAAAACAATGTAGAACCCAAACTTGTGAGATAGACAAAACACTGCTAGCTACAATTGCTACTAAGTTTAAGGCATGATGTGTGCAAACACAAGTCAGGTCAGAATCAAACATCAATTACTAGTTAAAAGCATAGTTAAAGGTTGTAATATGACCAAGGTATTAAAATTATAAGCTTAGGCTAGAGCCATACACCAGGAGTAACACTAGTATAACTTGGGCTGGATCCTATTTCAGCTGTTAGGTACCTCACTGTGATCCTATTCCACCCTCCCAAAATCTCTGAAATAATATTAATGCTTTGACTTTTGTCACTTGCCATCATCTTAGCCCTAAAGGTCACAAAAAACAGTGAACAGGAAGTGGATTCACATATTTGCATTACCTGTTTTTTCACAAACTTGAGCAGCATGGAACAAGATCACACTTGGAACAAAATCTGACCATACCTTTGGTGGAATCAGTTTAAAAAATCAAGGGGGTATGCAGATTTTCTGGAGAGTAGCATTTTGGGAACTAACATATCCCCCCACTGGGTCTGACTCCATTTTTCACACTCTATTAAAAGCTTATGGGTTTCAAATTGCAAAGGCTTTGCATTAGCTTTAAAATGCTTCTCACGCCTGCAGATAATATGATAGAAATAAGAAGCATAGAATAATAGATAAACAGTTATATTTTTCAATCCCAAACCCTTGTATTCAGTGAAAAGAAAATAGAAAATAAAGAAGACCCCCTCACTGACTCCAGACATACATACACACAATCAGGACTTCCTGATCAAGGGGTTAATTAGATGCAGATGGTAAATAAGGCCAAGGGTATTCAGGAAAATATTGTCCTAGCATTTGCCCATTTCCTAGGCTGACTGTCAGCAATATTTTTTCTAGTTTTCCCTAAATCCATTGTAAAACAAAATTGCAAACCCAGTTTACATTTCCCACAACCAGAAACTATATTTCATCAATTCACTGACAATTGACATTTTGAGACTTTAATGTCAATTGATTTAAGCAACAGCAAGAGAAAAAAATATTTGAGAATATTTGGTGTTCTTGCTAAAATAAAATAAAAATCCTAAAATCCCTGCATAAAATTTCTTATAACATAAGAGTCAATTTATTGAAATAATTTTCACTCACTCTCTTATATTCTGGAAAATGTGATATAGGTTGTAGCTATTTCTTTTGCATATGAAAGTATTTAGTTTCAACTCACACTGTGAGTAGTTGAAATTAACATTCGATTATTAAACTAAATTGTTTTGTTCTGGTTGTTGTTGAGTGTACTGAAGTTATTCAGTATTCAGTTCAGTGTAATTTTCTCCTTGCCTACCTCTAACACAAATGTCCAAGATTCTAGGGACTATTTAGGCATCTCTAGGAAGAATCTTTCATTAAAGACACCACAGTCACCTAATTTTTTAATGAGAATGGGGTGAGAGACAGTGTCAAAGGCCTTCCTAAAGTACAGAAAGACTATGTCCACCGCAACACCTGCATCCAAGGATTTTGTGACCTGGTAGAAGGCCACCAGGCTGGTCTGACAGAACCTGCCTCTCATGAACCTGTGTTGGTTGCCCCTAAGCATAATCTCCCCTGCTGGTCCCTCGCAGATGTGCTCCTGGATTGTTTTCTTAAAGAGCTTCCCCAGGACCGATGTTAGGCTAATGGGCCTATAGTTTCCTGGGTCCACCTTCCTCCCATTTTTGAAAATGGGGACCACATCAGCCCTTTTTCAGTCATCTGGCACCTTGCCAGAGCACCACGAATGCTTGTAGAGCTGTGCCAGGGGTCCCACAGTGACCTCTGCTAATTCCTTCAGCACTCTGGAGTGGAGATCGTCACTACCTCCTGATCTGAACACATCCTGTCCCACCAGAAGTTCCCTAACTAGGTCCTCACTGACCCTGGGCCTGGCTGCATCTCCCCTGGGACCATCGAAGATCCCGATGGGGGGGATGACCTGGTCCCTGCTCAGAGAAATGGAGGCAAAGAAATTGTTACATAGGTTAGCTTTGTCATCTGGTGAGACCACCAGATTTCCTAACACATCTGCAGTGGCCCCATGTTACCTGATACCTGCTTTTTATCCCCTATGTATTTAAAAAAGGATTTCTTGTTATCTTTGGTCTGGGTTACCTTTGATCTGTTATCCACTTCCTGGAATAAAAATTCTGCTGCCAAAAATTGTTTATATTTACCGCGTCCATTACTGGGTGCCACACTTCAAAAGAGATGTGGCCAGCCTGGAGAGGGTTCAGAAGAGGGTCACCCACTTGGTGAGAGGGCAGCAGGACAGGCCCTACGAGAGACCTGTTAAGGTCCCTTTCTAGCCTAAGCACTATGATTACCAAAGAGGAGCATACCTTCTCTGCTCACGCTTGTAGGGAGGCAGTTACATGGGCCAAAGCTACCATGGAGCTGAGGATGGCATCCCAAGTAAAGGATAACAAAAAATTGTTTTTTAGATAGAAAGGGAGCAAAAGGAAGGCCCAGAGTGGAATAGGACCCCTACTAAATGGGCAGAAGCAATTGGTGACAGACAGGGGGGACAAGGCTGAACTCCTCAATGAGTTCTTTGCCTCAGTGTTCCTAA
>JAGPOW010000290.1:17879347-17895476 GCA_030014935.1 Caiman crocodilus
GTTGCCCAAGGAGGAGCGGTGAGGCCGCACCTCTGGCGGGAGCTCGCCCACCCCAGCGGCGTCCATACCCTCGATATCTAGGCACATCAGCCGCCTCTCATCGTCCGAGTCAAGGACCAGCTCCGCGAGGGCATACCCTGTCTTCTTAGGTGGGGAGAGGCCATCCTGCTCACGACGTCTCTTGTGAGACTCAAAGAGCTGGACCTCCATCTTGGTAACCTCCCCGTCTGATCCGTCAGGCTGGGGCATGACCAAAGGGGTAGCAGGCTCTCCTGCCACCCCCGGGGCCAGACCCCCAGAAGAAAGGCACTCGCCACTATCCTTGCTGCCGCCTGACTCCAGAGGCTGGGGGACAGGCGAGGGAAGGAGGGCCCCTGCAGCCTCCCCTTCTCCCGCTAAGTCTGCCCCATTGATGGCTACATCCAATGGGGCGGGTGGTATGGCATCCGGAGTGGGGTCAGGCTCTGTGGTGGGAGGCCCCTCAGCACTAGACAGGGCGTCCCGAGGGGCCCCCTTCCCCTTCTTCTCTTTGCCCTTCGCCTTCTTTTTGGTGGTGGCGGGCAGCTCCCCTTGTTCGGGGGACGGGCCAGACTGCTCCTGACCCTCCCCAGTGGGGCCAGCCGCCCCAGGCAGCCCCACAGTAGCGGGTGTTTGGGAGGAGGCCTAAGCCCCATCATCCGATGAGGCTCCAGCACCACAGTCCCCGGCCGCCCCAGCCACTTCGGCCGGGGCAGGCAGGGGGCAGAGGGAGACATCCACCCCCTCACCCATCGACGCTCCCGCACTGAGGGCAGGGGGCGCCACAGATGGGGGAGGTGGCGGTGGGGCCTGGGTAGTAGCACCAGCCCCTGCACTGGACAATGGCTTCTCACCAGAAACCCCAGTCCCCTGAGATGGAATAGATGGGGAAGGAGGTTGGGAGGAAGAGCTCTTTCGGTGCTGCCGCAGGCGGCGATGCTCTGGCCACCTTGCCCTGAGGACACCGGGCTGCCAGGTGGGAAGAGCCACTGCACTTAAAACACGTGATCTCCCCTACTGACAGATAAATGATAAACCTCCGACCCTCGAGCGTGAGGCTCAGAGAGCGAGGCAGAGACTGAGGGCCCTCCTTGAGGAGCATGAAGACCTGCTTCTGGAAAGACAGGACGTACTTCAGCTGAGGGTTCCTGCTTCCCATCGGCAGTCGGCAAAAAGGACTCATAGGAACCCCGTAGGCCTCGAGTCCCCTGGCCAGCTCCTGATCAGACATGTGTGGTGGGACGTTGGAGATCACCACCCTCACTGCCTGAGTCTCTAGGGGCGTGACAGGGTAGCGAATGCCCGCAATGTCTAGGCCCTCTACACACACCCGGTCAACCAAAGCAGGCGTGCTCAAGTAAATCATCGGGACCGTGTTCACATGACCCTCATAGCGGATGGTACGCCATCCCAGGAGTGCGGCCAGAGCCTCCACGCAAACCTCAAGCCCCGCATGGAGAGGGGTATGAACCCTCAGGCCACGAGTCAGTGGGAGGTCCCGAGAGACATCCTCATGCCAGCTGCTAGGTGTAGAAGCAGCCATTTCTCACTAGGACAGGGTTAAAAAACTGCAAAACAAAAAAACCTAAGGGAACGAAAGAGAACTTAAACTCAGGAGCTCAAGGCCAAGCTCCCGGGAATGCGGCCCAAACAGAAAGTGAAGACAAGCCACCGAGAGGGGAGGGGGGAGGGAATTGGGGAGTGAAAGAAAAGTGTGGGTAGAGGAAAGTAAAAAAGTGGGGGGGAAAAGAAAAATGCACCCCTCAAGCGGCAAATGATAAGAGACCTCCCCACAGAAGGGGAGGAGGGTGGAGGGGGATAACAACAAGGGGTTGGGGGAGTTGGAGGGGTAAAACAGCGAAAAAAGAAAACAAAGGGGTGAGGGGGGAATGGTGGGGTAGTTAAGAGCACCTCTGGAAGGCAGGCTAGTGGAAAAGGTAACTCGCCACAAAGAGCAAACAGAAAAAAGAGAAAAAAAGGGAAAGAGACTGTAAAAGAGAAGGCTGCGAGAAGTGACTCGCAAAGAAACCGGAAGCAGAGGGGGAGGGGAGAGAGAGGAGTGAAAAGTGAGAAAAAAAGCTGCAAAAAAGCAAGAAAAGAGTCAGAAAGCAAAACAAGCAGAGGCTAGAGACCTTTAGACAGGTGGGAGTGAAGAAAGAAAAGAGATAGGAAGCTGGGGAGTCTTATGCTCGGGATCACCCCACCTAACTCCAAGTGAGCCTGGTCCAAAGTGTCCAAACAGAAGGAAGGAAGGACACTTAGCTACCCGAAATGCTAATAAATTTATTTAGACTTCGGAAATTTCTAGCCAACAGCTATATCTAGATCTAGAGCGCTAGACCTAGAGATTCAGTTTATCTGTTTTTTTACAGATACAGTTTATCCAATTTTGCTCAGAACAGTATATTTAATGGGGGAGTGTGAAGTGGGCAGTATTCGATTCAGATTCAGATTTGGCCCGATTCAGGGAACAGTGATTTGATTCTCTGATTTGGATCACTGTCCAACAGCTGATTCTGAAGATTTGATTCTGAGTTGCAGAATCAGCAATTCAGCCATAGACATATGCTTTTTCTACCTACCTTCAGATACCAGGAGGGGCTCATGAATGCTGAGATGGTGGGGCGGATGGAGCATCCCATAGGAGTGTGGGGGGGTCCACCACTGAGTATGCGGGGCTCAGTGATCAGCTGCGGGGGAACCCTGGGGTGCCCCCAGACTAGGAGGCACCAGTTGCTGAGCCAGGCAGTGGGAGTGGGGGGCAGAGGGGTGGTTTGCTGCTGAGCGCATGTGAGACCCCACCCATTCTCCCATGGGAAGCTCCATCTGCTCCACCATCTCAGCATCCATGAGCTATGCCTGGTACCTTGTATGTAGAAAAAAATATAAAGCTGGGTCTATGGCCATGTTGTCAAATCTCTCCAAATTGATTTGGAGGCTTCCGGTTCTATTCGGAGAGACTAATGGGTCTCTTGATTCAGTTTGGATTCTGAAATTTGGCTGCTGAATTGAGATGAATCTTCTCTGAATTGAATCAGTGACCAAAGCTTCACACAGCTCTAATATTTAACTTTGCAAGCTACATTGATGTGACTGCAAAGATAATGTGGGCATCCACAGAAACTTATTTCTGCACTTGAAAAATTGACTGGTAAATATCAAAGCATGAATGTAGATAATGAAGTGCTGATACAAATATGACTGCTACAAAAATAGGTATTGTGATGCAAAAAAATGTAATGGCTAATTGTGTAATTTAATTGATGAAAGGAATGATGAAAGTGCTGGCATAGATAGGACTCAGTTTTATCACTGTGTCAGCCAACCCTAAAAAAAATTTATAAATATTTTTTATAGCACTTATGCCCACTGCTGCCATGTTTTGTACTGCTGATGGATCTGATTGGCTAGTAGTAAAAAAGGCCTACATTAAACAGTGGAGCTCACTGCTGCTTGGAGTCAAACAAATGGGAAATAGCGTCGGCAGTGAACAAAAAAGCTTGGTGGGGATCAATTGCTTTTCGTAAGATCTTATCCACTCAGTGTCTCAGTATTTAAATAATTAAAATAAATTGTATTTCTTGTCTTTTTGGTTAAGAAGAACAGCTTCTGAATGTGTTACTTTTCAAAATCTAAAAACAGAACCAATGAGTCAAAGAAAGTGTAAAGTATCTAGTTCACCACCATGGACTGTTTAGTTTGAAATAGAAAGATGACAATGAAAATATCAAAAGTAGTAATATTTTAGAAAAACGAAATGGCTAATGTACTTAGCGTCTGTTGTAGGATTCACTAAAAAAAGGGAAATTATCAAAGCAGTAACCTTCCTTCTTCCATCAGGTAAAAAGGGAATTGTGAACAATGAAGCTGTGAAGCACCATTCTTTTGCTCTTAGCCTTTTAAGCCACATTTACAATAGCATTTTTTGCTAGCAAAGCAGCGCTGGCCAGGGATGAGAGTTTCTGTGACATTTCTTAACCGGCAAATGCCCTTGTATAGCCAGAGATATATGTTTTTGCTAATAAAGCTAACTTCACTCATCAAATATAAACTATATAGCAAAAAAGCATTTATAGTATTATAATCTGCGTCTTCAGTAGGAAGTTTTTTGCTAAAGTTCACCCTCAAGAGAAGCTCCCTGCTCCAAAAAAATCTCACAGGAAGAGAAATGAGCTACTGATAAATGTCTCTGTCCCAAACCCTGGAAATGTTGTAAAGGAACAATATATATTTTTTTTCCTGCAGTTTTTCCTTCTGGCTGTTGGCACAAATCATCCAAAATTTTCTCTACCTTACCTTCATTCTGCACTGTTGAACATACTGTTCTTTCCATTTTCTGTGCAAACAAGAAGGGGAATAATTTGTTATTCTTCACAACTTCAGGCATGAGGGGAATAACTTCAGGGAGGAAGATTAAGATTTGACTGGAGGTGAACTGAGCTAAGTAACAGTGGGTGCATCTAAACGTTCATTAATGAACCATAATTATGGAGCATTAAGTTGAATACCTGTTATTACAGGAGATGTGCCATATTCTGTGCTACTGTGTATTAATGCAAATGAATACTTTTTTGTGACACTTGGATGCTCTTTGGACTAAGTCTACTGTGCATTAGCACAAATGAATGCTTTTTGTGTGATGCTTAATGCTTATTGGACTAATCTTGTGTGCATTTAGCACAGTAGCACGGTTTTTGCCAGCAGCACTAATACACAGTAGAATTAGTCTAATGGGCTTTAAGCATCTCGTGTAGACAAGTGCGCTGAGGTTTGAAGGAATTTATAGTGGAGGACCTTGGAAGGATCTCTTAACCTCTAGATTTATTACTGATTATGTTTTATTTCTTAACATGTTGCATTTATGTAAAAAGAATGTCAATTTTGGAGGGTTAGCTAGTTTCCTTTCAGCTCTAAAAAAATACTGATCATTCATTTCTTTAAAAATGTCAAAAAAGTTTTCTGACAGACCATTGTTTAACTAATGTATCCTAACCTTTATTTTCTTTGGGTCTAAACTTTGCCATATGGTGATGGTGTTCTGGATCCGTGCTTTAGTACTTCTTTTAAGAAGTACTTCTTTTACTTCTTAAAAGAAGTACTAAAGCAGTACAGTACAGTTACTGCACTGTGCATGTTGTGCATGGTTAGATTTTACCTCTACATTGCCGTAGCAGAGCACTATACTGGGGGAGTACACTGCTATAGAAACATAGCTGGCAGTCATGTGTAGGCCCATGTGATCACTAAGTGACCAGAGTGTGCCATATGGCGATGTAGCATATTGCCATAGGGTGATGTGTAGATGTACCCTTTTACTATTAAAAATAATGGATTTTTCCTGCTAACAGAGAAAAACTAAATAATGGGCTAAACAGCTAAAACTCTGAAATTAGCTTTAGACAAAGTACTATCAAATGCATCAAACTAAGTAGGAGAAATGACACAAAGCAAAAACTAACCAACCAAAAATACCAGTTACTATAATCATAATTACTTTTAATTGTAGTATATTTTTTCTGATATAAATTTACATTTCAATTGTACTTTATTCTTCTAATATTGGTAGCATTTTTATACCACCAATGATCCCTAGAATCCACCAAAGAATCCACCAAAAATAAACAGACATACAATACAATGTAACAATCCACACGATCTGTTTTAATAGAAATCTGAAGAGATACGCCACTAATATTAAGAAATATATTTTTTATTTTCTTGCTTTTTTCTTCCATTTTGTTTCTGTTTCTACCCTTCTGCCTAAGGCATCAAGTGGCATATTGACATGACTAGGCAATTTTCAGCCTTCAAGTTTAAACTGAAATTTTTAACAGCTTCCTAAATTGTATAGCGGAAAACATATCACACGTGTCTTTACATGTGCATTTACATTGGTTTACATTTACTGTGTAGTAAGTTACTGCACAGTAAGTGGAAATAGGCTGGTGTCTACATTTGCAGGTATTAAAGTGCATTAACACTGTTTGTGGTCTGACTTGGAACTAAAGTTAGTCTCAAGTCAGTCAACACACATAGTGTGACTGTGCAATAAAGCGATTACACGTGCGTTACTGCACAATAACTAATCCAGTGTAAATTTGCTACCTGCATCATGCAGGTATCAAATTTATGACTAACATTGGCATAAGTCTCCATAGTTACTGTCCAGTAGGCCTGCACGAAGAGGGTAGTATTCACTTCAGATTCAGATTTGGCCGATTTGGGGGACAGTGATGCGATTCAGTGATTCAAATCATGGTCCCTTCTCTAATTTGGAGATTTGGCTACCGCTGAATAAGCTGAATCTCTGAATCAAACAGGCCCCATCCTTGCCCACTCTCCCAGCCCTGTCAATGGCTGTCTTGCCTGACCCCAATGTCCTGGATCTTTAAAAAAAAAAAAAAAAAAGAAAAGCCCCTCACCAGCTCCTATCAGGCAGGGGGGTGGGGTGGTGGCAATTTCTGCTGCTCCCCACTGCATGGGGAGCTCTGCTATGAGCCCGCCCAGAAGCCCCAATGGCTGCTGCAGCATCTGGTGAGTGTGGGCCTTTTTTTTTTTAAAGAACTGGGAGCTGGGGCCAGGCAGGGCAGCTATCGATAGGGCTGGGAGAGCAGGAGGGATATGGGGGCTCGTGGCAGAGCCTCACATGCAGTGTGGGGCAGTGGGATACAGCAGGGATCCCCCCCCACCTGGCAGGATCAGGGGCTTTTTTTTTTTTAAGTGCCAGGACTCTAGGGCCAGATGGGGCAGCCTTTGAGGTAGCTGTGAGAGCAGGCGGGGGGTCAGGGGGCACTCAGGGGGGCTGGGGAAGCAGGCAAAAGATGAGGCCCCCTACTCCTGCCCCCTACTTATTGGCATGGAGTCCAGGTCCAGCTCCCTGCGGTGGCAAGTGGGGACTGACCAAATCACCAAAGCTCTTCAAATCTTTTCTGAAACAATTCAGAGAGCTTTGAATCAATTTGTACCTTTTTATTGATCTCCCAATTCAATTTAGATTCGGCCACAGAATTCGGCTGAGTCTCCTTCGAATCGAATCAGCACCTGAAGCTTCACACAGCCCTACCATCCAGTAAATGCACACGTGTAGACAGAGCACGTGTAGACAGAAGCTTGTAGTGTATAGTAATTTATATTAAGGTAAATGTGTATGTGTAGCTGTGCCAAGATAGTCTCAATGAATCCCTTACCTACCCCCAGCAGTTTTTACCCTGGATTTAATTAAGAGTAATTAAGCCCGCTAATCAGCGGCTGTTAGCTAGTCCAGGTCAATGAGGTGTGGTTTTTGACCCTGGACCAGTTAACGGATTGAACAAGGCATTTCTGGTGATCATTGCCTAGTCAACCTGGCAATTAGCGAGCTGTAATTAATTAGTACACTGAAACAAATTACCAACTGACACGAAAACAATGGTTTAATAAAAAGGAACCCTACACACAAATCACAACAAACAGCTAAGTATAACCATAAGAAACAGGAACATACACAACATCCCTACAAATACTAATCCTATTCTTATCAACAGTCCTAATAACCAATAATCCAACTCCCCAACACTATATTTCAGGAACAACTACTGTGAAGGGGGGGAGGGACCTTATTAAAAGTGGAGGGCAGATTTTATTATGCTCCGGCCCACCAGTCACTGACTCCGGTCCATTCTCTCAGTCCTTAAGTGATGGCTGATCCGGAGTTTACCTTCCCCTATATTAGGAAGGGGGGACAGATAAAGAAATATAGAAGCAAGGTGGGATGGGGTGATACTTACAGGGAAAAGGCAGAGGGCTGTTTACTTATATGCAATTCACAGTGGTGGGAGATAGTGATTAACAGGAGCCCAGCAGAACCTCTGAATCTGAAGCATTGTATCTCTATGGCACACCGCTGTTGCATCGCATCCCACTTCACTCTCTCTCTATCTCTCTCTCTCTTCCTGCCTGTCCCTTCAGACACATACAGGCCCCTCAGACCCATACACTTCACTTCCAAAGCACCTCAGCCACGCTGCTCACACACCCACTGTCTCTCATGCACCCCGGACAGACCCAAGCACACACCAGACAGCCCCAGTCATACAATGAGCTGTCAATTATATGTGGGTTCTGCACCCCACTTGCAAGGGTACTGCACCCAACTCTCAAAAGCATGCACAGCACTTCAACCTGGGTCTCAATAATTAGATGATGTCACTTTACAAGTTGGAGGATCATACAAAGGCTCTGGGTGACCTACTCAGCAAAAAGTTCCATGATCCAGGCCTAAATTTGTTCTCAACAGGAGCTGTGCAAGCCTTTGATATTTTCACTGGATTCTTCCCTGTGAATTTATTGTCTGGGACTATTTAAATTTCCATAACATATCAAATACACTTTGGAATACTACATTAGTAATATATGTAGAAAATTAGATACTGAAGGCATAAGCATCACCTGTACTTGACTGGCCCCAGAACAGACTTAAAACATGGTGTTATGGGCCAACCCGTAACTTAAATAATTTCTATTGTTGAAAAGATTGGTACTGCTTTCAGAATAAGCTGCTATGCAACCTGAATTGCATAAAGGATTCCAGGCCAAAATGAGTACCTGCATTAAAACTTTACTAAGGTCAATCCAGAAGAAAATATTCTATTCTGATTAGATTTCATCTGATACAGTGAATACCCACAATGGAAGTAATAAGTGTTGTGGCTGAAGAAAGGACGAGGGAAATAAGCATCCTCACATTGTGCTGTACAGTTTCATAATGGTAGATTATTACCTTAAAAATTATCAATTCAGTAGTTGAAATTAAACCTATTGTGTATTACACTGACATGCAACTAATTTTAAGAAGTCTGTATGAACATCTACAATTTAGAGTAATCATTTCTGATATTTTGCTTAACTTCCCAAGTTGGCAAAAATCACCAATAGCGCTCTCAAGATTATTTTATACTCCTTTAATCTGAGAAATTTATATGCTTCTTGAAATTAAAAACTTTTTTTGTTTGTGTTTTGTTTAGGAAACTGAAAACAATAGATAAAAATCTGCTTCCATGCTTTATGCCTTTTTAAAAAAAGAAGCAAAAAAGTAGTAAATAAACTCAGTGAGACAAAGGTAAATTAATTACTTTGCAAATTTTACCTAACACCTCTATTGCAAATGAAATGTTCTTAATCTATAATATGCATAAAAATGTTCCTACTTTTGATTCCAGAACATTATAGTGCACTGTCCCCTGGTAGAATATGGATGCACATTTACTATATGTATGAGTGCATGTGAGCCTTACAGTTAGATCAATAGAACTGAGTTTAGTGTGATAGAAATATGAGGTGTGCAAGCTCAGCACTTAGTCTGGTTTATAAATAGCCTGCAAGGTCATCTGAACTCTAAACTGACTGGGATTAGATTGGCTTGATGAATGCTTGTACAGTTCCCTTAGCAACAGAAGTTACCCTACTAACCTCTGGCATTCCATCATGCATTGCTTCTGCCTTCCACTCCTTCCTCCCCTCCCCACCCCCAAACGCAGGTAGATATACTGGCACTTTTGTTGCACACCACTGCTTCAGCCAAGCATGGAACAAACCTTGCTGCCTGGCTGTCTCGGGGTGAAGAAAACCCAGCCTCTCACCCCAGCCCCACCTTGTGCTCTGGACTGCAGGGAGACATATGGGGCCAAAGCAGATGTATCCCTTACATACGACCCAAACCACCAGATATCTGAGACCCTGAGCAATACCCTGTATAAAAGTACCTCAAGACCCACACACAGACCTGAACACGCAGACCAAAAGACACCCAAGACTCAGACACAGACCAGTTGCTGCTGGTTTTGTGGGCCTCAAACCACCACTTGCAAATCTGGAAGTGCTTCCACAGAACTCTTGAATCAATGGCATCTAGGAGGCCCTAGGCTTTCTTCACCTCAGCTGGAAGACATCAGTTGATTCCAGGATACTAATTGGCCATGCAATCTTGTAAGTGGCCCTGCATGGGATACCAGGCTCCTAGGCAAGAAGGCACATGGCAGAGTGAACACCTGCTAAGTCATCTTTAGAGGGACACTTGTGATGTCCCACAGACTCCAGTGAGAGTTGCACAAGGTGACAAGAATGCATTGCAGCTCCTGGGTCTGTGGGCTTGTTGTGCATAATGGGTAGGGATGTATGCCAGAGGTCAGGCAGAGAAACTGACATACTTGCAATTAACAAAAGAGGGGACTCACTCTGGGTCTCTTCTGGAAGCCTGTGGGCAGAGGGGAAGAAAGGGGTCACTGTGATGGGGAGATTCCTGACGGTACCTGGTCCTTGTGGCAGACAGCCAGTCAGGACTGCTTCATGCACTCAGCAATTTCTGGCAGCACAGGCAGCCTGCTGGGATATATGCTGACAGTCTGTTTATCTCTCATCTGTCACCAGCTCAGATTACGTGCATGCCTACTCCCCCAAACGCTGAATTCCTGCATGGAGCTTTATCAATAAGGGCTTAGGCTGTTCAGACTAAACTGTGTAACTTAGACTGGTTCATTTAAATGCTTGAATACACCCTATGATGCTTTTCATCACCTTTAGTCTAAGAGAAGCTCTGTGATAAATGTTAGAGGCCCATGTGCATTGTTCAAAGTACACAAAAAATGCATTGCTCGGAATAGATAACATATTTTCTGATTGGACAGTTTCCATGAAGTTGAAAAAGATTTTATATACTCAAAATAAGGAATCCCATAGGAATGAGATGTTTTTTCTCAAAATGTAGGAAACATTTGAAACAGAATTAGTATAATTGGTACAGTCGAATCAAGATACCTCCTAAATTACTTTATAAAGTATATATGGAAGAGGTATGATTCATAAGTTATTTAGAAACCAGATGCCCTTATCTTCATTAATGGGACATAAGAATTTGTCCAAAGTCACTAAATGTGGATATAACTTATTAGACAGATACAGTGATTAACTAAGTTTTTTGGGTTGACAGAATCTCAAGCTTTTGCCTTCCTTTTGCACTGTCTGTCTCAAGCGTCTTAAAAACAGAGAGTATAATCAAATCAGTAGAAGACTCAGGCACAGAAGCTCTAGCATAATAAAATATATTAAAACTGATAAACAATATCTTAATTGCTAGAGTTTTGTCAAAGTATTAGACCCACTGAATTCCTACTGCATCATCCCCAATTGGCACCTTAAAGGAAACATGGTAAGCAGCCTGGAACAATAGGGTAAATTCTTCAATTTACCTATTGCAGAGAGTGCTAGAAGTGATTATCAATGGGGAGGTAATTAGATGCAAAAGAGCCTATTTAGACTGAACTCTTTAGAGATACTCTTATTTCACATATTAAAATCTAACTCAAAATGACATTATTAAAATTGCAAAGTCAAGAACTCAAAACTTAGGAAATATAAGTAATAAGATAAGTAATAAGATTGCCAGCACAATCTTAATTTAGCTCCCTTGTGTGAATATATTACTGTACAGTCTTTAATTATATCATCAAAAGTTTTTTTCTAGGAATTCCTGCTCATGCATTGCACACAACGTACAGTAGTAATAGCAAATATTAATTAGAAGTAATTCAGTATTTTCTTTTCTTCTCTTGGTCAAAGTGTGGTCCAATCCTTATTCACTACACAACCCTTTTGGAAATAATTCATTTTCTCATGCTCATCACCACAGAATGTGTGTTTCACAAGCATCTATGCATTTATTTTTACAGTTTCCCACTGAAGTAAGGGGGGAACTGAGGCACAGAGAAATTAAGGTCTCTAATTTGATCTGATTTTTTTTACATTACTTAATATTCAGAGTGAATACTCATACTTAATACTCATAGGCTTAGCAGTGCTACACTCACTAGCACCATGACTGAAAAAGACTTGAGGGGCTTGACTGACCACAAGATGCACATGAGCTATCAATGCAATGCCACAGCCGGCAAAGCAAATAAAACTCTGGCTTGCTTCTACCGATGCATCTCAAGCAAGACCTAAGAAGTCATCCTCCCACTTTACTCAGCCTCGGTGAGGCCACAGCTGGAGTACTGCATCCAATTCAGGGCTCCACACTTTGGAAAGGATGCGGAGAAGCTTGAGAGAGTCCAAAGGAGAGCCATGCACATGATTAGAGGTTAAGACAACAGGCCTTGTGAGGAGAGGCTGAGGGACTCTTCAGCCTGGAGAAGCAAAGGCTCAGGGGTGAATTGGTGGCAGCCTATAAGAATATAAGGGGTGCGCATCAGGAATTGGGAGAATGTCTCTTCACCAGGGCACCCAAGGGAAGACAAGGTTTAACAATCACCAACTGCTGAAAGACTGTTTTAGACTGGACATAAGGAAAAACGTCTTTACTGCCTGAGTTTCCAGAGTCTGGAATAGACTCCCCCCAGAAATGGTGTAAGCATCTACTCTGGATATCTTTAAGAAACATTTGGATGCTTATCTTGCTGGGGTGATTTGATCCCAGCTGATGTCTTGCTCCTTGGCTATCCTATTACCCGACTATCTTGTGAGGTCCTTTCCAGACCTACTGTCTGTGAAATCTATGAAAATCTATGAAATATTATAAAGCATATTATATGTTTAAAGTATTACCCCTACTGACTTCAGTTAGAGCTGTATGAGCTCAATGTTTCTGCAAATCAGACAGTAAAGCCTCAAGTCAGAAACACAGAAAACGACGAATACACAATTACAGACCAAATTGGTTTAAGCACCTTGACTAGCAGCACATACAAACTCTTTAAGAAAAGCACAGATTGAATCCCTGCACTATTCAACTGCCGTAACCATGAGACCATCCTTTCCCTTCCTCTAATCCTGTCATATTCACTGTTTACCTTCTGTCTTCTGTAAAACATAAGGCGGGGTTTTACAGAGTATGTTCTCCTTCACTACATATCTCTGATTCAACCCCAAAACAGGGCATGCTAGGCAGTGAATGATGCAGATTAAAATTGTTAATAGCTAGATACAGATCACATGATAAGTGCCTACTCATAACCATACAGATGCTCACTGCACATAAGACTAATTTAAATATATCAGATCCTGGTCTAAGATGGACCTGGATAAATTCTGTATCAGACTGAAGTGCTTTAAATTAGAGCGTTTTATCAAATGTTAGCATTCTGCTGTGATTCAAAGGAGGTCGCAGTCCCCCAGCATCCCAGGGGCCCCTCACTGGGTGGTGTGCTAGCCTTGGCCAGGCCTCTTCTGCTCCAGGAGAGCGCTAGCTCAGCCCTGCCCCTGGGCTGTCACAGGGAGAAGACAGAAACTCCTCTGCGCTGCCAGGCAGGGAAGAGAATGGAGCTCCTTTGCTGCATGGTCCCTCACACAGTTTGTTGGCTCAGGCTGTGGTGGGAGGAGGGAGAGGCCCACAAAGCATGGGGGCTCCAATTCTCCCTACATCACCCCAACCTCCTGAGAGTGCAGCTCAGAGCCACATGTGGCTTTTCACTGAACCAGAAACTAGATGGTGAGGGGTTGGGGAAATGGATCCTCCTAGACCCTCTTCAAGACCTGAGCCAGCAAGCTGAAGGTAACACCTGAGCAGTGGCACAGCTCCATTTCTTCCCCCCCTGCCCCAACAGCCTCCTGATTGCTGCAGCTCAGAGTTTCATAGATTCATAGATGCTAGAATTGGAAGGGACCTCAACAGAGCATGGACCTCCTGCATGGGCAGGAAAGAGTGCTGGGGTCAGATGACCCCAGCCACATGCCTATCCAGCCTTCTCTTAAAGACCCCCAAAGTAGGGGAGGGCACCATCTCACTTGGAAGCCCATTCCAAATTTTGGCCACCCTTACCATGAAGAAATTAACTGGCTTTTTGCTGTTCCAAGACCTAGGGGTTGGCATGGGGGAATGGAGCCCCCTTGTTACCTAGGTCCCAGCCTGGGCCCCTCTAAGACCCAAACCAGTATAGCTGTGAGGGGGGTTGGATGGCATGTGGCAGGGGGCTCCAATTCTCTCCACCCCTCCATCCCCCTGCAGCTGCTGGCAGAGGGGTGTGGTTGCGGGGAGAGGCCATGTTGGTCATTCAGTAGTGCTTGGCTGGGCTTGGCATTTGCTGGAAGCCTTCTGGATGGCATATGGGATTGCCTCAGCCTGCTGGTCTCTACCAGTACAGGCAGGCTCGCTCTGAGCCTGCCCGCCTTCCTACCAGTTGTGGTAGAAGAAGTAACTTCCCCCAGATTATTGCCCTACAGTGAATAGAGGGTTCAGTATTCAGCATTAGGTTGGCTGGCAATATTCATGTTATTTTGTGCAATGTTAAGTGACATGGCTGTTTGTACATAGCAATGAGTAACACAGTGGCAGAGTACACCCCCTCCCAGTTAACTGATCATGCAAGCAGCGCGTGATTGTGGCGGGTTAAACCATTCTTGGTCCACTCAAGGGCGTAACTGGCGGGTCCAAATGCCCTTGCTTCCAGAACCATCTATAAAAGAAGCCTCCTGATTGGTCTAGGAGGCTATATAGGAGCTGCACACTTTGATGTGAGGGCTCTCGAGCTGCGACTTGCAGAACAGACTGATCACCTGTTCTGAGCTCTGAGAGACCCCTAGGGTGACCTTTCTTGCCTGGCCAACGAATAGCTAACGATTACAACTGACGGGGGAGATTGCCCTAGCTACCTCTGGGCACTCCTGCTCCTTTTGAACACTGTAAGTGCTGCAGTACGCCACCACCTGGCTGCAGCCACCTGCGTTGAGCTTCACGCTGTACTCTGCTTGCTGTCAGCATCCGTTGCTATCCTGTATAAAACTACGTCTCAGTGCTCTTGTATATAGTTCTCTTCCTCAAGTTCAGTAAGTAAACTTCTATTTATTTCACTTCACCCGTCTCCAAAGTCTCTCTCTTCACCTGCCGGAACCCAGGACGCATCTGAGCTGGTGTTACCACCTAGTGCCCCACTCAGTGTGTATCTGTGACGGTTCTCCAACGCCACCTGGAGATCTTAGTCTTGACACCAGTGAAGGGCGAATGTCTGGTGTGGTCATTCTCCACCTAACCTAAGATACTTTGAAGAAAGCGCGAAACTGAGAGTGCTTCCACCTCAGGCTTTTTGAACGTCTGCACCTAGCTAATGTCTATATAATTGAGGCCCATGTCATGTACATGTATAGGGAAATCAAATTAAATTAAGGATGCACAAACCATCTTAACTACTGCAGTTTTTTTTAACTTTAATGCTTGATTCTGGAACTTTACTGATGTTCTTTTAATGTAAGTTTATTTTTGTACATGCAAAAAATCTCCTAGGTTTCTAAAAATAAGATTAAAAACCTCCCAGAAATTCCAACATGCAGGATCAACACAATGTGTTTTTTGAAGCAGGGTTGACACCTTCATATCCACTGCACAGACCTCATCCATTTGAGCTTATGGAGTAACTGATAGTGCTAATTGACTGTCAGCCTCTGGGTACAGCACGTCAGGGTTTCAGAGGTATTAGCTGAAAGCAGAGGAATTCTGAGACTCCCGAATTTTGTGCTCTGTTCCAGCTATGGGAGGGGAGTACATTCTGCTGGGCACAGGCTCAGACTGGTGTTGCCAAGTCTTGAGAGCAAAACAAAGCAGCACTGCCTTTAAAAACAAGCCCAATCCCTTTCACAGAGAGGGGAGTAGGAGTGCTTATTGTGAGGAGGAATTGGGAGGAGGTTTGACCTCCAACCGGACGGGCCAGGGATGAAAGGGTTCAGGAATGTGGTGCCCCGTTTCTTATTCTTTCCCATCCCACACGAGAGACTCCGACCTGACACAGGAAAGAAATATTTTACTTACAAATTAAATAGACCGTAGACAAGCTGTGTGAAATCACACCACAAGATACCTAAATGTCTTGCTCCACTGTGAGGCACTTCAGTGCTGAGTACCTCACTCCGCGCCGGCAGTTTCCTTAAACTTTGTAGCCAACGCCTTAACCAAAAAGACTTTAACCGTGGGAACTCGAGAGCTCTTAAACCATATCTGCTTGCAGACTATCCGATGGGAGCGCCTGGGGGTGGAAGAGGGAAAACCGTGGGTGCAGGACCTCGGTGAGGGTGATCAGTCTTCCCGATGCTGTGTGTGGTCCCACCTTTCCTTTCCTGGGCTTTGCCCTTTATACTGCCCCAACAGCCAATC
>JAGPOW010000290.1:17895576-17907713 GCA_030014935.1 Caiman crocodilus
GCTGGTATCACCAGGGCATGGGATTTGTTAACATTGGCTGATGTTTTACGTTTGGTGTAACAGTCAATGGAAGTGCTGAATATATGACATCTTTTAGGGCTAATGCTCTAATTGCAGGAATACCTAAAATGTCTATGCCCCCTAAGACTCCATGCAGGGCCTTTTCATTGATCCAGAATTTGACTATGGGTATAAATGTTGTTGCATTCAGCCCCTGCACAAAAATAACTCTAGATGTCTTGACATGAGGTGTCTCAGGTCTTATTACATTTACTTGGGCTCCCGTGTCTAATAAGAAGCGTGTAGGTATAGGAGTGGAGTTTGCAGTGGCACTTACGTCATAGGTTCCATATGGGCGCTCATCATCAATATGCTAGCCGTCGTTGCCTGCACTAACGGCTGCTACTAGTTTTTTTTGCTGTCAAGCTCTTGTTCAGGCTTGAAGCCTAAATTTCGCGCCAATCTTTTCTGCCCCTCAATTTCCAACTTACGGAGTTGATTCCTCGTCAGGCCGCTCCTTCTCAATAGGAATGCAAACATGGCATGCTCCTCAACCGTATGATCTGGCGGTCGTCCGTGTAGCCAATAATCAGCTTGAGGCCTATCAGGTGCAGTTCTCCACATTCCAACTGGTTATATTGCCCCTGGCAGAGTAACCGTAGGCTCCATTTTTTGAGCTGTAGTAAGTTTTCCCAAACTACTCAGGACATTTCCTATAGGTCTGTCTGTTAATGTTAACAATAAAGGAAACATAGATGTGTTAATACCTCCATTAAACTTCTACGCAAGCTTCTATTGCTGTTGCTGATACAGGGACCTTACCAGGGTTGTTGCACCATTGGTGTGGCCAAACACTGTTTGCCTGTTGTAGAGTTAAATTTAATGGGAAGCGCCCCGTATCCCAGGTTAGATAACTTGCTCCTGCTATCGCCTATAGAAGCTGTGCAGGTGATGCATCATTAGGTGGATCTGCATGCCAGGCATGGACTCGGGTCAAAAGCGCTGGAACCACAGCAGCACACAGGGGAATTGGCCAGATTTTGTTGCATATTACCTGAGTCGTGTCATTACATGCTCCTCCCCCCCCATGCGGGTTGGCGCATCAGCGTAGTACACTCCACGGAGTCCACTAACTCTGATCCATGTCCCAGTATTAGTCACCCTAGCCACATTACTAATGTTTCCCCTGGCACCAATTGGGTATCCTTTGCTAATTCCTGTAATTCTCCCCTAGTACGAGTACGGAGAGTAGTAAGGGTGCGAGTTCCCGTGCCATCAGTGACTGTCTTTATTATAGCTACGGGGTTCTCTTGTAGGATGGGCGCATCCGCGTCAATGGATGAAGCTGAATATGACCCCGGTGGGGTACTGTATGGAGGCGGCTCCTCAAACGGAGCTGACGGGGCCTGGCCAACATTAAAGCTTCCTCCCCACGGCTTCTCGGCCACGGCCCTCTCCTCTTCTGCGGCGCCATCTTCAAGCGGCTGTTCGATCTGCAAAACACTCTGCCGCGTGGTTCCCCAAGTCAGTGTATCTATTACACCGGCCTGGTTTGCTGCGTGCTGCAGTAGAGTAGTTACTGACCGGAATAAAGCATTAATCATTTTTCCTTTGTTCCATTTTTTCCCTGTCCACCCCGTTGCGTCTCGTCTGTCAGCTTCCAGACTCTCATGGAGGGATATCAAGATCTCATTCTCTACACCTCCCGGTTCGAGATCAGGGCATCTAAACTTATCGGGGATTATCTCACACTTGGTCCCCTTCTTTAAGTATCGTAGGCACTTATCATACTCTTTTTCAGGGTCACGTTCACTTGTACCCTTGGGCTTAATATGTCTGAGCGATGTTTCAGACCTTAGTTCAGGCGGGTGGTAAAGAACCACGGGAATAGAGAGAATGCATTCTAAAGCTGCGGAGGTGAGGTCAGATACAACCCACTCGTTTAGCGGCTCCTAGCTGTCCTCAGTTGGGCAGATGGATACATAGCCTCTCATATTTCTGCCTCACCCTCTCTGGTGGTATGCCACATGAGCTTGCAGGGTACTTGCATCTGTGGTCACGGGCCGATGATAATTTCCCCATGGGCAGTGCCTAAACAACTTGTCAGGGTCTCCTTCGCTCCCCCTTTTCCCCGTGCATCCTGTTTGTGACACCATGTGAGGAATTGGGAGGAGGTTTGACCTCCAACTGGACAGGCCAGGGATGAGTTCAGGAATGTAGTGCCCTGTTTCTTATTCTTTCCCGTCCTACACGAGAGACTCCAAGCCGATACAGGAAAAATATTTTACTTACAAATTAAACAGACCGTAGACTAGCTGTGTGAAATCACACAGCGAGACACCTAAATGCCTTGCTCCACTGTGAGGTACTTCAGCGCTGAGTACCTCACTCCGTGCTGGCAGTTCCCTTTAACTTTGCAGCAACGCTGCAACCAAAAAGACTTTAACCGTGGAAACTTGAGAGCTCTTAAACCATATCTGCTTGCAGACTATCCCAATGGGAGGATCAGTCTTCCCGATGCTGTGTGTGGTCCCACCTTTCCTTTCCTGGGCTTTGCCCTTTATACTGCCCCAACAGCCAATCAGATCGGGTCTTTCATTCGTGCGCTTTTCAAGCAGCATGAGCTGGAATTTTGCAGCATGCATGCTTCGCGCGGCTGACTGAGCTGCACTCGCTGCTTCCCCTTGCAGTGAGCACAGTTCTGCTGGTGTCCACACTTATCAACCCATGACTCTCAAAAAAATAAAAGTAACTTTTAAAAATAACAAGCCCAATTCCGCTTATTATAAGCAGACTTGGTAACACTGGTTTAGACTCTTTTGGGCGTTTCTCCTGAGTGTATCCCCCTAAAGGGAGGGGACTAGTCAGAATAAGTTTTTGGAGCAGGTCTGGTAAGACAACTTTGCTGAGAAAACGCAATACGATTCTATGACCTTATGACATCTGACGCTGGCCCTGATAAATAACCAGCTCTGGACCTGTTGTGTGACCATGCTGCCTTGGTTTTTGCTTATAGTGGATGCCTCAATTTACTGTTACAGGAGCATTAACTGGATATAGCCAGCTCATGAGTTTCCCAGTTTTGGCTATAGGAAATATCAGTTGGAGTTTGGCTTTCATGCAGTTACTGCTCTGATTGTAGGCCCTAATCATGTAGTAAAATTTACTAACTTTTATATTAAATTTTTGTATAGGTCTGGAGGGCTGGGATACTAGCTGGATTCTACCTTTCATTTTTTTCTGCTACACATAGTCCAAGGTGATCCTCCCCCTCTATGTGACATTGGTCAGGCCGCAGTTGGAGTACTGCATCCAGTACTGGGCTCCGCACTTCAGCAGGGATATTGACAGCATCAAGAGGGTCCAGAGGAGGGCCACTTGCGTGATTGGGGGCAGCAGGACAGGCTGTACGAGGAGAGGCTACAGAACCTGAATGTGTTCAGTCTCCACAAAAGAAGGCCGAGATAGGATCTGGTGGCCACCTATAAACTTGCCAAGGGGGACCAGCAGGCGATGGTAGAGTCCCTATTCCCCCCGAGCACTACCGAGGGTAACAAGGAACAACAGCCATAAGTTGATGGAGAGTAGATTCAGGGTAGATATCAGGAGGCACTACTATACAGTCAGGGCAGATAGGAGCTAGAACCAACTTCCAAGGGAAGTGGTGCTCACACCTACCCTGGAGGTCTTCAAAAGGAGGCTAGACAGCCACCTGGTTGGGGTCATTTGACCCCAGCATTCTTTCCTGCTCATGGCAGGGTGTTGGACTTGATGATCTGCTTAGGCCCCATCTAACCCTAACAACTATGACTGGAGTCTTGTTATTAATATGGCACTAGTACAGGAACACACAATTGGCAATTCAAAAAGCTTACATTAGAATGTTAAATCTCTTGCAGAAATACTTAATAATGGCTGTATTCTAATTAAACTGTGTTTCATTTCAGGTAAATCCAACAAAGCAAAATAATGCAGAATGATTTGACAGCCATTAATGTATAGGCTTAACTTGATATGCTGGATTAGTCCAATTGCCTTCAATAGGATTATTCAACTCCAATAACATTAAAGGCATGCATAAGTGTTTGAATGATAAGAGCTACAGTACTGACTTAATTTATAAGAGAATAAAACATGCCTTTTTAAAATAAACCCTTTTAGAGATGGTAACAATAAGGTACAGTTTGGGAATGTTAAAAGTATGGTACTGAAAGTTATACTTAGCTTGAGGTTTGTGTAAACGTGTATACACAGTAAATGTGTATACACAAATTACAGGACTCTTTGTATTTGTGCTATTGGTGTTCTTTTCTCAGTGTCTTAACTGGGCCTTACAAAATGCTGAAATAAAGAGAAAATTCCTCATACAACCAACATTTCCATAATGGTGTAGTCATGCCCTGGCAAAGCAGTAGCACCACTCCCTATCTTTGTTTTTTCATACAAGTGCGTGCCTAATAACAATAAAACTTGTCATTTACTACTTAAATAGATTATGAAAGGCAACACATATTTAAATTAGGACACAATTAATTTAACAGGATTTTTAAATGCTGACAAAATGGAATCTCATTATTCATACTGGCAAATGAAATCCATGACAGCAATAGCTAATTGAATACATAATACACAGTAGCTGCATGTTTGCCCAGTAGATTAACAACAGCTGCAATGTTTTTCTTAATTTCACAATTTCTACACGGTGACCAATTTTTATGTTGGGCCCAGTCCAGGAAAGAGCAACAAGGAATCATTGTCTCCTGGAACATATCTCGAGTTACCTTAGAGAGGTAAGGGTTTTCAGGATTTTTTTGTGGGTGTTAACTTTTATTGGACCAACTGCATGAGTCATCAGACAGTTTCCATCTGCATTGCTTCTTGTCCAATGCCAGCCCTAGTTGCCCAAAGTGTTGAGTAGCCTGCCAAAGCCCTTGGGTTACTTGACTGTGCAGGGTGGCCTGTTCTTTGCAAGCCTGAAACCTCAAGCCGAACTCCACCCTGTTAACAGTAGCCAGAGCATCTGCCGGCATTAGACAGGTTCAGTTGCTCACAGTCTTTTTCCACATAAGGGCACCCAAGGCCAGTAAGCTGGCTTTCCAGACATGCACCAAACCAGTGATTCCCAGTCAGGGTGCCAGAGCACCACAAGTGCCTTGAGATCCTTTCGAGTGGGCTGCACATTAGCTGTGTTAGGTTTACAAACACAAGTGCAAGATAAACTCAGTGCTTTCAAACAGGAAGTGCAGAGCTGGGGGCTTTGAGTTCTTTGCAACAGGAAAACAGCACTTGTTATTTTTTTCCGTTGCCAAAAAAGAGTGAAAAGTAAGAGCGCAGACAAGGTCTTTTGGGTAAACATGGTATCCTTTATTAGACCAATAGCTGGAAAAATTTTTCTTTGCAGGCTTTCTGGTACAAACATCCTTCTTCAGGCACAGGGAAAGTCTGCTGTTTCTTTGTGTGCTCTCTTGGGTGGAATTAAAATTAAAATTTTGAGTGGCATTTTCCAAGGGGGACTCCTGTGGTGAGCATGTTTGTTATTACCCTGAAACAGAATAGTTTTCTGATAGCATACCGTTAGGTTAACAATAATTTGGATTATTAAGAAGTATTAGCTTTGCAGCTGACTACAAGGCATGACCTGTGGCCTAGCAATGCCGCTGACCACAAGGCAGAATGATAGGTAAGCCTTTGCTTATGTTAAGTAATCATTTTAACTGTGTTAACCATTTTCTGAGTAAAATGCAGCAAGTGAATCAGTGTCTATGCGCTGTAAAATCAGCTACAGCAAGGAACAAGATAAGGCAAAGAAGCCATTGTTCTAAGTAGTGATCGTGTCTTTATGTATCTACCATTGCAAGTTCTTGTTAACATATCATGTTACCTAACTTTTAGCTTTTAAAAAGTGCTAGTTCAGCTTAATAGAAATATGCTGTCATGAAGATCTGTGAAGCACCACCCAAGTACTGCTTTTGTTAACCTTGAGTCTTGCCTTGTAAAAAGTATAAAAGATCACCCCACCCTTTATGGGGGGCCATTTTGCCTCTCTACTGGCTTGATGGTCATTGCTCAAGCAATTATACTGCAGTAAAACTTTACCCATGTTGTCTGGTTCCTATGCAGCTAGACAATGAACCCCGGGGAGTTTTCTTCCACCACACTGCCAGTCGTGTGCAGGGATGCTTCCCGTCTGACAAGGGTCAAGTAGGAAACCCCATAGCCCACATATTTTCCCAGTACGTTAACAGCAGCTGCAATTTTTTTCTTAATGTCAGGGTCGCTGCAGGCTGAACGGAGCAGGGGTCTCAGAGAGAGATCCTACTCTGAGACCCCCTCTGAACCTGTTGAGGGAGATGATGGCCCCACACCCCTGGGGGTAGAGAGGACTCGACACTTCTGCAGACAAACTACTGTTTCTATGCTCCCTGCCCAGCCAGCCCCCCAGGGCCGCAACATGAACCAGCAAAAGCATGCATTAGAGCACCAGCCCGCACGACCACCTTTCCTCGCATATGCGCATGCGCACACTACGCAAAAAAGAGTCGGCCATGCTCGCGGTGGGGAGCACAGAACGGCTCAGTGCTTTGTGCGCGTGCGCAGCAGCACTCGAGCGGTACGGACTGCAAAAGGACGCGTACGCAAAAGCCGTCCAGATGCACTACGGGGTACACGGAATGACTGGGAGAGCTTTATGCGCGCGCGCGTGTGCTGGCCACGCAAAAGCCGGCCAGCTGCACTGCGAATTGGGGGCATCGGTTAGTAGGGAAAACACTTTGTTACGCATGCGTATTAAGCCCTGCCGCTTGCGGAGAAGTTTCGAGGAGGCCGGAAGCGGCGGAGCGAGGGGGCGTGGCTCGGCTCGGCTCCGGGTGGCGCGGGTGTTGCTGCTGCCTCATGGAGGTGGTCTCGCAGCTCGAGACGCTGACGTTTGCCCACGCGCTGCCGCCTGGCCCGGAACCCGACCCCGACCCCGACCCCGACCCCAAGCTCACCGCGCAGCCGGGCCATGCCCCGCCATGCGCAGGCGCCGAGGCCCGGGCGGGGGACAGCGGCCCGTCCTGCTTCACCTCTGACTCTTCCTTGGACTCGGACTCTTCGGACTCGGACAGGTGCGTGGGGCGGTGCCTCACTCCCTTCTCCCCGGGGGTGGGGCTCCGAGCCGCTCTCACGGGATGAGAGCTCCCCTGCAGGGCTGCCCCTGGGGTCTGACGGGCCGGCCGGCGCCTCGTGTCTGGGGAGTCTCAAGTCCAGCCTGGCCTAGGAGCGGGCCTGCTTTGCCAGGTCTTAAACATGAAATGATCGCTTTAGAAGCTCAGCAGTATCTGTTTGCTGGAAAACTTTTGTGCATTGAAAATAAGCGTTCAGTAAAGCATGCAGTAAGCATGCAGAAAGTGGGAAATCATGGAAATACATCTTATTTACTTTATATTGCTCACTGGAAGTCCCCAGGGAGTGAGAACCAAGTCATCAAAGTTGAAGCGGTTCTTTATTTTGAGGCAAGCAGTCGCAAGGAAGCCCTGACAGCAACTGCACTGGTTTCCTACTGGCAGTGGAAAGCTGCTGGTCTGGCAGTGGGTAGTGCTGTGGCCGAGGTGATGCCCCTCACTTGTACTTCTGGTGGGAAGATCTTGGGTATACACCAACTTTATGGAAACAGGAGGTTCCTCCCTAGCTTGCTTCTGCGGCTGTATGGCTGAGGGTAGGCGAAACTTGGTGGCATCTGAACACCAAGCCTTTGTTCTTGGGCCTGCACATAGGATGCTTGCCAAAGGATTTGGAAATACGTGAAGCCCCAGGCAGGAGTGGAAGATGTTTGCCAGTAGTAGGGCCACTCATGGTTCTTGACTGACAGATTTGGAATTGATTAGGCTGATTTGACTTGGAATGTGAAAACATTTAATTAAAAAAATGAACAAACAAAAAAAGTCCTGCACTAACCCATTCTTGTGATTGGCTAAGATCAAGTGTGGGCAGCATGTGAACCCCAAGACCTGTGGGCTTGGGCCTACTCCCAAATCCATTGGTAGGTGTCCTCTGTGTATCTGAAGTTCCAGGGTGAGAGCCTGGGAGGAAGGATGCTTGCTGGTTGTAGCACCATACGTGGTGCTTAGAACAATTGAGTTCTGTCTGCTCAGTCGATACGGTTTTTGGAATGATTGAGTTTTGCTCATTTGATATGAATTGGATCTGATTTGGCTGATTTGATCGGGAACACTAACTATTAAAAAAACCCAACAAAACCAAACCCAAAACAAAAAACCCAGAAGTCGATTAAGACTCTCTGAAAGTGATGTGGGTTTTGCAGATGCTGCATCAATTACCTGTCTCAAAAAGTATCATGCATTATGAACGCTTTCACTGTTATTGGTTGTACAGTGTACGAGGGTTGACATTTATTGTACAAATGCAATAATTATTCCAGTGTTGTCAACTGTACAATAAATTCTCCATTTACTTCTGAAGCTTCTTCACAGTACTGGGGTAGCTGGTTGTTTCCACAGGTATCTCCTGTGCCCATCGCCTGCCGCATGGTGGTGATTTCACTGCATGTAGCACTTGCAGCACAAAGAACTGTTCTGTGATTCCCATGCTTGCAGAAACACCCGTTCTTTGTTGTTACCCAGTGCAGAGGTTGTAGTCTCTCCAGGTAGCTATTTAAAGGAAATAGTGATAAATCCAATTTATTTCTGCTTTTATCTGTTTACAAATCAATAGATTCAGCATTGCAGAAATAGGATCTTTTTTCCTCTAAAACTGCAGCTAGGCTGGTTTTAGGGTATAGGCCAGCACTTCTGCCCAGGTCAGCCTGGGCTGCTGGGAGATCTTTTCAAGGGGGATGCAGAATGCAGCCAGCATTAGCACAGGTAAATGTGCAGAGCCCTAGATGTGATTCATCAGGTAAACTCAGGGCTTTCCAATAGGAATCTGTAGTGTCAGAACCCTTCTGACCTGGTGCAGCCTTTTTGAGTTGTCCTCCTCACCAGAGTTGTTTTAATACCCAAGAAGCTGAGTTGACAATTTTTTTTTAACTTTGGCTAAAACTGCTCTGCTTCAGAGCTGTGATCTGTGGAATAGGCTTCCAAGGGAGGTGGTGTTTTCCCTTACCTTGGAGGTGCTCAAGAAGAGATTAGACAAGCACCTAGCTGGGGTTACTTAACCCCAGTGCTCTTTCCTGCCTGGGGCAAGGAGTTGGACTTAATGATCTACAAGGTCCCTTCTGATCCTAGAAATCTATGAAATCTGACTTCTAAGTTAGCAAGGGGTGCCTTGAGGCTAAAATGGGTTGAAAAC
This sequence comes from Caiman crocodilus, assembly GCA_030014935.1. Classification (NCBI taxonomy): domain Eukaryota; kingdom Metazoa; phylum Chordata; order Crocodylia; family Alligatoridae; genus Caiman; species Caiman crocodilus. The sequence goes on from JAGPOW010000290.1 coordinate 17,904,865, forward strand.
CACTAGTATCGACCAATAGGGGTGTGCAAAGCAGGCCCTATTCAGTTCTGATTTGGATCACTGCACTGCTGGGGTGCATGGAGTGTCCCACAGAAGTGCAGGGGGCCCTCCATGTGCTTAGTGGTGAACTCAGAAGTGGACTGGAAGTACTTCCAGTTCACTTGCGGGTCTGCTGGGGAGTGTGCTGGGGGGGGGGGGCCTGTACCTCCTTGCCTCAGTGATTGGCCGTGGGGGGATGCTGGGTGCCCCCCCTCCAGACCCAGGAGGCACCAGTTGTCGAGCTGGGAGGGCGCGCTGCCTGGTGGACCCAGAAGTGGACCAGAAGTGCTTCTTGTCCACTTTCTGGTCTGTTGCCAAGTGCGCTGGGGAGCCCGTTGCACTTCTGTGGGATGCTCCATGTGCCCCAGTATTGCAGCACTTGCGAGCACCTGCTACCTAGAAGTATGTAGAAAAAGCATTTAAAGCTGTCTCTACGTCCAAATCTCTGAATCTTTCTGAATCCCTCCAAGTTGATTTGGAGGGTTCTGATTCAATTCGGAGAGATTAAAGTGTCATCTGACTTGATTTGGCCATCGAATTGGGCCAAATGCCTGCAAAATCAAATCGGGGACCAAAGCGTTGCACAGCCGTATGGACCAATATATGTTTTAACCATGTGAAAAAAGGGCTGTTCAGAAGTGCACATCAGCTGTTAGGCTGGAATTGTTATGCCTGTGAGATTCTGTATTTGAAACATGTGAACTAACTCATCCTAACTTTGACCCTGAAGAAGCAGAGTTAAAAATTTTGTTGTGCGAGTGGTTTTGCTTGCATTGCTTCACGATGTAAAGGATGTATTGTATAAGCTTACAGTAGTATCCTCAGATACTGATAGAGTTGTTGTATCCATCTGCCTCAGTGGTTCTCAGCCTTTTTTGGATTTGAGGTACCTCTTTTTAGACTTGAGGCAGTTCTCTGAAAATGTTATCTCTTGGTTTTCACTGTGTTTTTGTTTTGTTTTGGGTTTTTTTTGACTTGGGAAAAATAATTGAGCGGGTTTTCTGTTGCAAAATGCTCAGAAAGCTCACAACATCTTTAACCCTATGAATTCCTATTTGAAATTTCTGGGTTTATCTTGTTTATGTAGAGAAGTGCTAACCCTTGAAAGAATCTCGAGGCACCCTAGTGCTGCAGCATCCTAGTTAAGAATCACTTAACTCACTTTTCTGAGAATTAACAGGTAATTTTAATATATCCTTCTAACTGTGGTACGGGAATTTTCTTACACGTTTATAACTCTCTTGTCTTCGTCTTATGTAGTGACACAGATTCAGAAAGTTCATCTTCTGTATTGTCCTCTCCTTCATGCGCTCTAATCATATCTGACGATGACAGTCAAAACAATGGAAAGGATAATAAGCCATGCAGTGTTGAAATAAAAGATGAATTACCTCTTGAAGTAAGTATACAAATTGACCATATTTTCAGCCTTTTCTTTTATTATTTCTTAATATAATAGAATTTAATGATTTTACAAAAAATATATTTTCGAGCTAAAGTGATCAGTACAGCTGTGGTTTCCCTAGGAGAGACATAAAAAGGTTGAAGATACATCATGTTTAGAGAGGAAGTTCTGCAATAATATCATTAGTCTAGACACATTTATTTAATGTTTTCTTCATTGTTGTTGTCATGCTTCTTCATTTCTAGCATAGTGCTAACATGTAGAGATGAATATTCTTTCATTTAGTGTGAGAATTGGGGAACTCCAATCTTTATTTTTTAGGTTCATAAACTATTTTTAAATGTTTGCTGAATTGTGGGGAGAAAAGATCTGATCAACTCAAATGTCTTGTCAAGTGTTCAAAGAGGTTCAGAGATTATACTGAATATTGACTTCTCTTGATTTAATTAACATGAATTGCGTTGTGAACAACATGGCTTCTTAAAGAATTCGATCTTTGTTTTGTGCTTGCAGATTATTGTGTCATTCTGAGTTCAGTGGATCAACAACTTGGTTTGCCTGAAGGTGTCTTCCTTAGCTCTATTCTTATAAAAAAAAATCCTTCAAAAGGGCCAATTTCAGAGAGCTCAGGAGGCCAGTTGAGAAGGTGCTGAGGGCCTGTAGGGTTGAGGACATGGGTGCCCATGAAGGGTGGACATTCCTCAAGGAGATGATCCTCCGAGCCCAAGGAGCGACCGTTCCTGCCCGATGCAAGATGGGCAAAAGTGCCCGGAAGCCCCCATGGCTTAATAGGGTATTTGGGGGACCCTGAGGGCTAAGCGGGAGGCATGCAACCTATGGAAGAGAAGGGCTGTCTCCAAGGAGGAGTACTCCTCTTGTGCTTGGGAGTGCAGGAGGGCTATTAGGAAGGCCACGGCAGAAGTAGAGCTTCGTCTTGCAACTAGGATCAAGGACAACAGGAAGTCCTTTTTCAAATATGTGGGAAGCAAAAAGAGAGCCCCGGGCAACGTTGGGCCCCTGAGGAACTCGTTGGGCAACCTGGTGCTCGCAGCCGATGGTAAGGCTGAGATCTTCAGTGGGTTCTTTGCCTCAGTCATCCTGAGGGAGGACCAAGACATCTCTCCCGCCAGAAGCTTGAATTCCCCCTTGGAAATCACTGCTAGGCCAAAGGTGAGGGTAGACCTGGTGAAAGGGCTTCTGGAAGGGCTGGATGTCTTTAAGTTGGCAGGTCCGGAGGACCTGCACCCAGGGGTGTTGAGGGAGCTGGTGGGGGTGATTCCCGGGCCCTTGGCTTGGTTATACGAGTGCTGTTGGAGCTCTGGACAAGTGCTGGAGGACTGGAAGGTGGCCAATGTGGTTCCCATCTTTAAGAAGGGGAGGAAGGAGGACCTGGAGAACTACAGGC
>JAGPOW010000290.1:17907813-17919477 GCA_030014935.1 Caiman crocodilus
ATAGGTACTTGGCTGGGGTCCTGTGACCCTGGCACTCGTTTCCTGCCATTGGCGGGTGGTCAGACTAGATGGCCTGCTCTAGGCCCCTTCTGACCCTAGTTACTATGATACTATGAAATAGTGCGTACTCATTAAATATTACTATAAATGTTACTTGAAGATAAAAACTGGATTCTAATTAAAAAGAAAGTATTTATTTCTGGTAATTTGATGGATGGACTAATCATAAATAATCTTATTTTCCTTTATTTATATTTGTAATTCTATGCTCACATCATGAAATATCTCAGATGAGGCTACTGTTGTACGGTGGCAACCTCCTTACTAGAAAAAAAGATACCACACAATTTAAGGGCAGGAAGTTTGCGGAAGGGTAAAAGAAATGAGCAGAAGTTTGTAGAACTCTTGAGTTGTTTTCCTAAAGAGGTAAATAAGGAGACAAATAAATACATTTTAAGAAGAAAATAAGTGCGCAGAAAGTAGACCGGGAGATTCAAGGCTGAGAGTGAAATCTTCAAATAAGACATCGTTGAAGTGTAGAACTCGCCACGTGATGTCAGTGAGGCTAGGAGCTTACAAGATTTGGAAGTAGTATGGATGGATGTTTTGAATAATAAGAATATACCAAGTTACAGCAGTTAATGCGAAAAAAAAACCTGTCACAGAAAGTATGAAGAATGGAGGTTCTGTTCACAGGTTATGGCAATGAGGATAATAAGTAGACTTTAGTGGAATATTCCTACTCTTTGGGTTTTTTTTGTTTTCTTCTAAAATATTTTAGTAGTGGTATCTTGCACAGATGGGATACTAGTCTGAATCATCCTTGGGTATTAGCAAGTATGGCAGTTCAGGTGATGCTGTTGCTTTCATTTAATATGGTGCTGTATATTGCCTTGGTCTCTCCTGAATATATGTAAACATGAGGAATAAAGAAGTATATCAAGAGACAGAAATACAGAAAAACAATGTAAATCAGAACCAAGTTTCTTGCCCTATCTTTGTATTATGCTTAGCTCATCTTGTACGTCAGGGCTATTCAACTGCTGCATGGCCAGGGGCTGAACATGCCAATGGATGCCTGTGGGCTGCACCAAAGCAAGCCACAGGTCCCCTAGGCCAGTATTTCTCAAGTTGTGGAATGTGTTCCACTGGTGGGATGCAAAGGTCATCTAAGTGGGACCTGAAGTGTGGCTGCTTGGAGAGTAGCGTCTGTCTAGTAAGTCTTTTGGGAGACGGGGTGTGGGGGGATCAGATTGAGGCTCCTATGATGAGGGAGAAAGTGGGGCAGGGGCAGATGCTGCCCCGTTGGGGTATAGTACAGGATGGAGCTGTGAGGCTTGTCTGGGGGGCTCACTGCGGGGAAGATTCCCCCCCTTGCCTTGTATGCCCTTGGAGGATCTATAGGGTGTGTGTGCCCTCTGAACCTGTGTGCAGGGTAGGGTGAGCTGGGACTGGGTGGTGACACTGGAGTGGGAGAGACCTATGGGGGAGGGCTACAGCGACCCCCTAGTTCTCTGTAGCTCTCTGTGGCCCCCCCTCCCAGTGCCACCACCGCCTGCCCTGAGCACAGCCCTGGCTCAGTGCCACCTGCAGCGGCTGCCCACCCTCACCCTGTACACAGATGCGAGGGGAATCCACCTCCAAATAAGCCACTCGCGGCTCCATCCCGTGCCGTGCCCCAGCCGGGCAGCCCCAGCCCCACTCCCACCCTCACTGCAGGGGCCTTGATCTGCCTCCTTCCCCACAACGGACTTACCAGGTTGGCCCTGTGTATCTAGTGCACTTGCATGCGGCATTTATCAGTGACATTATCGGCCCCATCAGCCAAAAAAGCCAATTGCTGATAATGTAAATGATATTGGTGCTGATATGATATGGATCAGTGTACCTGTAATGGCAGCAAAGGACAAAAATCAGGATTTTTTTTTTGTAAATGCCTGACCTTGAGGAGTGCAATTCAGAAAAACAGTGTTAAGCACCTGGGTTTCCTCAGCAACCAATAGTAAGAGTTTTGGGTACCTTGAAAGAAAGATACAAAGAGCCCAAGTGCCTAGCAGTTGCTTAGATCTATCCATTAGATGCAGGGAACTCCTGGTCCACTACAAAAGTAAGCCGAATGTGCTCTGTAACTGGCACTGTGGATCAAAAAGTTTTTATTTGTCAGTGTCATAACATGGTAGGGTTTCTGGAATGTAGATATTGTTACCATTTCTCAGGTAGTAGCCTTATTTATTTAAAGCATAAGTATCGAAGAAAAGCAGATAGCAATCTGAATAGCAAAAAAAACTTTTGATATTTAAAATACTTAAGATGAAACAGATGAAGAAACTGGTTTGATTCAGGCAGTGCTGCAACAAGAACAGTAGCTTTTGTTATCTCATTGAGACAACATATATAACTTAGAAACTTGGTCTTGGAGGCTGGGGACTTCTCCAGAAAGGGGTTTTACGTTATTGCCAATATAGATGAAATCTTGAAGGTGGCCACTAGATGAACAGCTGACTTGCTAGTTTCACCAGCCCTTGAAAAGAAGTGTTGTTGTCCCTGTCTTTGCTTTTGGAATGTGAAGTATTTATTAGATCTTGGTACTTCATGCATAGATAGCATGCTAGCAGTGACCATTTCCTACTCAACAGCAGCAGAAAAGATGCTTCCAGTCCTGTCTAAATGGGAGATAAGTCATGTACTCCTCTGTCATAGACCACAAGTTTAACAGGAGGCTTGAGACCTGCTCTTTCTGCTGCTGTACTGCCCGTACTCTTTCCTGATCTGCCGTGTGCCACAGGCAGCAGCTAACCATGCCACTTTTATGGCATGTGTGCTGCAGGTTGGTCACCCCTGGGCTAGATCAGGGTTGGTAGCCTTATTTATCATTTTGTGTCCTCATGCATGGTACCTGGCAGCATATTGCAGCATATTTCATAAAATTCTGATATATATGAGAGATTCTGTTCCATGAAACCGATTTTGATAAATTCCAGAAAATGTTTTTTGGAATGACAGCATAGAATTTATCCATTCTGTACTACTTTTCTGTGAAACTTTCTGGTCTGTCATTAGTCTTTGATGGTCTATTTTAACGTACACATCAGTATGCCATACAGAAATTCCATAATAAAGCTGCATTTATTCAAGACGGGGCAAAAATGATTTGCAAAAGGTTTCATGAACGCCTATCCTATCAATCAAAGAATCACCTGTATTATGGGACTTTTAACCTAGGCTTTGCAAAATTTAAGTCTCCCTTTTAATTACTGCTTGCGCTTCCATCAGTCATTTGAATCAAAATAACATTCATTCTAGATGTAACATCTATCAGAAGAGAAGTGCAAACTTCATTGTCTAAGTCTATCCTTCCATTTTATTCTGTAAGTAGAAAAACAGTTTTCTGACCACACTTGAAACATTTATTGTGCCACTTTGGAAAATGTTCTGATAGTTTTTCTTACTCTCACAACCATTCAAGCTTATCCATGTCCATCATCTTTCTAAGTCTTAATTCAAATATTTTTTGAGAAGGTGGTAAAAGGAATTGAGACAACTGAAGCACTTTGCTTTTTAATAGCTTCACTCCCAAAAGCTGCAGGAATGGACGGGATGTGAGTGTTGTATCAGGTACTACTATAAACTGTTTTTTACGCTGTGCTTCATCCTGGGAATAAGGTCCTTCTAAGGATGGGTTACAGGTTAGTAAACTTAGATGCTTAGGTCTTTGGAGCAAGATAAATTTAAGTCCAGTGTTTTCCAACTGGTGTGATAGTGCACTATTGTGCCCCAGCACAAATGAACAGGTGTGCCATGGAATTTTGCCGTGGCAATGAGCTCATAACCATGGGGATAGGGAATGCCTTAATGGGTGTTTCATAGAAAAATTCTATTAATATAAGTGTGCCTTGGGTTGGAAAACCATGGGAAACGCTGATCTCAGCAACAAGTCTGTTAAACTTTTTCTGTTGTTTTATTAGGAAGAAAAGCAAGTTTTAGAAGTATGCAGCCTGTCACTGGCAAGCCATTGTTCTTTGTTTCATCCCTAAAGCTTTAAAGAGAACTTGCTGCTTATAGGCTTCCCTACAAGAAGTTATTGAAAAATACAATGTTGCTGTGTTCTAGGCTGCTGGTATATAGTCATTTATTGGTGCAATGAGATTTGATCTCCAGTCCCAACAGTCATGCCTCCTGCAATGCACACATACATGGCACAGTATGTAGTCAAGATCAGGGATTGGATCCCAATCATACCATTGCCGCTTGCCATAATTATAATGGCATAATCAGAATCTTGAGCTTCCCCTGCAATAGCAAGTTAGAAGCACTACAGGTCCAGCCACTCAACATTCAGCTGATTGTAAGCTGTAGCTATCAAGATTTACACAAGGGATTCAAACTGGCAGTCTGGGGTTGGAGCTTATAATCAGCTGATAGTCGGCCCTGGACCACACTGGGACAGGCTTTACTTGCCAGTTTGGCAAGCTGATTGTTGACCTGACTGGGTAGCTCTGGGTCTGTCTTGGGACTGGGCCTCATACTGCAGTAGCTGGGCTGACAAGCAGCTGATTGTCAAAACCCTGTGCATGGCAGCTCTGGCTGGGAGTTTTAAAAAACACGGATACAGGCATGCTCTTTAAAGCTCGCTGTGCTCTGGGACTCGCAATGTGCGGCGGGTAGTTGGGATCTCTTAGCTGCCCAGCTGCTCTTTTTCCACATGATTAGCATAATACTTAGGCTAATGAGCATTAAAGCACACATGTAATACACACTTAATGTGCATTACAGTGTCACAAAAAAACCATGTGCTATTGCTAATGTGCATTAATAGGCTAATGAGCTTTTTTTCTTGCACTTCACAATGGAGGTACTAAATTTGAATGTGTATTAGCAAAAGCACGTTAATGAACATGTAGACGTGCCCTGTGTGTAAGTCTTGTAGGAAACTGGGTAAAGGAGACGCTGTTAGTTTGATATAATACTGTGGGAGAATCTTGTTCATGGAGGCAGAGGCATAGAGGAAAAAATGAAAATGCAGTCAATACTTTCTTTGTAATCACATAAATACTTTTGCCTGAGGACTTGGTATTGATGGATTAGGGGTGAGATAACCAGTGTGTGGCTTGACTTGCGTTACCTTATAATACATGGACATCTTGCAAGAATACAGAGTATACACAAACTGATCCTTTTAATAGTAATAAAATTAAATGGGAAGTTGAGGACAATTGAAAACTCGATTTGAAAAAAGTATTACTAGAGTAGTTTATGTTCATTGTTTTAGAAAAAAATGTTTGCAAGATGGTAGTTGTTGCTGTAGAACAAATTACCGTATCTCAAATTCACAGAAGTGTAGGGCTGGAAGGGACCTCATGAGAACATTGGGTCCAGCCCCCCTGCTCTGGGCAGGAAAGACAACTGGGGACAAATAACCTCAGCAAGGTGTGCATCCAGTCTCCTTTAGAAGATCTCTAGGGTAGTTGCCTGCACCACCCGTCCTGGGAGTCTATTCCAGAGTTTGGTCAGGTGAACCACACAAGTCTGGTCACACAAATCCCTTGAACTCATGATGATTTCATATTTTAAACTTATGCATATTGTTAAGCTTAGCTAGATTTGTTACATATGCTAAGTTGTGTAAAACATAAAATTAAAATGTGTGTTAGTTTCTCCTGTACCCTGTAGTTTAACTCTGTGTGCTGAAGTTATTCAATTTGAATTATTGTGTCTAATTTAGTGCAGTAATAGCATTTTACATGATAAAATGGTTTTATAATAGTTTTATATGATAAAATGATAGATTTGAGCTTCTTTTTCAGTGCTTTCATAACAGCTACTTAATCTCTGTAGTCCCCACAATACCATTTTATTTTCTCTTACAGTATTTTTTCTAGTGTTGTACATGGGTGCCATGATGTACTTATTTAAAAGATAATGTCAGAAAGTCAAGCTGTTTAAAACAGAATTTTTAGCTTTTAGAAGCTAGTCTTCTCTGGCTGAGTCAAACGATCTTAAATACATGGCTATAGTATTGGTGAATGGTTAAACAAAAAAAGAGAGGGCATTCTGAAAACTATTTTTTTCTTATTTTATGAGTACTAACTTGGAATATTATTTGAGTGTCTTTTTACAAATTGACTCAATTTTTTTTATTGAATTTCAAAATTAAAGGTCTAAAATGGTTTTAAAAGGGAAGTTCTCACCACTGGGTAATATTTTGTGTGAAAAATGATGCTTTGAAGATTAATTATTCTGTTCTCAGGAACTGCCTCTTGGTGAAGATTTGGTAATAATTCTGCCGGAGGATATTGAACTAAAGCCTTTTGGGACAGTTTCAAGCATTATTGATCAGTTAGGTAAGCAAGATGCATTTATTTTGTTTAACTAGCAGCCATATTTTATATCATTGTTTTGAGAACATAGTGTTTACTGCAGCATCTCGTTTCTTAAAGTGAGCATACGCTTCTGTTGACTTTGTACGCTTGTATAGTGTAACAAAATGTATTATCTGAATGGTTTTATTGAATATAATTTTTTTTTGGTTGACTTCTCCTTACCTGGCTATTGAAGGCATCTTTTTAAAGGTAGGGATGTTTTATGGGGCACTCAGGAAATTTTCCTGTCATGGAAAAAGTTGTTGAAAAAGTAGATGCTTAATTTGTAACTGTTAAAAATTTCTTCAGAAATCTCTAGCCCATATTCAGTGTTTCAGTTGGCTTGCAAGATATAGGAGAAGGATAAAAGAAAGAATTGAAGATTCTGTGATGGTCCACTCCAAAATGTGTTTTCCCCCCCAACCCTTTTAAGTAAGAAGTGATGTAATAACAAACTTATTTTTCTTTCACGTTTGTATAGTTGATACTGCCAGCTTTATCTGCTACTTATCTATATGCTACTAGCATCTTGCCAGTGCCAGCTGCCAAAGGACAGAGGATGACAGATGTGCTTCATCTATGGGGTTGGATGTAATGTCAGCCTAAGCAGGACTGTGAGGAACTATGGCTGGGACAGCAGATGCAGATAGTATACATCAACAATTAAGAATTTGGCAAATCAGACTTTTGCAAAATCTCAAGCTGAATGATTATTCCTGTGTCTGACTTCACAATAGATGGACAGACAAGGTTCTTTGGGTTAGGGTTAGGGTTTTGTCTGCCTATGTCCTTAGATCAGGGGTGTCCAATGTTTTTGAATGTGGGGACGGATCACGAACTTCTTATCACCCAGTGTGCCAGTGAGCCATATTCAAAGACCTCGCAGGAAGTGGTATCACATCAGGAAGTGATTCGCATAACCTTTGACACCAATGAAGTTGCAGGAAGTGACAATAAAATGGGTCTGGAAATGGTTTAAAATCCAAAATAAAAACAATACCTGACCTGGACCCCATGAGGCAGCAGGCATCCTGCCACCAGTGAAACAAGACCTTGGGAAGAAATTTCCAACAGCTTCTGCCAGTGGAAGGAGGTAGATATTAAAGAGAGAACCTCTTCCCCTTTTCTTTTTGTCCATGTGTTAACTGACGAGACACAGAACAGAGCCTGAAAACCTCACTGTATTTCCAGTAGCAGCCTCTGTTCGCAGAGGTTAGAACAGCGAGGGAGCGGAACAGACCGCCTAGGGAAGTTGTGGACTCTCCATCATCGGAGGTGTTCAAAAAGATATTGGACAGCAGTGGTCGGGCATGATCTAGGCCAGCATTTTTCAAAACATGGGTTGTGACCCAAAAGTAGGTCTCAAGAATATATGAAAGGGTCACGAGTGAACTTTAAAAATGGGTTCTCCTTTAAAGGAGAAAAACATATAACTGCCAACCCACAAGAGAAAAGCCACAGAGTTCCAGTGTGCAAGGGGCTATTTGGGGGCCCTCCTATGCCCCCCACATTGGGGCACTGGGGTTTGGAGGTAGAAGCAGTGAGGGACACTGGGTCAGGACTGACCATCTATGTTTACAAATGGGTCCTGGTACAAGAAAGGTTGAGAACCACTGGTCTAGACCGGGGTGGGCAATTATTTGAGGTAGAGTGGAGCAACACAGGGCATGACCCTTGCCATAAGCTTCCCCCCCCCACACACACACACAGGAGCTGGGAGCCCACAGTCACCGGTCTAGCCCTACCTGTGGTGCCTTGGCCAGGCAGGAGTGGCAGAGGTAGACTACGAGAGAGAGCCCAGCTGCTGTGCTGCCTCTGGGTCTGCATCGCCATGCCAGGCTGGAGGGAGCCGGGGCTGGGGCCGTGTGGCACCTTGGGGCACAGCGAATGCAAACTCTGCCCAAGCCCGGGGCTGCCCCGCGTGGCCAGGCCAATGTCAACAGTCTGGTGGGAGGAGGCACCTGGCTGCGATGCTCTGCCTCTGCCAGTGACCTGGGGGCAGGCAGCCAAGCCAGGCTGCCTCTCACCTGGAGATGGGGAGCAGCAAGTCGCTCAGGCTGGGAAGCGCGGTGTCTTCCCTATGTGGTGCTGTGGAATGGAGGAGACGGGCTGGGTCTGCACTCCTCTTCCGACATTCACCGTGTTGACAACGTCAAGCTAATGCGGTGCGTGTGGGAACCTTGTCTCTTTCCAGCCCTTCAGCAGCCGTTAGGAAGCTGCTGAAGGACTGTGGGAGGGACAAGGGGCGTTTCCTATCGCAGCATTGCAGGCCACAGAAAATGCCTTGGCGGGCTGCATGTTGGACAAGCCTGCCTTAGACCATCACTGCTACAACCTACACCCTGACTTCAGAATAAAAACTCAAAGCTTGTATATATCATCTATTCTTCTTAAAGTGTTTCCCACTTAATTGTTGTAACAAGAGTTAGAATTTGAAACACCAGGCAAATAGAACTGATAAGTAGTTTCTAGTGTTCAAGCTGACTGAAATATTAGGATGTAAAATGGATAATTAAAATTTGTTTCGGTATTAAATGTTGTTGGTAATGTAGATAAAGATATCTGTCTTTTAGAGCTGCACCAATACATTGGTCCCATATCGGATGAGCACTGATCTGAGAAAAATTGAGAGAATTAGCAATAGGTTATTTCGTTTTTGTTTTGTTTTGTCTGATGTGGCTGATTTAAATGCCCTGTGCATGTGCGCAGTATGAGGCCCTGTGGGAGTGTGTGGGGCTGGGGCAGGTGTAGATGCTGCCCAGCTGGGGAGGAGTAGAGTGTGGGATGGAGCCATGGCTTGTCTGGGGTGGAGGGTGGTTCCCAGTGCTGCATGTACCCCAGGAGGGCATGGCGCTAGGGCTGCACAGGGCTCTTCCTGGCTAGGGACTCTGGGGCTGTACTAGGGGTGGGCAGTGGCAGTACTGGGAGTGGGAGTTGGGGTCTAGTCACCACAAAATTTGCTGTAGCTTCCCTGTAGCCCCCTCTTAGCACTGCCACCTGCCTGGACTGCAGCCCCCTGCCAGGAAGAGCCCCATGCAGCCCCAGCCTCGGACTGCACTGGCAGCCCACCCTTATCCCGTGTGCAGATCCACAGGCACGTGCCCCCCCATGTCTTCCTGGGGTGCGTGCTGTGGTGAGAACTGTGCTCCCCTGCTTCCCCTCCCTTCCTATTAGCCGGGACTCCTAGCCCCACTCCCTTCCTCACTGTGGGGGCCTCTAGACCATGCCAGGACAAGAAGTGTAATATGTGCCAACACGTCCACCGCCTCCCATCATAAGTACACCCCACAGTAGACCATCACCATTTCTGGATCTTACACCTACACCTCCAGAAGTGGAATATATTTAATCCAATGCACCAAATGCCTGGATGGAAACCATGTAGGAAAAACTGAACAACAACTATATACCAGAATGAATGCACACTGAACATTTATCAAAGGCAAGAATACCCAATTGTCTGTGGGGGGCACATTTTTTTTTTTCACAAGATAACTGCTCTGTCTCCAGTCTTTCAGTTCTAATTCTCAAAGGGAATTTACAAAGCACCTTTCGTAAGCAAGTCTACAAACTTCACTTCATAAACCTACTGGATACAAAAAAAATCATGGACTAAATACTAGACATTGGATTTATGGCATGTCATAATCTGCCTGACATCCAGTAACCCCAGCTTTATATTTTTCCAGCTGCATTTTATCACCTGTTGACATTCCCCTTTCTGTTTCCCCTCCCCCACCCAACCTGTCTCTTGCCTATTAACTCCTGTCCTCTTTGATCTTCCCTGCTGCATGTGCATTTTCACAGAGCTGTATATTGGCTTAAGCTTCTATTAGGACCCTAAAGAGAATATACAAACCAGCAGATTCTGTATGCCTGAAGATGGGTGTTTGTGCCTGAAAGCTTGCAAAGACCACCTTTTTCTAACTGTTCAGTTGGACTAATAAAAGATATCACATTTACCCAAATAATTTTGTCATCCTTTTTATAGCCATGCATTTTCTTGCCTTTTAATGGACTAGTAATGAGAGTCTCAAGATGGAGTTATATTAAGAGTTGTTTCCATGAGGCAGCCTTGAAAAATCAAATTGGGAGAGAGGGAGCTAAGCTCTCTTAATTTGAGTTATTCTCATCACGTGTATATTGGTGTCTTAATTTCTACTCTTTGTGGCTACGAAAAGAACTTTTCTCAGATATAGACCATTTGATAAATAGCGTCTTTCTTAGTCTTCAAATTGCCATTTTTAATTGAGAGACATGAACTGCCCAGTTGTCTTGGTTGTCAGGTTCTGAAATATGGCAAGTTAAATTTGGCTATTTCAAATATCGTATTAGCAGTAATATATGTTAAACATGTAAACAGTTTGGTAACAACAGATAGGATTTTGGAATGAAAATCGGCAGATATAGTTTAATGCTCAGAATACTTGTTTGATTTTTGGCTAGAGGTGCACCAATATGTGACTCTATCAGATCAGAACCAATATAAAGAAAATTGGCTGTATCGGAAATCAGGCTGAAGTGGCTGATAATTTGGCTGATTAAATGCCTATGCCTGTCCACAGCCACAGTGCAGCACACAGGCAGCGAGGAGCACAGCCTGGCAGCTTGCGGCTGGTAAGTCTGATGTGGTGGAATAGGAGGGGGAAGGGAGGAGATGTGTGGCCCCCTGTGGTGAGGGAGGGAGGAGGCAGGGTGCCTGGCCGGGGTGAGGTGGCCCCTGCCTCTGTGTGAACCTCAGGAGGGCAAAGGAGCAGGTGGGCATGTGCCCTCAGATCTGCACAGGGTAGGGTGGGTGTGCTGTAGCTGTGGGCTGGAGCCAAGGCTGCTTTGGGCTCTTTTCACCAGGACTGGACTCTGGGCAGGCAGTGGTGATGCTGGGAGGAGAGCTAAGGGGCGGGTTGCAGCCACCCCATATTTCTCTGTAGTGCCACTCCCTGTACCACTGCCACCTGCCTGGCAGAGCTCTGGTTCAACCCTCTGCCTTCACCTACATGCTGGGAAGAGCCAGGGCTGCGCTGGGAGGACGGTGGTGGCACTGGGAGCAATGCTATGTGTGGACTATGGCAAAACTTGGGGTGGCTGTAGCCCCCTCCATAGCCTCCTCCCAGTGCTGCCACTGCCTGCCCTGAGCCCAGTCTTCTCTAAGAAAAGCCTGGTAGAGCTTTGCCCACAGCTTCAGCCTACCCTGCCCCATGTAGTTCTGTGGCGCCCCCCCCCCCCCCGGCCGGGGGCCGGGGGGGGCCGGGGGGGGGGGGGGCGCGGACGGGGGGGGGGGGGGGGGGGGGCGCGGCGGGGGGGGGGG
>JAGPOW010000290.1:17919577-17937784 GCA_030014935.1 Caiman crocodilus
GCCGCCCCCCACTGCGGCCACTGCCCGGCCCGTGCCCCGGCTTGCCGAAGAAAATGCTGTTAGAGCGTTGGCCCCAGCTTCTTGCCTCCGGGCCGCTTGTAGTTCTGGCCCCCCCCCCCCCCCCAAAGCCCCTCTCACATGCTCTCCCAGGGTGTGCTCAGCAACAGAAGCTGCCTCTGCCTCTTCTCTCCCTCACCAGGGGGGCTGTTGATCTGCCCCCCCAACCATGTCTCTTCCCTCCCCCCCTCCCTTCCACCACAACAGACTTAGTGGCTACATGCATCCACTATTGGAAATTGGATCCATATTGGCCGACATGCTTCCTTAAATATTGGTTATTGGTATCGGCCCCTGGAATCTGTATTAGTGCACCCCTAATTTTGACCCAAGGACTTTTGTTTGTGAACTCTTAAGATTGGGAAGAACTGGTCTTGTATTATTTTTATTAATTTTTTTTTTTTTGCAGAAGGCAGTGTAGATTTGTACCATCTAGCTAAGTAAATTAGAGAGAGATGTGGAATAAGCTTTCGTGAACTGGAGCTCACTTCAATCAAAAGGGGAAGGATGTGCCCAGATAAGTGTATAAACTGTCGAGAGTGGTTTAGAATACAGAGGTAGAAAGGAGCTGTGTTGGGAGAAGCAACGAGTAAAGAATCCACAAGAACAAGGGGTCACAAGGTAATTTAAGTAATGGGATAAAAATGTCTAGTCCCTGTTTAAACCATACTTAACACAAAGCAGTCTGTGGATGACTTCTTGTTTTTCAGTTTTCCATTCAAATTTGTTATTAAAGGTTTGCTGCCAGAGAAGAGCTACCCTGAGATAAGGATGGAGTGTACAGAGATGGAGGGATTGCTTAACTCCTTTGCAGGGGATAGAACCTCTTGCTGGCTGGCCTTTGCCTCAAATGCCTTACTGAAGACACTGTTTGTTGAAATTTGTGTGTTGTACTGGTTCAATCCAGGAGGAGGTGAAGTCCCTTTCTCAGGAGCAGAACTGGGTGCTAGCTCCTTGAGTCGGGGCCATGGGGATTTGAGAAGAGTGAGGGACTACAAGAATGGAATCTCAGTGGGAAGAAGCTCAGGCTCCTCCCCTGCTCTTGAAGCCAGTCCAGTCTGTCTCTCAAGCGTAGACCTTAGAGGGGCACTTCACTCAACTACTTAATGTAGTGCAGAAAAGGATTATATGACATCAAAGCCTCCTTTTTTAATGTCTTTCCATTGATAAGTTTGAGTAAAGCACTTGTGTTTACTGCTTGATTTTGTTTTTTTTATGAACAAACTGAAAACATACTAATTTGTCTATAATCCATGTGCTCAGGTAAATGAGGAAGATGTAGTAAGCCTACAGGTTTGCTTATTAGTAAACTACTTTGAAGCATTTTTATTCATTTTATTTTATAGTGCAAGTGTACCAAATGGTGCTTGTTTTTTTGTTTTGTTTTTGGTTTGTTCAGTGGAGGTTTATTGTGCTAGAGAAGAGTGCACCTAGTGGTGAAGCAGTATTGCAAATGCCTATTTGAACATTATGCTTTTTACAATTGAATGAGTATGTTTTACCTGTAGGGCCATAGATTATAATAGGCAGCCTGTGGAGACTGTAGTGTAGTGGTGTGAAGTACGCATGGCGTGAAAACACTTAACACAGAATGAAACGCTTCACTTGTTATCCTGCTCAAGAAATCATAGCTGCAGCCTGTCTTCACTCAAAGTACATTGTAGTTTGAAACCTCAAAGTGAAAATTATGGATATCTATAATAAGGTCTGCATCTGAAAGTAATGTCTCTGCAGGATGCTTCTGTTGGTTAATCAGCTAAAAGTGGCTGAGAAGCTAAGTCATCTATAATACAACCTTGCATAATAGATGGCAGGTTTGCTCTTAATTTGGTGTTTGTTAGTATAGGGGTGGCCAACCTGAGGCATGTGTGGCACAGGCAGCTTCCTTGTGCGGCATGTTGCAGATCAGGGAGAGTATAGAGCAGGGAGCATAAGGCAGAGCAGCAGATCAGGTAGGGAGCACAGGTCAGAGAGCAGAAAGAGCAGCAGGTTGGGAAGGAGGGCGGAGCAGTACATGGGGGAAGAGTACAAGGCTGATTTGTGGCATGCCTGCCAAAGAGGTTGGCCCCTTCTGTGTTAAACAGGCTGATATGGCAGTTGTTTTCTTTTTTGTCCTCCGAAGTGGTTTTCTTCTTGGGTGAGTGAGGCTGAACACAAATTGCTTTTTCAAAAGATTATCAAACAAGCTAAGACTTAGTTCAGGTCTGTAACTGGCCTGTCTGCCTATATTAAGGTTTAAAAAGACATGATGATTGCTTTTTTAAAATTAAGTATTACCACCCTAAAAGAGAAGTACTGGCTGTCTTAGCAGCAGGTGAAGTGCGTTGTCTCAGTCAGTGAAGAAGGACAGAAGATTCAAATCTAGACAGAGAATTTATATTGAGATTTACACGTTATTGTAGTAGCTGTTTAATTTTTTTTTAAATAATTTTATTGGAAGCTGGTAGCAAGCCTTATAGTTTTAGTTGCTAATCTTTTTTTTTTTCTATTCTCAAAGATTTTTTGTGATAATTCTTTTAGAGAAGTCCTAAAATATCTACTGCTTTACTTTTTATTTTAAGATTATTGAAGATGGTAAGTCTTGTGCAACATCCTTGTAGCAGAATGCCAGGATGACTGAAAAAACATGTGCATTGGTTGTGCTTACTCAAGGGCCAGACTACTGCTACTATAGCACATGGTTACCTATGAACTTCTCCAGGTCTTAATTATTAGCCAATTCTCAGTGTAGCTGAGCTGAATTACAACTATATACCAAGTAGGGATGCAACTGGTTAAACAACAATATTCATACCATTTACTGCTTACTGTTTATCATTTAGTGACCTTTGGCAGGAACAGCCCTGGCTTCTTGTTGTCTTCACTGTGCGCCTAGTCGTAGGCAGCAACTCCACCCTGGGAGGCTGCTGTTACAGCCCCAGTGCTCCCCCTGAGATCCCTATTGTGTCACCCTGCTGTGCTACTGCCCCTCAGGAATGCCCTGGGACTGTGCTCACCACATGAGGGACTGGCAGCAACCCCTTAGACTGGTGTCACCTGCTGTTGCAGAGCTGCCTCAGGCTGAGCCAGCCATATGCTCAGCCCTGCCTTAGGGCTGGGCCAGGCCATGTGTGGCCCTGGTGCCACAGGTGGGAAGGAACTGGATGCAATACACCCAGCAGAGGCTATCCTGCTAGGACCAGACCCTCCTTTGCTCCGCAGCTGAGCTTGTGGAGGCCTGACCCAGCTGTGTGGAGAGGCTTTCTAGGCCTACAGGCATTCAGCTTCCCTCCAGGCCTGGGCAGTTCTAGTCTTGGGCCCCAGGCCGCTGCCATCAGGAGGCACTGATCACACACCTATGAGTGAGCGAGTAGTGCTGGGGGTATTGGGGTTAGGCTGGGCCGGAAACTGTTGATCTGCCCATCATGGCTTTGCAGCAGCCTGGTGGGAGGAGGGAAAGGTACTTACTGAGCCCCACTGCCACTCTTGGGGCCTGGGCCAAGCTCACAGCTGCTGCCCTGGATGAAAGGAGCGACTTTCCTGGCAGAGCCCCAGTTCTGCTGGCAGGGACGTGTGGGGAGTGGGATCCCACCTCTGCTCCAGCTGTAGCTTCACACTGTTGCCGTCCTGTGATCCTGGCATGTCCCTGGCCCTACTCACCTGTCTCACTCCCAAGCGTCACTCCCCCCTGACCTGCAGCCCCATCTCACATAGGGAGTTTTGGTGAGCTCTTGCATGTGGGGGTGGGGATGGAGGTGGAGAGGAGGTGCTAACCTGGCCTGTGATAGGTCATCAGATTGTCCACCCCTCATCTAAGGTTTCAAGCTTTGTATTCTTTTGCTTTAAAAAAAAGTCTTTGAATGTACTAAATTTCTGTTCCACAGTGCTAGAAGTAAATGCAGCATGTGATTTTTTTTTTTTTTTTTTTAAATCTAAACCAATAAAGTTGTTTTCTCCACAAAACTGACCGTATCTAATTTTTTATTATTCCCTAGTCTTGTCATGCTATGCTAATTTTTAATTTGTGAAACTTTTTCTATATTTGTCTTCTGCCCCACTTGTACATAGTCCATCATTCTGTTTCCTTCTCAGGCCATTTCTTCTTACCTTTCTGATGCAATTCTGCAGATTTACAGATCTGCTATCTGATTTTTTTTTTTGTAATCTGAGTTGTATAGTAGAATTTTCCTGGATTGTGCTATTCAGGCTTTACATTTTTTTTCATACTTGCAAGTTTATTTTCATAGATATTTATTCAAATGTAAAGTTGCATTTGGAATCTAGCTTCAGAGATTGCATATTGCGTATAGGCTTATGAGTAAGTTGCCCAAGCATTTAAAAACTATGTTTAAAATCTGTTTAATTATGAAATATTCTATGTATTATTTGCAGTTGCTGCTTCAATTCTAAATTACTTCTGGTTAAATTGTTGTTTTAACATCTTAAAATATACTAAACTTCCAATTTTTTTTTTTTAGTTGTAATTGAGTCACTGAAAGGCCTACCTCCAGTAAATGAAGAAAGCATTATTTTTAAGGAAGATAGGCATGCAGCAGGAAAGGTCTGTGAAACAAACTATTACACTACTGCTGCTGTTTGTATGGTAAAACATCATAGGTTGTAACACCAGGAAAGTGAATGTATATTGTTGGTGGCATCTATAACCTGTAAACTATTTAGTTCCATGCTTATAATTATATATGGGTAACAGTACTATGTTACTGGTTAGGAATGCTTCATTGGGGAGTCCATTAAAATGTTGGTTCCTTATTTGTATTGTTGGTCTCTTTTTCTGCACAGCTAGTCTTTTCTGAAGACCTGACTCAATTCCCTTCTAGATGAGGTAGCTAGCTAATTGACCATGTAAAATACTCCTTTGTTTCAATATTTTCAGTCTTCACTCTTCTTCCAGTAGCTGAACCAGATCCTCCATTCTGAGATCAGTGAGCACTGTTCAGATTTAAATTGGCTCTCTGTTAGGCTTTTTAAGCCTGGGTTCCATCGGGTTATTTTGGTCAGCTCTCAAAAATTAGATGATCCTAATTTTGCATAAAGTGAAACTGTAGCTGAAGCCGGTAGAGCTGGTAGATGCTATATGCTGTACTGAATAACTATACTTCTAATAATTTGGGGGGAAAAATCTTTTGTATTATAAGTTTAAGCTCTAATAGGGTGCTCTAAAGATGCATTTGAAAACGTAAATAAAATTGCCTAAGGGTACTGTGCCACCTTTTACAAGTAACAGAATATTTTTCTTAGCCTTTTTCTTTGTTCATTTGGTGGTGTTTCTGTGTAGTCACTCTTATTACAGCCCATTTAACCTTTTGTTTGTGAATTTTGAACGGCAACAGGGTGCATAATTTTTAGAGGTGCATATACACAAGGGGGCAGAATTAAGGTTACTTGAGCAGCCTAAACTCTAGTATTTTCAACTTTTGGGTGGTTTTAATTGCAACTCAAATGGTGCTTCAGCTTAGGTTTCATTTAATTAAGTTGTATTATGTGTACTTGTAACATCTTTCTGCCATCTGCTTTTAGGGTTTGAGTACTAAAATTTCAATACAGATCTAACTTTACATTATCTGACAGCAGCAGAAGGTTGCTGTCCTCTGCTGGATGGGAGAGATGAAGCTGTTTGGTCCAGTGCACAGTGGGAAGCCTGGTTTGACCCTGATTTCCAACCCCGCCCTCCCTCCACACATGTGCACACTCACTTGCGCACACATGCACACACACTGTCACTTGGCTAGTGTTCTGGGCTTGGTTTGAGATTATACTGTTAGTACTTGGTTGCTTTGTCATGCTGAAATTTTGTAACTAGCACAATGCGGGGGGGAATTTCCTTCTTTTTCTGCCAACGCATTGTGGAATTCTTTGAAAAAGGGAAAGAATGCAACTGGGAAAAATCCAGCTGGTGATTGTAAATGGCAACTTCCATGGGCTTTGAAAAGAAAAGAATAGCTGGATATAAAAGAATACATTTTCTCAGTTCAGAATTGTGGTTAGAGATGAGCATGCTTTTACGGTGAGGTGGGAAACTTCCAAGCAAGTTAATGGAGTAGATGAGACTAGGTGCAAGAGTGGTTAAGAGGGCAGCAGTGGTTAAGAGTGGCAGAACAGAGTTCAGAGCGGGGTGAAATTTTGTATATGGCAGGTTAAAAAAAGGTGGCAATAAGGAAGGGGGAAAGCATGTTGTATTTCTTTAATTCCTCCCTTTCCCCCTGTGGAAGAAGCACTGAGATCCTACATAGAAGAATTTAAGGAAGCAGGAAGGTTTTGAGAAGTGAGTTAAAGTGGGAGAGGGAAGCTATGATTCTGGGCATAGGATTCAATTTGGTGGAGATGAAAAGCTATTTAGTTGGGAAGATGACAGAAGGAGAGAATGAAATTACAGTTAAGGAAGTTCAGTCTGCTGATGGGATTTCCTCCAGAAACTAAAAGAATGATCCATGTATGGGTTGGGTAGAGATTTAATTTTAAGGAGGACAGACGAGTCCAGAGTGTTCTAAGTACAGAGAGCCACAGAGACAAAATTTTGGTTCTTTTTTTGAGAAGGACTTAAGGTAGAAGGATTGGAAGGAGTACAAGAAGTGAACAGAGAAAGAGGCAGTGAGATGAGTGGAAGAACTCTATCATATAAGTACCTCCCTCTTGCCTACACAAATAGCTGCTGGTAAGTGGTGGCTAAACAGGAAATGGGAAAGGAAAGTGACTTCTTCGGTAGCAATTGTTGAGGAAACGAACAGCACTGTGTTGAATAATAAAAAACAAAACAATATTATTTAAACACAAAATCTCAACCTGCAGGTCATGGTTGATTTGAAGTATTTGAATTGCTCTAAAACTTAATCCAGTAATTTTTAGAATATTCTTACAATTCTGACAATATCAATGATTGTTTTAGCACATAATTGTAGAGGAGAAATTCGTAGTTTAGTAGTTTCCTGAAATTGGCTATAATTTTCTCTTGTCTTTCAGATATTTGAGATATTTGGTCCTGTTTCACGTCCCTTCTATGTGTTAAGGTTTAACAGCCCTGAGCATATTAAGAAGAAGGGCATTAATCTGAAAGATGCTGTGTATTTTGCTCCATCAGTAGAAGATTTCACCCAGTATATATTTGCGGAGAAACTACAACAGTGAGTCATTAACCTGTTTTTACATGATTTTCAGGCTGCTTAACAAAGTGTATATTGAACTGCCCCATTACAGGCAAAAAATTGTGAATTTTTACAAGAAATTAAATGTATCTTGCAAAAATGAAAGTGCAAAAGTATACCATGTTATAATAAAATTGTTCACTGTCAAAGTGAAGGAGGAAAATAACCAAAGTAACGTATTTGTTTTAACATTAAGCATTTGAATGATTGCTAAATTTCAAATCAGGGTAGATAACAATCAACGATTTAAAAACAAAACCAAACATTTTTCATTTACAGCAGTTTTTTTTATTTAATCTTTTAAAAAAAATTAAGACGCTTTTAAAAAAATAAACTTATATAAAGAGTTTTAAGATAAGTTAAAGCTCAAAGATATCATCATGGAGTAGGCATTAGAACTTCTAATTTTCAACAATATACTCATGTAACCTTTTAAAAATTTTATAAATAGGTCACAACAGGTCATGGACTCTTTTAGAGGCTTAGTCTTATGGGGTTCCCAGAAGCTCCCCTATAGATTTGTAAAGACTAAAGAAAACCACTCTACCCAGTGACTCAGTGTTCAGTAGAAGTTCCCATTAAGCTTCTCTGTGATGCTTAGTTTCAGTTCTAAACTGTGGACTTGTGTCTCCAGAGATCATAGACAGACAAGGCTTTTTAGGTAAATGTGGTATCTTGTTATTAGACCAGCTAAATAGTTGGAAAAAATGTTCTTTGCAAGCTTTCAGCATAAACACCCTTTTTCAGGCATAGGGAAAAGTTTACCTCCAGGGGGATCCTGCTGTTAACAAGGATGTTTATGGAAATGAGAGAGAAACAGGGATCGTTTTTCCCTGATTTTAAAAAAAAATTGCAAAATTTCTAATACTGTCCCCCACGCCCAAATTCATGACTTTAAAATTTAAAGGCCCCCACAAGCCCCCTGGCCCTGCTCGTGCCTCTCGTCCTGCCCCCACGGCCTTGCTGGTGCCCTTTGCCCCAGGGCCCCCAGCAGCCAGGGCTACAGACCTAGGTTTGCAGCCTCTTGGCCCTGCTCCCACCCCACTCCCGCTCCACTGCCTGTTGTGGACTTGGATGGGGGTGGGGTGGTGATGGTGGGGAGAGGCGGGCGGGTCTCCCTGCTACTGTGCACACCTGTGCCCTCCAGATCTGTATGTGGGCTGCAGATCTGCTGCAGGCTTGGGCTCCTGCCCTGCTTCACTCCCCCGGGGCCTCTGCAGCTCAGTGGGCATAACCTGGCACGGCAGGAAGCAGCAGAGCTGTGTGGAGAAGCAACTTGCCTCCTGCACACAGGGCTGCAGTGAGAGCAGCAGCAGGGGTTTACACCACTCAAAGCACCGGCATGTGCAGGAGGTGCATCACGAGGGCAGCTTGGAGCTCACAGTGGCGAGCAGCTTTTCCTAGTGGCTCCTGATGCGCTGGGTCATGCCTGCTGGGCTGCAGAGGCCTCGAGGGGAGGAGGGAAGTGTCACAATACACTCCCTCCAGGTGGCTGTGGAAGGGCGCTTGTGAAGACGCACCGAGCAAAGGCCTGAGGGATGGTACCTGCCCGGATGTGTTCTGGGCCCTGGGTGGCCGGCGAGAGGGAGAACACGAGAGATGGAGAAAATTTCCCAAGGCGAAGTTTGTACAATAAAACAAGTTTACTCATGCAACTCTTGAAGGCAATTCAGTTAAACTTGTCAACGAAGTAGAATCAATACAACAGCGTGAAGCGATGAATCGCGCAGTGGCTACGGCCAGGTGTTGGCGTACCGTAGTTCTTTCGGTGAGCCCTTAAGTATTTGCAGGGCCTCTCAGAGCCTGAGAAGGTGGTAACCCACTTGAGAGTCGTGGCTCGAGAGATAGGATGCGTGAGAGGACGAACTAAGAAGTGAGCCTCTTGAGGCCTCACTTGTCCCTTCTCACACGGGCGCGAGAGGAAATCAAATTAACTTGCATAGACAGACAGTCAAACGGACTGACTAGCTCGATTTCCTTAAGCTATCAGACAGGCTGAAGTGCAGGCTGTCTGACTCGTTTGATCCCCACAGGAGAGCGCGCGCCAGACAGACAAGTGTGCTGACTGGCTCGGTCGCTACCTCAGGACCCTGCCAATTTAGGGGCAGGGTCCCTAATACACCTTCTGCTCAGAACCTTCTTGAAGGTCCTGTCAGTCATGTCCTTCACGTAGCACTTTAACTCCTGCCATCCCAGATTACTCAAGATAGAACTCCTCTGCCACTGCGTTCTCATCCTAAGGCAAGTTACTTAACAAACGGAGTATAACATAATACAAACATCATAAGGCAAACAACACATCTTGTCAATAATGAGAGCATTGATCTGGTGGGAGTCACTAATCAAAACTCCAAGACATCCCCCCTTGACTCCACCGAGTCACTGTCTCAGCTCATCTTCCATGAGGCTCCAGTGCACTGATATATAGTCTGGCTCCTCTTGCACCCCATTATCTCTTTCACCTTTATCGCCGGATACATGTTTATATTCTATATTGCGCTCAGACAATTGGCACACCTGCACAGAAAGCACAGCTACTCTTTTCTTTATGATATTAAAAGCACAACACCCAATGCAGATGACACAAAGAATTAAGCACAGTGTAATTATTGGCAACAGTCTTAATACAGCGTTCTCACGTATTCCAGCTGTAATATTCTTGGAGATGTTTTCTGCTAATGCCGCAGTCGAGGGATTCGCCAGGTGCCTCGTGATGATGAAGGTGATAAACCAGGCTCTCATTTTGCAGTCTTCAACAAGATAATATTTACCAACTGTAACAAAACATACAATTCTAACTTTTGAATAATCACCATTACAAGTGAGTTTCCATATACATCAGATTGGTTACATAAGTCCCAGACACAGATGTTGGGGAACTATCAGGCCTCTTCGACTCTCTTCCAAGACAGGAAGCAGGACGGCAGGGAAGGAGTAGAGTTGCATGGAAGTGCAGAGCTTGCAGCAGCAAGCAGCTTCGCCCTGGCAACACATCTTGTGCATGTGCTGCTGTTTTCCATGCTGCTGCCTTCACTGCAGACCTGTGCGCAAGAGGCATGTCACCAGGGCAGCTTGAAGCTTGCAGCGGCGAACACCTTCTCCACGCAGCTCCGCTCTTCTCTGCTGTGCCAGGTCATGCCCACAAGATTGCAGAGCCTTGAGGGAGGAAGCAGGGCAGGATCCTTTGCCCGCAGCCTGCACCTATCCTATGCATAGATGTGGAGTGCATGGGTCCTGCTTTCTTCCCAGAGCGTGTGCGGCTGCAGGTAGCCCCCACCCCTGGCCCTGTCCTCCCTTCTAGGGTCCTGTAGCCACTCATTGTTGCCCCAAGTCTCAATCACAGCCTGACTGGGCAGCAGCCCCAGCCCTGCCCAGCTTCTTCCTTCCCTCATTCCCCCTAACCCCCTTCCAGCCACTTACCTGCTGGAGCTGCTCTGCAGGCTTCCTGGGGCCAAAGTAATATCCATACACGTGGTGCCACCTGTCTCGCCACCTTCCTTCCAGCTCCCTGCAGGCTGGAACTCGGTTAGCCTGCAGGGAGCTCATTGCAAAACAGCAAAAATCCATGGGTTTCTCTGGTAAAATGAGAAGTCTGTGTTTGCTTGCAGTTTAAAGGTAAAATCCACTGTTTACTCCATTTTTCCATGGGAAACAGAAAACCCGGATTCTTGGAGATAACAGACCTGATTACCCATCAGCCCTATTATTATTATCATTTCTGCAGGTTTGTGTACACACAGTCGAGGCCTTGCCTTTCTTTAAAGGTCCAAAATTTCAATAAGTTAAATGAAAATTAAGGATATCAAACAGCAAAGATATCTACACGGTTTGTAGAAAACAATGATTAAATCAGGGCGCTCTGACCTGTGATTTTAATTATGATTGAAATAGATTTTATTTAAATCAGACCTACCCTGTTTCAAATTGTCGTTAAAACAACATAGGAAGACTAGATCTAGTAATTTATTTTGTGTTACAGTGTTATGAAAAAAGAAATCAAACCTAGAGAAAATAACTAGAAAAATTACTGTGAACTAAAACTTTTCTTTTATTAATGGATTGCTTTTCCTGCATCTATAAATGTAAGAATAATTTTTCAAAGTCTGCACCCCCATTATAAAAAATACAGCAACATTGAAATGATCAACATTAAAGTATTTGATATCAAAATCATTCACAATTTTACCAGTTAACACATTTTATATCTATGGGACTGGGGTATTGTTTTTGTTTTTTCCATGCATCAATCCAAAGCTTAGACATGATGATAAATTAATTTTAAAGATTGATAGTGAGATGTAAAAGAGTATTCCAAAGGATGAATGATTAATTGAATGTTGCATTGCTTTTTCTCACAAATGAAGGAGCAGTGCGATACACAGAAACCTATTTTGTTTTTCATGGGTTCTTACTTTAGCCAGTAGACCCCGTTTAAAGAACTATGAGGGGACCAACAGGGGGTGGGGTGGGAAGGGGGAGATCATTTTGATCTTCTGGTAACACACATGCTAATATTCAAGTTCCAAAGCCCTTTTGAATTGGTATCTGAAGAAATTGTAGTTAAGCAAGAGAATGTACTTTTCTGAGATTTTTAAATCTTGGTCTCAGCTCCTTAGCGCTAAGACGGTTTCCATTTGGACAAGAGTGGTTCTGTGGCTATAATAAGGCAGCAGCATCCGTCTGTCCCATCAGCCCTTTTCCCCCAGTTGTTCCATCTGCCAATCTGTCAACATACAAATGTGCATCTTTGAGTACTCAAATTGCCAATTGCTGCTTTTTTGACCATAGTGAATGAAAGTACCTTTCAGGTGTCTCCCTTCTAGAGATTCAGAGCAGGTCTTGACCCCTCTGGATTTTTGCCTTATTAATTTCCGAATCTTTCAGTAGTGCTTCGTCATTTGTTCTTGAGGTTCCATTAAACTCTTCTGTAGTCAACTAACCAATTGCCCATCAAGAATGACGGGGGGAGGAGGACAGGCAAGGATGGAGTGCCGCCACCCACGCTGCAGCCTCCCAGGAGCTGGGGGGTGGAGGACAGCTTGCCTCGCCATGCCCTCTGTCTCCCTCTGCCAACACCCTGCACCGCCACCACTCCTCCAGCGCTGCTGTCTTTGTCGCCTGCCCTTCCCCGCAGCCCCGCTCCTCGGAGGCAGTGCAGTGCCGCCATGACTGCAGGGACGGAGGGGTAAGGCCTGCGCTGCTGGCTTGATAACCCCCCGCTTTGTCACTACTGTCATGGCAGTGCTCTGCACTCTGGTTGTTTCATTAACTAATCAGAGCGCTCTAAGAGTGTTACGGACAGACAGACGGACGGACAAAGCCCTTTGTTATGTAAGAATTGCCAGTGATCCTTGATACATACCACATTTACGTTACAGTATATCTAGTTACTTCTATAATGGTCTAGTGATAGAGGCATGCTAGCATCCAAGTCTGGATACCCTTGGTGACAAAAGTGATTTGTTTTGGTGTTGTTTTGTTTTGTTTGTTTTTCTAAAATATATATGCTTTGGTTGCTGCCTTTGCTTTCTGTGTGTCTGGTTCAATGCTTTCCTTCCATTTTATGTCTATTATGCATCAAAGGAAGAAATAAATGTTCGGCTGGTAGATACTTGTTGTTTTTCACCTTGGAGTCAGCTATGAGGCTATTTTGATGTAAATCAAATTGTCACCCATGATCGAACAGCATGCCTTAATAGCAGCATTGCATTTGTTGGCACAAATTAGCTTTTTCCTTGGTAGGCTTACCGTTAGTGCCTTTATCATTGTTATTCTAACTGATAGCACTTTGGGGCAGTCTTTGATACTGAACTGTGACTTGTTGGATGAAGTGGCTCCTCTCTGCAGGAAGTTAGGGTAGCAAAGGCTAGATACCATTAAGAGAGAAACTGGTGAAATAAGGTCACTGTTTAAAGCTTACATGATGCATCTTTGACTTGGTTTTAAGGCAGGGTAAATTTGTACCTTACAGACCATCTGTCTTGGCCAAAGTTTTATCTAACCTGCTCTTGAAAATTTCCTTCAGACTACCTTTTTCTGTGATGCTTTAGTCCAGGGGTTGTCTCTTTGCCAATGGGGAGGAGGCACTCTGTGGATGGATGTGAGGTGAGGGAGGGGGGACTCGCACATGCCTGCCATCGCTGCCCCCCTACCCCACCCCACGCTGCCACCTCTCAGGAGCAGGACCAGGGGGACAAGGGCAGTGAAACCAGTACAGTACAGAAGTTGTACTGTACAGTACAGTACAGTAGTTGTAGTGATGTGTACATTAACCTTCCTCTGATTCGTTAAATCAAAGAAAGAAATATTAGTGGGCAGTGTAAAGCTCATTTAGGGTAGTAGTATAATCGCTTGCTGTAAAAAAGGATATCTGAAAGAGTAAATTCACTGTAAAGAGTTTAATGTTAATTTTTCTGTAATGCATCTGATTGATTAAGCACTCTTCATTACTTTTGTAAATCTGTTTTTTAGTCCCTTCTGAATTTTTATAATGAATACTGAAGTTCAGACTTCAAAGAATTGTTTTCTCTCTTCCTGAAAGTAGTTTTCTGTGTTTGACTGTGTCTGTATAGATTAAATGTTCTGTACTATCCCTCAGCAATAGGGAGAAACCATCATCATTTGCCTAGTTTTGATTATAACCATGTCTAATGGCTTGCTTACTTATTTGTTTTATGGACAAATCCGTAGACTAATGAACTACCCAAAAGTACAGGTTTCCTTTGATACTTCCTCTGGTATTTTTTATGGGAATTATTTTCATATCAACATTCCAAGGAGGTGAAAAGGAACTACAAGAATGCACTTTGCTTATTAAAGATCAAAGGTGAGTTTTGCTTTCCATCACTTGTCAGTCTTCTGCTGTTTGGGAAGAATCAACCATACATTTTAGTTTAAATACTTTCTAGTCAGCTTTTCCTTTTAGCTAGATACCTAAGGTGCTCTCACCATTTTAGTATATGAACATCTCCCAGTCATTGATGTATGTTTATCCCCACAGTGTTGTAAGAATTATCTCCAGTTTTACTGTTCGGGACCTGAATACAATGGCTGTCCCAGGCTTATTGCAAAAATGTTGGCTGGGGCAGGAATTGAATCTTAGTGTCCTGTGACCCAGGCCAGTGCCCTGTTTACCAGGAGATCTGAAGGTGAAATATGAAATCAAGCAGTGTGGTACTTAGAGAATTTTGATGCCTATTGGTTCTTACATATGTTGCATCTGCTTGATGTGTATCAAAACAGAAAATCAGTAATTTTTGTCTTGTCTTTCCTCCATTGTCTTATTCATCACTTCCCCTTGGGGATTGCTTCTTAGGTGGTGAGTCTCTTTTACAAGTATTTTCTTGCTCTAAAGTTTCCTAAGGTGGAAATAGGTGAGTTTTGGTACTTGAATTCCTACTGCTTAAAATCCTAGATTCCTATCTTCATGGTTGTAGAGCCATGATATCTAATTATGGTATAGAACTAGTGCAGGACAATTAAAGATTAAATTAATAAATTTCCCTGTATTGCCCGTTTTATAACTGTTGGATAATATATATATCTATTTAACAACTTTTTTAGGGAGTTCAGTTGAGGTCAAAAGTTTAATTACTTATGACGGGTTTGCTATACCAGATATTATGATAGCTTGACCAATTTGCTGAAGACTGTCATTCTCAGTTAAAACTTGCTTGGGTTTCTTTGGGGTCATTAGTACTTGCTTTAACAGCTTCATGAGCTTTAAAATGTTGAAAATTGCTTTAGTATGTGTAAGATTAAATTTCAATCTTAAATTCCAATTTGTGTTTTGTAGTCGTTTGCTG
Organism: Caiman crocodilus; assembly: GCA_030014935.1. Taxonomy (NCBI): domain Eukaryota; kingdom Metazoa; phylum Chordata; order Crocodylia; family Alligatoridae; genus Caiman; species Caiman crocodilus. Next base: position 17,934,579 of record JAGPOW010000290.1, read on the forward strand.
ATGAGAATACAGTAGAACTTCTCATTTTCACTTTTTGGTGATCTACATTACTTTGTGCATCTCATCTTTGGTAAAAAAAAATTTTTTCCCCCCTCAAACAGTTAAGGGTGTGGCTTTTTTTTTTCTTCTTCTTTTTGTCAGTTTCTATGCTAAGAAAATTCAGACTCAGATCTTTCCAATGGATGGACCTAAGGGAGGAAGTGTCATGGAGTCACCCCAGGACAAAGTTCCTTTTAGGGGCTCACTGTGTAGCATACATAGAGTTTTCTCCCAAATTAGGTTTATTTCTGCAGTGTTTAATCTATAATGGTTGGTAGTATGCAAAGCTGTGTTCAGTATTGTTCTCATATCTGTATGTCTTCTAGTACTTGATGCATGTAATTTTGATGCACATTTTTTACAGCCAAGGTTGTTTTAGTAAGTTGATTTAGCCTAAAAGGCCTTCATCAGTTTGAACTTTGGAAAGGTAAGGGCTTAAAAAAGGACCAGAAGCCAGACACCTAGCTAGTCATACTATCTTTGGGGAGGGGCATTATATTGGATTAACAAATCTGTATGTCTAAGAGGCTAGTAGTCTTGGTAAATATGCACTTTGAGGAGTGGGGAGAAGGAAGTCACTGCAAAGTGTAAGCCCCATGAATCCAGGGGTGACATAAATTAATGACCATTTATACAACTGTACTTAAAGGTTTCCTCAAGACCATGGCTTGATGGTCAGATTTCCTTGGGTATGGGGAAATACTGGAGGCTCTCAGCTGGTGATTTGGATAGAGACTGTATCCTTGGATACAAGGTGTAGGGTATGGCCGGGTATTGTTCCGATATTTTTTTTTCTCTTCTTACTGTATCTCTCTCAACATATGGCTATTGATTTTTCTTGTGTTGGTTCTTGTTTATAATAAATCCTTTTCTTATTCTTTTTAACGCATGAACTGTCAGTGATGCTTGTGAACCCAGGGTATTTGAACTAGCATGCTTGATCTCTCCAGGGGAAGAGGGATCCATGTTTTCTGAGCACACAGCTGAATGAGGGTATGGTGCTTCTTGCTAGCAGGATCCCTCTGCTGTGGGCTGGCAAGGCTTGAGGGAGTCTGGCCAAGAAGTTGGCTTCTGGCACAACTCAGCTGGTTCTCATCAGTCTAGCAGCAAACAGCAGAAGGACACCCCAGAGAATGTCTCAAGGTTGAATCTGGAACCAGAGTTCTGTTACAGGGGGTCCTGAGTAAGATTTCTATGTGGATCCTGCCATGTTCCAGGGTTTAGAGAGTCCATAGCTCTGACTTCAAATATGGTGCCTCTCCAGATGGCTGGACCAAACCTGAGGAAGCATTGGGTTTCCTTAGATGTGTTCCCTAGATTGCTGCAAGGCTTTAGTTCTTAAGAAGACTGAGGGGCACAGGGAAGCTTTTGTAGCCAAGTCTGTTACCTTCTATCTGACTTCTGTGGAGTTGGAGAAGGACGGTGTGTATTCTTTCCACCCTCTTTATCACAGACCCTGGATTGGGTAGGAAAGAAAGGTGCCATAGGGGAGGCTAAGTCACCCTTTCCCATGGGGAATCTATTGGAAAAGGATCCATTCTAGGGAGAGTATATATGGTTTATAATTTTCATATAAAACATTTTTGGAAAGCCTTGTAGTCATAGATTTCATTAAATAGCTTCTGAATATTAGTAAATATTTCTCTTTGTTACGCTTAAAGCACATCTGTTCTTCCTTACACTCGGCATGGGACTAGTTAATATGAGAATAACTGGCTTAATAGCAAGCAGGGATTTAGTCATGCTAGAACTTTTTTATTCGTTTCCTATCAAATAGCTTATTTTAGCCTCTAAGTTGTGTTAGATATAGTATCAAATTGTAGGGCCAAAATGGGGCTATACCATTGGTTCAACCACTTGTGACTATGACAGAACCTCAGACTATTGGATGCCTGTTGAAATACCTGCTGCTAAAGTCACATGTACAAAAAACATCTTGCAAAGTACAGTAAATGAGTGCAAGCATGTTTATCAAAATGGTCAGACATATAGACACATAAGAAGATCAAATTATAGGTAAATCTTAGGATAAAAAAATCCCTGAACCCCTGTTTTGTCTGTTTCACCTTAATATATCTTATAAGATATTAGGGGTGCTCTGATAGAGAATTTTTGGGCCAATTACATGATTTATTTTTTTTTGTTGACCAAATTATTTATTTATTTATTTAATTTTATTTTTTAAATGATCCATACTGACTGATACCAGTCCAATTCCAATATGCAGCTGGGCAGCATGGAGAGTGATGTCTGGCTGGTAACTCTTGTGTGGGAAGGAGCGTGGGGGGAGGGGGCAGATGGAGGTCCCTGCGGCGAGGGAGGGAGTGGGGCTGGAGCAGGCTCCGTATAGCTAGGGCGGTGCAGGGGCTGCTACACACACCCCTTGGGGAGGCGTGGATACCTAGATCTATACGTCCCTAGACTTGCACACAGGGCAAGGGCAGGGTGCTGCTGTGGGCTGTGGTGGCACCAGGCTCTTTCTGGGGGATGGGGAGGGGGTCAGGTTGTGCTCAGGGTGGGCAACAGTGGTGCTGGGAAGGAGCAATGGGGGGGACTGCAGCTGCCCCAAAATTCACTGTAGCCTCCTGCCCCCCCATTGCCCCTGCTTCCAGCACCACCGCTGCACACCCAGAGTGCAACTCAGACCTGCTCCTGCCAGGAAGAGCCTGGTGCTATGCCAGCCTGCAGCTGCAAACGACCCTTGCTCCATGCACGGATCTGTGGGTACACCCCCCTCATGCCAACCTAAAAAGCTGATTGCCAATACAGCTCTCTTTTTCCTTATATCGGTGCTGATCCGATATGGGACCAATGTATCCGTGTACCTCCGTAAGGTACTGCTTGCTTCCTGCTCACTCATCTAGTGCGTCCCTTAAACTTATATTTTTTCATGGTTTTGTGCTTTATTACTGAAATGTTTATGTACTGAGTATTAACCCAAGTTTAACACTTACCTAGAAATATAAATAAGATTGTACAAAATGGCTACTTAAAGAGACCAGTGGCTGAGAACATTTCATATGAGAAGGCAGATGCACCTTAATGACATCACATACTCGACCTGGAGGGATGTTAGTAGCGGGGTTCCCCAGGGCTCAGTCCTTGGGCCCGCGCTGTTCAACATCTTCGTCGCTGACTTGGACGAGGGGGTGGAAAGCAAGCTGTCC
>JAGPOW010000290.1:17937884-17953187 GCA_030014935.1 Caiman crocodilus
AGGTTTAGGTTGGACATTAGGAGGCACTAGTTCACAGTTAGGGTGGCTAGGATGTGGAACCAGCTTCCTAGGGAAGTGGTTCTTGCTCCTACCTTGGGCATTTTTAAGAGTAGATTAGATGGGTACTTGGCTGAGGTCCTGTGACCCTGGCACGCGTTCCTGCCATTGGCAGGGGGTCAGACTAGATGGCCTGCTCTAGGCCCCTTCTGACCCTAGATACTATGATGATACTATGATATGATACTAGTTGCTCAAAACAAGTTGTGGTTCCTTCAGACTGTGGTTTTCAGAAGGCAAGAATGACACTTTACCTAGTTGTTTGAATCTTTGTGAATTAGTACTATGCTTCAAGAAAAAGCAATCCATGAAATTCAGATTCTTGAGTTGGTTTTGTTTCCAACTGAAGTTTTTGCAGTGATATTTACATAACAGTTCGAATTGTAAAAGACTCGTGTAAAGATCATGTTGAATTTTCTGGAGTTGCAAGTAAATATAGTGAAGCTACACACTTCAGTTGAAGTATTCTTGCATAAGCTTCCTATTTTAAAATATTTATTTGACCTGATACTGATTTAATGTACTTAACTTACTGCTACCAAGGAAATCTCTTTCTTTCCCCCTGCCCCACACCCTCCTAGAGATTGGTTAATAGAATTTCAGTTTTTGTGGTTCTTTCAATTTGATTGTTTACTTAATTTTTGAGTTAAATGCATTTAATTTGGGTGTTTTATTGCTCATCTTGTATCTGTTAAACAAGAAATATTGCCTAAGTTCCCTGAAGAGAGGTTAGGGTTAAATAAGTGTAGGCTTGATTATTGCATCATGTTACAGTTAAATCTTTATCTGATACTTAAGTAACTGGAGATTGTATTAAATGGAATTTCTGATGGTGGGGGGGAGTTTGCATGTGGCAGCAGCTGCTGCCACACCCCTCTTTCCTCCCACCATTCCCCTTTCTCTCCACTCCATGTTATCTGAATACCCATGTTGGGTTATTCCAGATAACCGGAATTTTTTACATAACAGCCAATCCCCTTATCCCGGGGATGCTGGATAACAAAGATTTTACTGTAATATATAAGTAAAGGTATTTGAGAGATCTGAAAATTATTTCAAACTATGGGTCTGTAAAACCATAGATCCTGATAACAGGAAGGAAGTGTGGTTGAGAATTGGCATCGAGACATAGCTTGGCCATCTGACTTTTGAAGTAAAAGGAAGTGTAATTATATTTGTGAATGGAATTGCCATAAAGGTAAGAAGTTGCCTAGATAGACCCATGTTGAAGCTGATTTCACTTGTGTGTTCCTACAAATTACGCTTTCTCATCATGAAATAGGCTTGTAGGAAGAAGATGCATCTTATTGCAGTGTAGCAGTTTGTCCTCAAAGAAAAAAAAAAAAAATTCTCTAAGTACTCAGCCAAATTAGTGGCTAGTTATATGCAACTCTTATCTTTCATTCATTCAAAGTAGAACATGGGAAATTGTTCATAGGACTGGTGTGAGATCAGGTATCTATTTAGAAAATGTGTTTAAATAAAATGTCTCTTTCAAACTTAGAAAACTTTTTGAAATTATCTAAAAAATTCTTCCTGGTGTTAGAGCTCTCAAAGCAGTGCTGTTACAATATTTTTGTAACGCATTTATCTGTGTTCAAGTAACAATTTGGATTTATTTGCAGTGAATTAGTTAGTGCTTAAATGACTTAACATGTTTGTCTAATCTTTTAGGGAAAAAGGATCTGATGCTTCATGGTTGCATGACCAAGAGCCACCACCTGAGGTACGTGCATCTCATTTGATCTGTTTTGTTTCACAGTTTTACACATACTCACATTTTGATTTAACTAGCACCTTGCTTAAGATGCAGCCTAGTTTTGGGATTTATTTGTCTTCTGTTAAGAAAGTGATCTGTTTTCCTTAAGACATAGCCCTCTACTAATATGGACTGTTTATAGAACACCTTTTCCTACTTGCTTCTGGAAGTAGAAATACACAATTTCTAGCATTTTAAGAGCTAGATGTTTCTAGTGGTCGCAGTGTCCTGCCTCTAGCAGCAGAGGCTTATCTCAAATTTTTGATTGATCCATGATTCCTATTGCAATTTGGCTTCAGCAATGCCTCCATTCTATCAAAGGCAGTTTAAACTCTAAACTGAGAATTTAAAGAATATGAAGAGCCACCAGTTGTCAAGAGAAGCTTTTCTTGACTGGCTTTATGCAAGATGCCAGTATAGCCAGGCTCCACATTAACTTTTACCAGATCTTTTCTTCTTTTTGTTTTTTAGTCGGCTGCTTTGCAAAAAAAAAAAAAAGTGGTGCATATCAGCACGGACTCTCTTTATAACACTGGATTCTGAAACTTATGTCAGTTTTTACTTTTGTAGTACAAGGGCTCCATGTCAGACAGGTCTGCAGGATCAAGTAGGCAAAAGCAGCTGCTTTACTCCCATGTCAGGTATTTACTTCAAGATGAGTTTGTGAAGATTGTCTCTTCACAATATACATCTGGTTTCCTGGAAGTCAGTACTCTTTAATTGTTCTTTTAATTGTACTGGCTAAAAAGTCTACTGACTAAAAGTCACTGGGGCTGGCAGACCACATCTTCTGACTTCTCCCAGCGTCAAGGGCCTGTGAAGCCTTGAGGCTGGGAGACCATAGCTGCCACTGCCAAAGCTAAGCCCCTTCCTTGAACTGAAAAATCAACATCAAGGGTGATGGAATGTTTAGTTGCTTCCCATGGCACTGCTGGCTCCCAAGTGATGCAGATTACTGGGTTGGTTCTCTTTTTGGATAGGTCTTCTACCAGGAAGCACACTCCTACCCACATGCTCTCTGTAAATGCCAGTCTGTGAATGAACCTAGTACGCTTGAACCATAAGCTCACTGGCTCATCATGGGTCTCGTGTGATGGCATTTTGGCAGTTTTTGCTTTTTATAGCAACAAATGAAACATCTGCAAAGCTAGGAGGGAGCAGCAACTCTTCCAGAATCTATCCTTTCATAGCATCAAATGACAATCTCTAAGCCACAGGAGGTCTGTCTTGAACTAGTAGGTCTCAAGACATTTTCTATTCCACTTGCTTAATGTAAGGATTTTAAAGAGCTGTCACCCATGAGGAATCACTGAAAGGTTTTCTCATAGATAAATATTAGGTGATATTCCTTTTGGTTCATTTATTATCATAATGTGGGATTATAAATTAAACTATTTATTAACAATGCTTTTAAGAAAAATATGAGCACATTTTTCTATACTTGTTAATATTATTTTTTAGTATAGCAGCAAAATGATTTGTTGTTCTTTTTGAAGTTCAAGACATTGAATCAATTCTCCAAGGACTCATTATACTACAAGACTTTGACTTTCTTCTCATTAATATCATGTAAATTAATGTTGTTAGCCAGAAATCAAAATGTAGCAGATCCAAAGTTAATTGGAGTAAAACTGATGTAGTAGTATTTAGTACACTGTAGAAATGGAAAATATTCTTAAAAAATGAATGTTATATAATTTTTAAGAGCGGGATTCTTTCTATTACTCAGCCTTCAGTGATAGGTAGTACTCCTTAAAACCAGAGCTGCCAGTGTTAAACTTTTTACAGAATGTATTTATCTGTTGTGCCATAATGAGTTAAGCAAGAGGCATCAAATTAAATGCAGTTGTATTTTCTTTATTTTTTGTGTTGCTTATTTGTCCTTAACTTTTCTTCTTTATTACTTTTCAAAGCTGGATATACAAAATATCAGTCACTTTTTCTCTTTTTGCCTCTAATCAATTGAAAAATGTGAGGAATATTACTTTTTCCTTGTGTATATAATGTGGTGCATATGTTTAATTTGTTAAATACAATGTGTTAGATGTAACAGAGAGAAAAAAATTAATATTGCTTCCTCACTCATGATGAAAGGATTTTTGGAATGCATTGTTCCAAATTGCAATTTCTGGAAGGCTAATTCTGGTCTCTAGAGAGATTGGCTTTACCTAGGTGATCTTCTTTGCATTCAATTCATTAATTTTTAATGTGCAAAAAATATATATTTTAAGCAACATTCAAGTGAATCATAATTTAACGTAAGAGTACAAAGGTTGAGAGTCAAGCACTCAAACTAGTAAATGCTAAACTAAAATGCCCATGCAATCCTTATTTGATTCCGTCGCACGGGTGAATAATGATGCATTATTTAATCACTTGAGCATACACTTAACCTGCAGGACCTCTCAAGTATCTTAAAAGGCTGATGCTTGAATATAAAACACGTTTTTGAGTACAATCTGTTTGTTCACCAACAGGCCTTAGATTTCAGTGATGATGAAAAAGAGAGAAAAGCAAAACAGAAGAAAAAGAAACCTCAGAATCAAGGAAGAAAGAAGTCCAGATCTGATTTGAATGAATCAAGTGAGTAACTGTTCTAGGAAAAATTAACATCAGTTCTCAAAACTAAATAGGAATTGCATAATGGTAATAACTTGTTAAATCTATCTTAATACAACAATTGAGTCTTTGTACATTTCATCAGTACTTTTTAAAATGATAATTAGAAATGCATAAGGGTACTTTTCTTAATCTTGGGCTAATTAATTGAGAAAGGGAAGGTTGCTTATCTGTAATTAAAAATAAGTACACTAATTAGTTTTATGGGGAGCTTTAATTATTTTGCTAACTGATTATTTATCTCTGTAACTGGTTAACTTCAGTGCCAGCAATGAGTAAGCTGTATATTCTAAATCATCCATTTACCTACTATCCAGTAGTTCTCTCATGGTCTAGTGGCCTTCTTTGGAATGTAGTTCATTTATTTGTTCTGTAGCTGACTGAATGATGAAGGCAGCTGTCTCTCTTTCTTTAAAAAGAGGATTGTTAATAGCTTAGCTTAGACAACACACGTCAAAATCTGCATGTTCGTCCTAGAATCCCAGGATGGCCACCTTGGCCAGAGCTGGCTCAATGCAGAGTCATTGAGAACAGAGGGACAACCTGACCAAAGTTTCCATGAATGGAACACACTTCCTTGGATTCTGATGTTTCAATGCAGGACTGATAGGTTTTTAAATTATGTTTGGCAAGCGAACCTACAGAACATTACAGTGTTTTTTGTGTAGTGTGTTTTTTTTTTTTTTCTATTCTAGTCCATGTAGATTTGTTTATAAATCCTACAAATATATTGATTATTCCAAGAAAAGTATCTGCTTTTCTTGTGTTTTATAAATCATTATAGAAACTGAATTGATTAGGATTCTGGAATAACTGACAAACACACCTCTGTATTGGATAATTAATTTTAATCATAGAGATTCTACAAACCTTCTAACTGTAACTGTCAAAAATATTGGTTACATTTGTCCTTAATACACTGGTATGGTACTTACCTTGAATTTGAAAGTTTTTGATCATTTTTTAGACAAAGCCATACATGCATACTCTCTCATTAAATTACAATAACGAATCACTGGCAAGCAAATGCAAGTATTTTGGGTAAGTATTTTACTGAAAATGTCTGGGTGATTATATGGAAAATACAGTGAAATCTGTCTAGGATGGGATCACATTGAACCAGAAAAAGGTTTTAGTTTAAACAGGTTTCCATTTTATCAGGGAAGCAGAGGTGCCTGTATCCCATGGTCCTCTGATAGCTCATCCAGGAGCAAGCTGTCAGTGACCCTGCTCCTTTCCTGGTACCCACCAATTGGCTAATCAGTCGGACTGGGGAAGGGTTGCCTCTTCTAAACCAGGGGCTGTTCCCCAAGGGTACCATGGTATGCAGTTGTTCATCAAGCCCTAGATGTACGCTTCATATGTAGCGGCAAGCTGCTACCAAGTCCCTTCTCAGCCTTCTCTTTTTCAGGCTGCCATGCAGGTCTCTGATCATACGAGTGGCCCTTCTCTGGACTCTCTCAAGATTATCATATCTTTGTTGAGGTGCAGAGCCCAGAACTGGACACGGTACTCCAGCTCCAACCAACTTCTTGAAACTTGGCATGTGTCATGCCCTCAGAAGGGGCTACCATTCCTGCAAGTTTCATCCAAATCTGGCCAGAAATGGCAACTTTATAGCCTGTTTCAACCTTTCCCATTATATCCTATGGGCAAAATGAAACCGGACCAAAACAGCAAAAGGTTTCAACAGAATGAAACGGAACAGCTGTTTCGACTCGAAACAAAAGTCGAAACAAAACACTGTTCTGTCGAAATGCTGGTCAAATGGAACACTTACGTTTTGCAAAGCCCTACTTCACAGTCCTTGGGTTATCCGAAGTCCCTTTACAGTGCCCAGTGTGTGAGCAGTGGACTAGAAAGGAGCTTGTCAGGCTGTTTGTGTTCTTGGAAGTTTTTAAAGGGTGGTGGACAGGCAGCCCAGGTCTGGCTGTGCACCAGACATCTGGGGGTGGCAGATTTTCCCCAGAGGATATTATAGGTTTCCTCCTAAAGGGATTTCAAAGCCGAAAGCCTGCTAAAAAAACATTCTGCTTCCATGTTAGGTAAATTTCCAGCTCATACAGCTTAACTGCAGTTAATTTGCAATATAAGCTGTGCCAGGACCATAGGAGTCTTCTGGTTTTTAGAGGTTCCATCTCCATGTCACTGTTATGTATTTTTGTTTACCCCCAGTATGATTCATCTAAGAATTTAGCATGATGCAAAATATTTTTTTGCACTGAGTTGTAGGGTACGAAGTGGCAGTGCAGTTCATACCAGGCTTGCATATGTGTTCATTACTAAACAGTAGGTGCTACAAAAACCAGATTGCTTGGAAGTTTAATTTTGAGATTCTTGAGCTTGATTGTCCAGACATCCTGATTCATTTTCAGTAGAATAAATTAACTTTGGTTTCTTATAATTTAAAGCTCAACTGATCATCTATGATGAGTCCGGACATACATCTTTAAAACCTCAGTACTTTTCTCTTTATTTTTATATTGTGTGTGTGTGTATTTTATTTATATATATGGTAACAAAACTATGATCTCAAAACTTCACTGGTGCTTGCTTGAAAGCGGTCATTTTAAAGTAAATATAGTAACATCATTGACTTTTCCTGGGATCAGAAGTTTTAAATTTTTCATCATTTAAACTCAAGAGTCTCATACTGACCATAAAGCTCTTGGCTGCTTAATTTACCAAAATAAGTTTAACATTGAACAAATAATGTGATTTATATTTCAGGCTATTTCTTAATTTCTTCTTTTAAAAAAAAATTTGGAATACATCAGTTCATAAACATATCAAGCATATTGTATCCCTTCATTTCAGACTTTTTTAAATGTAAGAGTGAGTGAGTGAGTGTGTGTGTTCAGAAGGGGGGCACGGGGGGACCTGTTTTTGGGAAGATTTTAAAGACTAAGCTGTGTTGGAAATAAGGTAGTCTTGTGGCTATTTTTAAGGTGAGAAAAATGGAGTCCAGTATCCTCCTGTGGAGCAGTCTACCTCAAGTTATTCAAGATCATATTGTGGCAGAGAATTCTCACGAGGGAGAGGTCCTCATTTGTTTCATCCTCCACACTTCTTGAGACCACAACTGAGACCTCCACAAGTGAAACCCCCACAGTTGTATTCTCCAGATCACAGGTTACATCAAAAATCTGTCGTGTGTCCCCAGGCAACTGCACAAGACATGATTCAGCACTATCCCTTTCTTCTTCCGCCTCCCCCTCCTCCTCCTACTCCTATCTCTACTCCTCCTCCTCCATCAGTGTTTGGACCTGTTCACAATGGAATTTGTCCCTTTCCACCTCCACCCCCACCCCCACCTGGGACTACAGATATGGTCTGGACAGGAATGCCAATGAATTTTAATGTGTATGGTCTTCCTTACCCATTTCTGCTGCCACCACCACCACCCCCGCCACCCCCACCTTCTGCCCCTCCAAATCCTTAACCTTCTAAGTTTGTCATTCCAAATGTTTTGCATCTGAATATACAAAAGCTGTAGATAATTGAGGGGGAGAGGGGAGGGGTGAGATATGGCACCCATTCCAAAATGTTATGCTGTATTTGCTGTTTTTGATTTATTTTTGAAAATCTAAATTTCTGTACAAGAATAGAACAAATCCAAAGTTCTAATTCTAAAAAGCAGCAACCTTTTGTTGGGCTCATGAGAAGTACAAACCTTGCGGTCTTCTATTGTCATACTCAGAAGAAAAAAGTGAAATATTGTATATGTATTGAATAATTGTTTTTTTTAAATAAAGCCAGGCAATTTGAAGGATTGAAAATTAATAAATGTTATTTTTATAAACCAACATGTAGTCAAGATTTCTTTTATAGTAAGTAGCTTGAACTAGAATTTAAAAAAAAACCCTATTGGTCTCGGAGGGGAAAATATTTTGTTTTGATTGAAAATGAGGACACTATGCCATAGTTAGCAGGATTGGTATATCTGGTCCAGAAATGTATTTAAAAAAGAAAAAGTTATAGTGCTCTGTTAAAAGAAAACATTTTCTTTTGTTTTATGAACTTGATTCTCATTTAACACCAATAACAGCATGTTGTTTCACATTTCATACTTTGGCTCTAAAGTAACTGTAAATTTTGAGTCATTTACTGACAATTAATGAAATCTTCAGGAGCTTGCTAAAATTTGAATGAGCTGCTCTAGATAAGTGGAACAGCAACCTAAATGTGACCGTGCATCTAAGTACCATTCAGAAGGAATTTATGGATTGCAGCTTTCTATAAGAGCAAAACTAACCTAAAAATCAGACAATAAAATAAGTTCTATCAGTGCATTATGGTGTAAAGCGGCATAAGCCAGAAACTTAAAGCAGTGATAATCCATTTTCTGCAATGTAGATGCCACTAACATTTTCTCATATATACGTGCTGCCAAATACACAACGCATCCTATTTTCCCCAAAGCCCTATGAAGGAAAAAAGATCTTACCTTGGAGTATGAATAATTGCCTGAGGTCTGGGATCTCTGAAACTGTGGGGCCACAGGCCACTTTGCAGGGCTGGAGACTCTGCACAGAGGTTGGGAGTTGCACACTGGGGCTGGGGCTGTACCTTGTATGTAATGTGTATCCCAATTTTCCCCAGATGGCCTGTTTATAAAAAACAAAAACAAACAAACCAAAAAACAAAAAAAAGATCAGTTATATGCAAAAGAACATGGTATTAACAGAGACCACTCTGGATCCTCATAGGATACCTTCAGCCTTTCTACAATTAGGGAAGAGCCATTTTAATTGTTGTAGGGGTGTATGTATGACTGGGGGTGGGGTGGGGAGGATCACGTGAAGAACCTTCCTATTTAGTTCTGCTTCTCAGATATGGTCTGGTCAGTCAGACTTCCTTGCTACAGTGCCAAATTTACAATCCAAATTTCTAAAACTTCCTATTAGAAAAAAATCCTGTAAATAAACCACAGTTGGCAGATGGACCTCTACTGACCCAGTATGTCATCTCTTAGGTTCATCCTGCATATTTGCCCGCTGCCTATGAGAGGTGGAAAATTAACTCTTAAAGGGAAGTTAAGCCACCTAGGTATGGACTGGAGTAAGCATTACGTTCTTTAACTCAGAATCTGTGGCTGCAACTGCTTGCCAGAATCTGGCCTGTAATTAGTCCAGAGAGCATCTTTTTCAAAATTTCTGTATCCTGAAAATGGGGTAATGTTCCTTTTTTCAGAATATTAAAAGGAATCCCTCTCTGCCTTAATTGATTAATCCTCTTGTCCCCCACCTCCTCCAATTCCCCTAAAAAATGCAAAAAAAAATGGGTTTCTAAGAAAGAAAGGAGTTGAGATTCTTTTGAATGAACTCGGATTTTATTTTGGTTGGAATAGCTTGAGTGTGAGTCTGACTAGTCCTTTGAAGAGCAAGACTAACTGTACATAGCACAACTGTAGCATATGTGCTATGAAGGCAGTACATTAAGACACCGCTCCCAGCATTAATCTTAATTTGTAAGACTGTAAATTGCTGCATGCCTTTTATTCAGTTCTTGAGAGCTCCAAGTCTGCACTGAGACTATGCAGGATGGATGATTTTGATGGATAGCATGTAAAATAACACATTCAATTTTTTATGTACAAGTTGTGGGGGGGAGGAGGAAGTTTGGGGATTGCCCTTTGGCTAGTGGAAAACACTGTGAATTTAAGATTGTCAGAAGCAGAACAGAAAAAATTAAAATTTTTAGCCAGTTCCTATTGCATTATTCAAATAGGTAGCTGTATCAGTTTTTCAAAAAATCATGCAGTTCAATTCATTCATGCAATAACTATCAGAAAAGAGCATAATTTAACTACATAACATGATGCCAGTCCCAATTTTGCTGCTTGTTGCTTACCTTAAAGCAAACAAACAGATTATTTGCATATTACTTAAATACATTGAGAAGTCCCCACTGTCTGCTTTGTAATAATATTGTACTCTGTTCAGCTGCATAACAGTTGGAAGCAACTATCACAGCACTCCTGTTTAGGAGCCTTAGAAATAGGGGAAATTTGATTTCAGGTCCTTCTTACCTTATTTTAGATCTGCTGAGTTCTTCAATTCACTCCTCTACTCTCAGATATCTCCTCCATGTTTTGCACCTGATTGCCTCTGTCATCATCCTCTGCTTGGCTAATTCAAGTGGTTTTTCTTATCGAGTTCTTGAGAACTTGACTGAATCATTTTTCATGATTGAGGTACATGTTGTTTAGCTGAAATTCATGTTTTTGTTTAAAAAAAAAAAAAAAAAATCATTCCTGGAAGGAAGGTGCCTTATCTCCTTTTCGTTCTTGGCAAGTTGTTTAACATAATCCTGTTTAGCTTCTCACTTTATGGTCTCCTTTAACAAAACTGCTTTGTTTCATTCAATTAAAAAATTAATGAAGGTATACCTTGGACAACATGCATGCATTTAATACATCTAGTCACAATAATCACTAGCTATAGTGCTGTTTTTAAGTTATGCACTTAGAGATTTCCTTTCCCACAGTGTGCTATTCTTTATTTCTATCACAGATTCTACTATTTGTTCAGCTGGGCATGTTAATTATGTTGCATGTTCTGTTGAACATGCCTGTTTAACATATAACATTTGCAGCGATTCACTTTCCTTTTTATGTCTTCCTGTTTATCCTAATTTATCCTTTATTCCCCATATCATTTCCTGATTCAAACTAAGAAGTTGAGTAGATGAAGGGAATACATTTAATATGATGGGCTTTGACACTTGGACTTCAAAACTTTTGATTAAAGTCCCAAACATTCTCATACATATCTCCAGTTTATCTAAGATGATTACTATCTTGGTTACATAACTAGTTTAACTGAAAGCAAAGGACAGCTGTAAAGAGCTTTATTAGTATGGCAGGAGGTTTCAAGTTGGATATCACAGGGTATTGTGTTAGCTCTTGTGCTGCTTAACATGTTTGTTAATCATCTAGATGCTGGAATAGAGAGGTTCCAGATCAAATTTGCAGATGACAAGAAAATTGAGAGATTGGAAGCATTTTAGGTTCTTAAGAGGGTCTTGATGGGCTGGAGAGCTGGGCTTATATACAACAGGATGAAGTTCAAGATGGACAAGGATAGTAAACAGATTGGCCTTGTTACACTTTAAGAAAGCTGCACATATGTTAATTGGTTTAGTGTTGCTTGACTTGAAGCAGTTGCAACTTAAAATGGAAAAACTCCCTCTGACTGTACCTTACCTGCACAGCTGTGACTTGCCACTAGAGGCTTGTTAAGCAGAGGCAGGGTAGGAGCCCATGTAAAATGTATTTTCATGCAAACAAAATCAGTGATGTCAACCACAATGTTGACACGTTTTGTGTGTTTTTTAGTCTGTTGTATTTTTTGGCATTGGCCGCAATGCAAATAAATACAGTGGGGGTGGGACCAGCACAATGTTCCTGCCAGGCAGAGTGAGTGCTGCAGCCCTGGAGTGCTGGGTGGCCACAGTGCCTCCTACCACTGCTTGAATCAGCTCACTGCATGAACTCCATGGGGCCTGATCCTGATGACCCCCTGGGTGCTGCCCAAGCTCTGAGGAGCCTGATTTCCCCTCTTCTCCTCCCCCCCACCGACCTGACCCACCCCAAAGTCTGACAAACAGGTCCAGGGAGGTAATGCCTCCCTTCTAAGCGGTACTGGTCAGGCTGTAGTTGGAGTATTGTGTTCAGTTCTGGGCACTGCACTTCAAGAGGGTTGCGGAGAATCTTGAGGTGGTTCAGAGGACTAGCTACCTATACGTTCTTCAGGGGAGGGCAGCAGGGAATAGGAGATGCTCTGTTTACTAGGGCATTCCCTGGAGTAACTAGGAACAATGGCCACAAATTGACGGAGAGCAGGTTTAGGTTGGATGTTAGAAAGAACTTCACAGTAAGGGTTGCTAGAATCTGAAATTGGCTTCCAAGGGAGGTGGTGCTCTCGCCTACCCTGGGGTCTTCAAGAGGAGACTGGTCATCTGACTCCAGCTCTTTCCTGCCCAGGGAAGGGGGTCGAATTTGATGACCTACTGAGGTCCTTTCTGACCCTAACCTCCAGGAATCTATGAATTTTTGGGCATTGTCTGGGCAACCTAGTAAGGAAGGCTTTAAACTAGGTTCCATGGGTTACAGTGAATACAGCAACAGAACAAACCAAAGGGGAAAGGACTGTAAGAAGATGCTTAACTATTCAAAAAAATAAAAAAGAGGGGGGCAGAGATCTACAGGATAGCCAACAAGTGATGCAAAAGTGAAACAGGTCAGAGTTCAAAATGTGTCTGATGTGTATATATAAATGCAACAAGTATGGGAAACAAACAAGGTAAGTTAAGAGTTGCAGCCTCTGAAAAGAATATGATTTGATATAAGATTAATGGAATAGCTCTTGTGAATGTCAGAATAGTACAGCAAAACGGAAACTTTCTGTATATCTTACAACGTGTGGAGGACAGCTTTCTGTTCCAGAAGGTTGAGAGTACAACTAGGGGAACATTTATCTTGGATCTTGTCCTGACGAATAGAGAAGAATTGGTAGAGAATGTGAAGGTGATGGGAGACGTGGGAGGAAGCAATCAAGATATGATTAGAATTCCCCAGATCCTAAGAAGGGGAAAGTATGAAGCAAGCAAAATTAAGATGTTGAATTTCAACCAATTAAGAATTAATAGGCATGGTATCATGGGAAAACAGACTGAAGATTTTAATGGGCACAGTATTGGAAACCCCACAAGAAACCATTCCGACAATATAGAAGCACAAGAAGAGTGGCAGGAGACTGATGTGGCTGCACACGGAGTTTCTAGGATGCCTCAAATAGAAAACAAAATCATGCAGGCCAAGGTGAGATGCACAGGTCACCAAGAAAAGCATATCAGAAAGTAGCAAGAAACTCCAGGGACAAAATCAGGAACATTAAGAAAAAAAAAAAGTTTTCTTCTTCTCCCCCTCTTTGTCCCCCACTGCATAACCCAGCAGATCAGCCATTTGGACTTGGGGCAGGTGAGGGACCAGTTCCAGGTTTTGCCCTGATGAGAGGCAAAAGTCAGAGCTGAGCCACCACCTGCAGCAGGCTGATACTTGAATCTGAGACGAGGCATTTTCCCCCACATGCTGATTGGAGGGGGCAGGGGAGGGGGACAAGGGGATATATTCCTTTATTCATCTTTCTGGGTACCTAAGTCGTATGTAAAATCAGATGTATGCAGCATAAAAGTTTGATGAAATAGTCCTAGCTGTGCTAGCATAGCAGTTTTGACCAAAATAAAATTGAATCGGTATTTGATAGGTACAATACAGCATACTAGAATAGTCTCTACGTGTCACATTGTTAGACTAGGGTAACAATTAATATCATCTGTGATAATCTGAGGAAAAGAAACAAGTTTTACAAGGGTAAGTACCTTATTTGGTTGCTGTTAAGGTGGGGGAGATGTTACTGACTGATAAGAAATGCTGCACCCTGTATGTAATTGTTATAAAAATGTATGCATACTAGATTTAAGACAAACTAATTGCCTCCCTTTTTCTCATCCTTACCTGGGATCACTTGGCAAAATTCACAGGTTTTCGTGTGAAGGTGCTTAAACTACAAGTATATTCATTATTGATATAATTGTTGTATCTAAAATAATTAGCATAATGTTGTATAGGTTCATTTGCAACTAGAGAGCTTTTGTGCCGCAAACCATTTTTTGAAGCTGGGAACCCTTATCCTGAAAAGCATGGTTCTATTGTGCTATGTCTTGTATTCGAGTTGTTATAGACCTATTTATATCATCATTGCATGAATTACCGATTTGTTTTTTTGAGTCCTGATAATTATGATAGTTCCAAGGATAAAAGTGTGATTTGGATTATGTTCAGGTTTTTTGTGCAACTAGTAAGATGGTTTACTTTATTTCTTGCCAGTTATACCTGCATAGCACCATTTAAAGCAGTGGAGGTTCCAGAGATGTTATGAGGTCCTTAAGTGGTCTATAGGACATTTAATGTTTGTTCTGATGACCTTGCAATCTAAATATATGTAAGACACAATGTGGTCATGGATGGCAGAGGGAGCACACATTAGGCCCCTGCTTCCAATGCCATTTATGCATTTTATCCCGTAACTAATACAAAATACATAAATAATGTTGAGCAGGGACTGGAAACAGATCTCCTTCCCCCTCAGGGAAGTGACCAACTCACTAAACTGCACAGTATTTCTAGCATCCTTTTGCTTCGCTAGAGGGGCAAACAAACATCAAAAGTAGAAGAGGATGCCCTCAGCCCTGCTTTGCTTTATAACCCTTGTGATTGATTAGGGTGCTTTTCTCAGAAGAGGGTAGTGTAGTTCAACCCCCTTCAGCATGAGAAATATCTAGAACCTGTCTTTGGTCAATGCTGTAACCTAATAGCTATTGGACAAATGCTTGAAACCTAAGATGAAAGCGTGTTATAAATTCTTATAAAGATGAAAGCATGTTATAAACTAAGATGAAAGTGTGTTAGGTTTTCCAAGGACTTGCATGTAGTGACTTTGATGTCTAAAAGAGATGCTAGTGCCATTTAAACTTCTGAGAAAAGGAATAGGGTCTGGATCATCTCCAGTCCATGAAGGTAAACCTGTTCCTTTAGAGTGGAACTCAGTGTTATTGTAGCAGAAAGCCCCTTTTTCCTCTTGCCTGCAGTTGCTTTCCCCTCCTTGGATATGTTTTTCCTCTTCTACCTTTTCTTCCTTCCTCATTCTTTCACTTTAAGATAAGGAATTGTGTTTTTAAATTTGTATGTGTGCATTTTGCAAATGCCCTTGTATTTTGGTATTTTTATCTATTTGTGTGCCATGGCATTACTTTTGTAGCTTATATTTTATACTCCTCACCTTTCAACTTTCAACTAAATGTGT
>JAGPOW010000290.1:17964893-18006869 GCA_030014935.1 Caiman crocodilus
AGGTACTTGGCTGAGGTCCTGTGACCCCAGCATTTGTTCCTGCCATTGGCGGGGGGTCAGACTAGATGGCCTGCTCTAGGCCCCTTCTGACCCTAGATATTATGATTATGGATTTAATTCAGAATTAGTGTGCATTGGCACGCAGTTACTTTGATTAGGTACTACGTTCACTCTAGTGTGACAGAAGAACAGGGTTTGGACAGAAAAAAAAAAGAAACCGGAATATATATAGAGAGAGAGAAATTAAAGCAATGCTTTCTGTTGGTTACTTTTCTTGCTAAAAATCATGTAACCTGTTATACATTCAGTCTTCTCTTCCCACAGAGCCCAACACCCCCACACACCATGTAATGTATAACATGATTTATCAGCTCAGAATTTGCTCTTTGTATTCCACAGGGGGAGATGTAGCAATAGGTCTTTAATCCGGTTGAAGAATGTTGTAATTTTGATTCAACATATAAAGTTGGATTTAAATGGAATTATTGGGCTTCCTCTGCTTTGTAATGCAAGTGAATATTCCACCCAGCATGTCCTACTATGGTGCTGGAATTTGAAAAACTGTAAAGACAGCCAACATTAACTAGAGTATAGTGGGAATTTATACAAGTGTTAGTTTATCTAAGACACCTGCAAGACTTGATAGTCTTATCGTTAGAGGATATTGCTAATGTAGATTGTAGTTGTATGAATTTAGATACACCCAGAAAATGTAATAACTATAAAAGGAGTGTTTTGTATTTGTCTTAAGTTGTAAACTATGCATATCAGCTTCAGGCTGCAGTATCCAATCACAGCTCATTCTTTGGGATTTCACCAAAGAAACGAAGCAAAATGAATTAGATGATATCAAGTACTACTGAAAAGATAAAGTGTATCTGATTGTGAGGGTGATCAAATATTGGAGAAGGATACCTACGTAACCTCCTTGGAAAATTTCAAGAGCAGGTTAGATGCATTTTACTGGGGTGGCCTACTCCAGGATGATCATGAGCAGGGGGCTGTAACCAATTGACCTTGATTAGGTTCCTTCCAGCCCTACTTTCCTATGAGCCTATATTTAGGCTATGAAATGTGGTATCTCCTTCTGCATCTCTAATGCAGTAAACATTAATGACAATATAAATAATAAAATGCTTGATCTCCAGTTATCTCAATGTGGTTCAATCAGCATTCGGCAATGTTGTTGCCTGCAAAACCCCTGAGCACAAAGAATTTTCACCTTTTGTCTTCTGGATTTGCTAATCTGGTTAATTATTCATTAAAAACACAGGAAAACATACTTGCACATAAAGCTACTCATAAAACAGTCCTGAAGTTGTTATTCCCTAAAATTTGCTGTGCTAACTACAGTGTATTGAAAATAAACTATCAATTCTAGATTAGATCTTTTGCTTCTTGATCATTGATGGTACAACTCATGAACTGGTATAGCTACAAAATGACATAGAATCAGAAAATTAGGGTTGGAAGGGACCTCAGAATGATATCTAGTCCACCCCTTGCTCAAAGCAGGACTAATAAAGACAATGCTTATGCAGCCTTGGATTGAAGAACAGGTCTGCTGGCCAGTCATCTCTGCTTTCCTGGGGACTTGCTGAGTTGTTGGGTTTTTTTCTGCTCAGCTGAAAGGTCCAATTTGTCACTTACCCCAGGCCCAATATATATAGATGGTAAATCTGACATGGTACAGTTGATCTCTGATTTTATTTACATTTCTTTGTTTCACTGCAACTTTTGGAACCAGATTTTAGTGGCCCTGGGGAAGAGGTCAAGGGATCACCTTAGCTAAGGCTCTTTATTTTCAGGTGTCTGTTCCAAATCTGTTAATCTACTTTAATCAATATCTTGTTAATCAATTGAAATTTATATTTTGAGATAGCAGAAAAAAACATTTCTTATCTCCCTTATAGCTTTCCTTTTGGACCCTGGTCAGTAATTTACTAACTGTGGTTTGTAGCCTAACAAGGCTGCTTTGCCTTTTTCCATTCCTGAGGCTGCCTTTGTGTTTATTATCATTTGAACATGTTAGCAAACATACATTTATTATAGTTAAATAACTATTAATATGTTTGGTAACCTTAGTTATTAATGTTTTAGGATACAATCATAATTCAGAGTATTTAGGATACAGACCCTTGACTTGCTGTTCAGTCATATTTCTGCAGCTTTGACTTTAGTTCCCTGAAAATGGCCAAGCCTGATACCTGCACTTCCCTGGAAATGTGGTTATGCTTTGGATAGCAAATGTTTAAATCAAGTTATAGTGCTGTTTGCCACCCATAGCTCATACTGCCAAGGCCTATGCATGGCTACAAACCCAGCACATACTATTAAAGCAGCAGCGGTGGCAGCTTCCTCTCAATTGAGAAGCGCCTGAGCAGGTAAGACTCCTCTGCCTCTATCTCCTTTCCTCAGCCACACTTCTGTTCTCCAGTGGTCAGTTTAATTCCACCCCCACAGGCTGAAACAATGTTGCAACACCTCTGTCCATGGGGACAGAGACATAACTTGAGATAACCATGCTGTATGAGGAGTCAGCCAACAAGGAAATGCTGATGGGATGGATATGACTTAAATCTTACTTTTCTCTGGGGCTAGCCCAGCTTGACTAGGAGACCAGTTAGGACCCACAGCCTGGAGGTCTATTCTAAAGCCCTTTATTTAAAAATCAGAGCAGGTACATGAAACAGCCCTGAAGAGTAACCTAAGTCCTTCAATGGATATAGCTTTAACAGACTTAGCTTTGTGTTTATCAATTTCAAATGACACTCTCTTGCATACACCCATTCAAATAAATAGGGAGAATTCTCCTAGGTTTGTTCTCTCCATAAATCTTTCTGTAAATGAAAGAATAACTAAAAAGTAAAGGAAAGTTTAGATGAGACTTTGAGTAAACCTGATCATATATAAACAAGACAGGACTAGAACGATTAAGGACTTTTAATTTTAAGGTCATTATCCATTTTTTGATTCTATGATGTGCTTAGCAAAGTACTAAAAAAGTTGGTGTCATCTGCACCATGAAAAGAATAAGCATCATCCTCACCACTTTACACAACTTTTTGGGTTTTTTTGCAAATATTTTCTTGTTTCTTAATTTTGAATGTTCTTGGATTAATTGCTTTTACTACATGCAAATGTGCATGGGGAGTTTTTCTTTGTTTTGTTTTTTTTCACCCATTATGCAGTTCTTAGTCTGATTCTTAAATGGTTATTTTAATTTTACAAATCGTAGATCCACTTGCCTTATATTTATGGAATTAATTTATGCAGATAAAGAAAACTCATTTCACTGCTAATTTCCTATTTAAACCCTAATATGACAAGGCAAACCTGTTGCTTCAAAACATAGCATTTTACATTCCTAGTGTCTGATATTAATAAGTTTTACAAATGTGCATATACCTGGGACATGAGCTGCTTAACAGTGCATTCATGTGGGAGAAAAGTTTCACTTGTAGACACTCAGCATGAGTTTGAAGGTGCTAAATGGAACCAAAATAAGTAATTATGTACCCTCAGCAAGTTTGCAGATGACACCAAGCTGGGGGAAGTAGTAGTTATGCTTGAGGATAGGGCTAGAATTCAGAGTGACATTGCTTTTGGACCAGTCTTCCAATTTGTCTATCTCATGAGGTTCAACAAGGACAAGTACAAAGTCCTGCACTTAGGATGGACCAATCATATGCACCAGTACAGGCTGGGGCTGACTGGCTGGGCAGTAGCTCTGCAGAAAAGGACCTAGGGGTTACAGTGGACAATAAATTGGCTATGAACCAACAGTGTGCCCTTGTTGCCAAGAAGGCTAATGGCATACCGGGCTGCATTGGTAGGAGAGTTGCTAGTAGGTCAAGGGAAGTAATTATTTCCCTCTATTTAGCACAGGTGAGGCCACATCTGGAGTATTGTGTTCAGTTTTGCCCCCCCCCCCCCACTACAGAAAGGAAGTGGACAAATTGGAGAGAGTTCAGCTGAGGGTGAAAAAAACTGATGAGGGGGCTGGAGGACATGATTTCTGAGGAAAGACTAAGGGAACTTAGCTTATTTGGTTTAGAGAAGAGAAGAGAAGATGGAGGGTATTTAATAGCAGCCTTCAACTACCTGAAGGTGGGATTCAAAAGGGGATAGAGCTAAACTTTCTCAGTGGTGGCAGATGATAGAACAAGGAGCAACATTCTCAAGTTGCAGCAAGGGAAGCTTAAGTTAGATATTAGGAAGAATTTTCGTGCTAGGAGGGTAGTAAAACACTGGAACAGGTTACCCAGAGAGGTGGCAGAATCTTCATCCTTGGAGGTTTTCAAAACCCAGCTAGACAAAGCCTTTGCCGAGATGATCTAGTTAGGGATGTTCCAGTTTTGAGCAGGGGGTTGGACTAAATGATCTCTTGAGGTCCCTTCTAAACTTAACTTTCTATGATTTTATAAGGCATCACTTTTTCTATAAGATTTTTAAAGCATTTTTATGAATGCTTCTCTCTATCTTTCAGCTGTATAATTAAAAATAAATAAAGCAGTAGGTAACTTCGTGGGGTTAATCACTTAACCAATTAAATTGCAATGTTAAACTTAAAGCCATTTAGGACTGTGGACTGGGCATGAATTAATAATTATGATTTCTTAACAATTTAGCTCAGAACCAGTGAAAAGAAAATGAAAATGGGGAAGTGGGAGGGGGGAAAAAGACTTGCTGCCACCCACTTGGTCTTTGTACAGCTTACAGAAAAAAAAAAATCTCTGAAGGGCAATCCCTCCTTTGTTTCAAGGGAGAGTTGGGAAATGGAAGAGGGAAAAGGGTAGAATTTTTTTTCTAATTATGTACATTGGGTTGAGAACAGGAAGGCAGTATCATCTGGTGATTAATCTCCATTCTGGTTAAAGAGTAATCTCATGTTTTCATATCATAATTGAAGATGAACACATGAATGTAATAAATTGGGCTATAAATGTTTTCTGTTATTAATTCTGGACATTGTAACCATGCCTAATATAAACATTGAACTGATCTTTTGCTAATATTATAGGAACATAGAATGCAAGACTGTAAAGGACTTCCCTTATAGTCACCAAGTGACCTTAGGGTCACAAAGACCAGTTACTGGTACCATGATATTTAATCCTTTCCAAAAATGGATCATACTCCATTTTTAAGTTAGGTGGGGTTTTTTTGGTTTTGTTTGTTTTTTTGTCAAAACTCTTGCTGTTGCTGGTAGAGTGGTTAAAGCATTTTATTATGGCTCCAGATTTACACTGAAAGTCAACCACAGTCATCCCAGTTTTTAACAAGTGCCCAATTATTCAGGCTGGGGAAAGAGCAGATGTAAAACTAGTTCCATCCGGCCCTTACGTGCCATTGGGTTACAGGAATTAGTATGTTAACCACATAAGATGGATTCAGGAGAACCTTTAACAGCTATTCCAGAACTTCATTCCTCTACTCTTTTAACTTCCAGTTTAAATATAATCAAGGTGCATTTGGCTTGTTTCCAAATATATGTGCTTTTCTTAAGTAACTGTTCCCCCACTGGTGTTTAGGCCCTTCATGTATTTATAGGAAATAATCGTCCTGTGTCAGCTGTGGTGTTTTGTAGGTTAAACAAACTGGGCTATTTTAATTTCTTTTAAGATAGTCTCCATTTTCTGAATCATCCCACTTAGAAAAAACGTATAACATCAAATTAGGGCTAGGAGGCACCTCAAGAGGTCATTAAGTCCAACTCTTTGTTCAAAGCAGGATCATTCCTATCTAGACAGTCTTGGAAAAATGTTTGCTCAATCTGTTCTTAAGACTTCCATTGATGGAGATTCCACGACCTCTCCATGTAAAGTGTTCAAGTACTTTATCACCTGAGAGTTGGAAAATTCCTAAAATAACTTGTCTCCTTTTTTTTGTCTTGTTTTAGAATTTATAATCTCCCCCACACACACCCCGTCCACCCTTATCTGCCTTTTTCTTTGGATTGCCGCCCCCCCACAAAAAAAGCAACCCCACAACAATTGATCATCATTGATTTTACAAAAATAAAATCCTTTCTGAATATGAAGCTTTTCTGTTTTTCCTTCTCTAGGCTAAATAATCCTAATTTTTCCAACAATTACATATTTCATATTTTCTTAGACCTGTAATCATTTTTATTGTTCTCCTGTGGACTCTTTCTAATTTATAGATAGCTAAAAAAATCATGGCCCAATCTGGACACAATAATAAAGGTGTCATTCACCAGTGCTGAATAGAGTTACTTGCATATGATACTCTCATTAGTACAATTCAGTATGTCGTTAGTTTTGGGGGGGGTTAATTTTTTAGTTTATTTTTTTTTTGCAACAGTATTACATTGTTGACTCATCATCCTGTGGGTTCACAATAACTCTTAGTTCATTTTCTGTACTACTATTCCCTTGCCAGTGATTATCCAAATTGTGTTTGTGAACTTGATTTTAATCTTTTGTCAGTATTGAATCTTACCCTATTTACTTTGGACCATTTTTCCAATTTATCAAGAACATATTGTACCTCAATTTTGTTCTTTCTTGGGTATTATGAGAAGCTGAGCAAGATATTAATTGAATTTTGGACCATATTTAGAACATCTTTCATGTTGACCCCATGCACTGTTGCATAGCAGCACCACTTCTTTCTTTGTCTTTTTAAATCAACATACCTACTTGCTAGGGCTGTGTGAAATTTCAGCAGCCATTTCATTTTGGAGGCTTTTTCGGTGCCCAAAATGCTGAGTATGAATCAAAGCTGAAGGCTCAGAAACATCTCTGAAATGCAACGAGGCATCTATAACATTTTGGAAATGTTTCGGTAAATTTTGGTGTTTCAGAGCCTAGCCTGCAGGGAAACAGCTGTATGCTGCTTCTCTGCCACGTGACTTGGTTCTGCAGAGAGAAGAGATTTGCGCCAAGGGTCTCCTCACCTGCATGTCATTTGTAACTGAATCTTTGGACTTTTCAGTTCAGTAACTTCACTAACTCTTTAATAGCACAGACAGAAGTTGCAAAAGATGCTCTGTTTTGAAAATCTTCCTCAGCCATCATGCAATGAGAGATCAAATTTTCACCCAATCGGCCATTTTTAAGTAGTCTCAGCCATGCACTTGTGCTTGGTCACCACTATAGCCCTCTTTCCATGGCCAGATTGGTGAAAATTGTCACTACTATCTGTTTCATTAGAGCATATTTAAATACTATCAAGCATATACACCACAGCTCTGCATAGGCTGCCTCATAAACAAGTGATTTTCAGAGTGCTATGGGATGTGAGGAGATAAGCAATGTGTGAGGACATAAATAGATAAACACTAGCTCAAGTCTGTTTCTGCCTGTCATCCTCTGCCCACCCCTCTACAGTGAGGTAAACACTGTAATGTTTAAATTAGTTTTTGAATTTACAAAAGTTATAGAGGGATGACTTGAGTCCAATAAAGTTGACAGCCACCAACTTAAACCAAAAGCAATGCAGGTATAGTCCCATGGCACTTCAGGCAAGTTAATTAACACTGTTAAATCTCAATGCCAGTTAGCTCATCTTGTACTAATTAGCCTATCTACGGTGCTAGGCAAACATGGCTACATTGCTTCCAGTTTAGGATTCAACCTGCCTAGAACAACATAGCACGCCTCAGGGTTTTGCTGTCAGGCACAATAAGTTTCCTGCATAGATGTGGTCTAAATTATTCAAAGTCTATTTTTTTGAAATAGCAAAGTGGAATACCATGCAACTTCTGTTTATTCTTCAATATAATTTTATATTAAACCAATTTGCAATAATTTCATTCAAGGTTTTCTCTGACAAGCTTCTGTGTCCCAAAGTCCTCTGGTTCTATGAAAAAGGAAAAAAAAATGTCAATTTGCTCTTACCAGTATTAGTAGCATTTGGCTTTTAATCTGTATTAGTGAACTTGATCTCCAATAACAACACATTCCCCAGCAATTTTCTCTCTCAGTATTTAGATTTGACTTTGAGAGTCTATTACAGTTCTTTAGCACTATCAAAATACAAACTCTTTTTCTGTCCTTCCAAAGTAAGTTTGTCCCAAACCAATTCTGTTTTATTTGTTCTTGCCCCAAAGGCAGATCTAGATTTCAAAACAGGGTGGGGGCGGGAGGGGGGCAGGGTTAAGTGAGATCATTGGTGGCTGCAGCCACATAAACTCTGCCCCCCTGCCCTATGCTGTGAGATTTGTCATGGTGGCAGCTTCCAGGAACCTTTTTAAGTCTCTATAGCAGGTACAAACCCCTGCCCTGCCTACTTCCCTACCCTGGTCTGGGCACCCCCTCTCCTCTGGCAATTTGTTGCATCTCCCCTCCCATTCCCTCTCCTCCTCTCCAACAGGGGCTTTTCTCTGGATCCTGCCAGCTGCCATTACTTTCCTCTGCTGCCCCAGGGGGGCAGGCAAAGCCCCAGAGCTACTCCTATCCCCAGCTGGAGGCTGTGGTGAGCAACATGCATGGAGTGTTGGGCTTAGCTAGGGGCACTGGCAGGTCTCTCCCTTTCCTCACCTGTTCTCTGCTTGGTTGTCCCCGGTCAGCCCAGGGCTCTAGCCATACCTTAGACTCCACAGGAGACTTAGGCAGCTTTGGCTTCAAGGAACTGGAACCACTGGGAGGTGAGGTGCCCTGTTGAAGGGTGGGGTGCAGTGGTGGACACATGCCTTCAGATCTATCTCTGGCTAGCATTATTTCTTTACAGTCTACAGTACTGCACAATGTACTCCATCATCATAACTTTTATATCTATCTTTGCTGAACAGTGCATATTCTTGTATAATTCTTACCTAGATTGCATGATTTTACTATAGTTCTAATTTATCTTGCATTATGTCCTGTATCAATAGAAATGGTTCTTCCATTTTGTTGCCTGGTCTCAACATCATATGTTTTTCTTAGTGAATTAAGTACAGACTTTTCACTAACTGTATCACCTACCTGATTACTGTTTTCATCTATATGAAACTTGCTGCTTATCTTTATACCCTTTGCTGTTTACATCCTCATTTTCATAATTGTACACTTCTTTTTTGCCAAGACCCACCAAACTAGTCTGTCCCAGTCTCTTCCCTCAATTCCCTATTTTAAACCCACTCTTACCAGTCTTGCTAACCTTAATCTCACATTAATATGTTAAAAAAGATGGTAAACGATTACTGCGACTAGGGCACCTACTGTTGGTTGGTCACCATACCAGCCTGCCACTTCATCTAGGGCACTCTGCCCAGTCTTGCTTGCCATAACTTGTTGAGAATCAATCTGTTGGAATAAACAGGAGGCTTCCCATTAAATACCTCGATGCCAGGGGGTTCACACATGATTCCAACCTCTCCTTAGTGTCCCATGTCTTGCAGATGGTATCCTAGAGTAACTGTTTGCTCTGGCTTGTGGCCAAGCCAAACTCAGCCCTTTGCTAGGTCTCATTTGTCCTTTCACTCTGCCCCATTGGGCCTCATTCATCCTGGGGCCCTCTCACTGGGGCCTCTTGCACTCTGCCATCTCTCACAGGGCCACTTACATGCTTTTTCTCAGTGAACCGCACCTAACCTGCCCTGCAGCCTTGTGTGACCGATTTGGCTATTATGCTTGCCTACTCATACTCCTTTCAGGCCTCTCCTATGACCCTCATCTGAACAGCGACTAGCCAATTCATCTGGCCCTGGATGGAACTCTGACCCAAGTCCCCCTCTGAGTGACTCGTCACTCTTGCCCCTTACACTAGGGTCTTGGGTTCTTACATCCCCTGGGCTTCGGTGCCTCTCTCTGGGCATGGCATGCCTGGATGCCACTATCCTCAGGATTTTACATCCCCATGGGCTCAGGTGCCTCTCAGTAGACATGCCTGGTCCCACTTGCTTTCACTGTTACCCACTGGGTAGTGGGGGCTGGAGTTGTAAAGCACCCCTACACACCTTTCACCAAGGAGGTAACTGGTCTAACATTTCTGGGGAACTGTCCTGCCATGGACAACCCCACCAGCCCACTCTTCCCTGTCAGGGCGCAGTTTGCAGTCACACCCAGGAGCAGAAGCCTCCTACTGTCCCCATAGCTCCTGCCCTTACCTCCTAGATGTTCCAAGCACCTGTTTAGCTGGGCATTACCCTTTCACCTGCCAGCAGCAGACTGTTGGCTTGGCCTGGGTCTAAACGGGAGGCTTCTCTGCTCCTCCTCCAATCTCAGGGCCCTCCTGCAGTCATGTGAGTGGCTCATTATTCCAGTTCACACCTGCTGGCTGCCCTGATAGCTACTTTAGTCCTTAAAGTGACAGGCACCCAAAGATGCTTTGTCACAATTACATTTTCTCCTCTGAAGCAAATAGGAAGGTTGTTTCCTCATGATTTTTAACGACCTTTCAAACTACTCTTCTTTCATTTCTATTTTTAATTGTACTGTGTACATTTTTACATTTGCCATCTCCCTTACTTCCTCTTTTTCTTAAATTTGTAATGCAGCCAAATTATGGGGAGTATATCTTTCTTGGTTAATTGTACTAATATGTAGGTCTTCAAAGTTAGTCAGGTCCATTATTTTAGCTCTACACAAGACTGTGCATTTACTCTAATCTAGGACTTCAAATCAGCAGTTATGGTTTGAAGATGCCCAAGGTAGGAGCAAGAACCACTTCCCTAGGAAGCCGGTTCCACATCCTAGCCACCCTAACTGTGAAGTAGTATTTCCTAATGTCCAACTTAAACCTGCTCTCCAGTAACTTGTGACCATTGGTCCTAGTGTTAGTTCCTAGAAACAAGCACAAATTCCTGTTTTGAAGAATGGGCTTAGAACTATGCAAGAGAGACCCACGTGGTCCTGCCCTACTTAGGTGGATGTAGGAAGAACCTGCAGAAAGGAACCACCCAGAAGCTCCAACTAATAAGAACAACAATAGAACCAGACAAAGCACAGATGTTCTGAAACTTCTCTGAATGTCCACGGTTTTGACTAGATTTTCTCTAGCCTGTGCTATTTTCTTCAAATCTGTATCAGACTTTCCCACACAATCTCTTCAACTCTGCTTCTCTTTACACTTTCCCCTTAAACTCTTACCTTGCCCTATTCCCTGTGTTCTTTTTCCCTTCTCCTTTCTTTCCAGTTATCTTATCATTTTCTAATGGGCATTCCCCTCCCCAAATAATGGTGTTTACTTGATGTTGTACTATCACATTCCTCATTATATTTTTGTGTTCTGCTCTTTCCCCCACTTCACCTATCTTGCCTTTTTAGACTGGACACTCTTCAAGGAAGGACTCTGTTTGTACAGAACTTTGTAAAATGGGGTTTCATTTGCATCTGTCCTTTAGATATTAACGTAATAAATATGACTAATGGCAATAATCAGATCATCATAAAAATGGCTAGATGTTTGGAAGAATGCAAACCATGAGCAATGATTCTCTTTTCCAAGCTTTGAATATAAAATAATGAATCTGAGTCTATTTTCTATAGCTAAATGCCTTTCCGCACATTCTTTATCTAAATTAAGCTTTTCAGTCACTCGTAATGACTCTTGTAAAAAGAGTATTTTCTATAGAATCTCCTTTTACTACATACTCTGAAAAGCCACAGAAAAGGAGCTTAGAGTTCATTCATCTGTTTTCCAAGCTTTCAGTTTTGTTTAGTAAAGCCTGTATAATTTTTTTTTCTGTATAACATTAACATCTCTAGAACAGGTTTTTACATGAATAGGTCTGTTCCACTGCATTCTGTATCCATAGAGTTAGCTCATCCCTGCAAGACAAATTGCACAGACTGTTTGGTTTGTCTTTTTGTTATGTTTGCAGACATCCTCATAATCAAAGTATGTATTTGATCACAGTTGTTAATACAATTATTGCCATATAATTGATGTGCAAAATTTCTGGAGCAGAATTCTGGATAACATTGTGTGGTTTGGTTGTTCAGATATTCTCTATTCGGATCTCTAGCAGGATTTTTGACCTGACCTTTAACCATTCCTCAGTTTTCCAAGGTAACTTTCTCAGGATTTTGGCTGGTTAATGCGAGAGTCACTACTTGAAAATGCAATGTGGAGTCATGGCATGAGTTTAGATTATAGCCCACTTATTGCTCACTTGTTATCACCTGTTACTCTCTTTGCATTCACTTTAAGCAGTTCAGCTGACCTATTAAACACAACTAGATTTTAAAAGGCTGGAGAAATATATTTCATATGACTAGTTTGCTGTACATTTTGTACCATAATAGAATACATCTACAGTACAGATTGCAGAAGTCAATGGTAATAAATCTGATGTTCCATTATAAGCAAAACTGGATAGACAAGTCTAATAAGGGGAGAGAGAGGCTTCTCCAGGTGCAACAGAATAAGGCTGTTGCCCAAATATTGAATTTAATGGAATCCAAGATGAGTTTTTTTTCTCCCCTTTTAACATGGCGGAGAGGAGCCTGTCATCTTAGATTCAAGTACAAGGTGGCAGAGGGGTAGGGTCATTACTGTTGCTTGGGCCACAGCTGCTGCCTGCTGCCTCATGATCTTGCCCTGCCACATCTGCCCTCCCCACTGTCTCTGCACTTTCTCCCTACTACTTATCCTGCAACTTTGGTAGGTTTCCAGTTCTGCTCTAGCTTGAAGCACAGACCACATACTTGGTGCACAGACTTGCTTCAACCCCAGCCCAGTCCAGTAACAGCTATCACAGTAGTGGAATCTCCATCCATGCCTTGGAGCTCAGGCTGGAGCTGCTGCCACCACTACCAGAGCAAGCAGGCTGGAACAGGTCCAGAGCTGTGCCAAAGCCAGAGGATAAATCCAACAAAATAATTTCATGCCAATTTTCTTCATGAAGCTAACCTTACTATCCTGAGTGCAGAGCAAATCTTTGGATGCTAGATGTTAGCATGATGTGGGAGACTATAAAAATGTTTGGATGTCAAATGTAAACGGACTTTGATTAGTACAGTCTTTACAGGTTATTAACACATGTCAAACTGTCAACTACAATCAAGAACTAATGGATCTTCAGCCTTGCTTTTTCTGTTTTATAAGGATTAATTTAATATTTATAGTATATCTTTCGCTTCCTAAAATCATTCTGCTGCGTTTTAATTTCGTAAGTGCAGCAATTATAAAAGAAAGCAGTTTTAAACTCAAGAAGCAATTAGGCATCCTACAGATGTAATTACAGTGCGTGATGATTAAGAACATACTTGGCAGGTATTTTCTTGTTGTCTCACAAAATCAAGAGACCAAAGACATCAAGCAAAATACACACATCATAAGGTAAGCAGATAAACTTAGCCCTGTTTGAAGATCAAACATTCAATTTTTATTCTCAAAATGAAAAAAAAATCCACATTTGGCTAATTTTACTTTACTATATAGAATACAGTCCTGTTCTTTTTGATAGCTATGAGATTTGCCTTGATTTCAGTGGATGTAGTGTTAAACTAATTGGCATAAACGATACCTTCTTAGGCTAGGAAAAATAATTATTTTCATTTAATTTTAAGTCTCTAAATCTTTTTTTCCAGATTCTCCTTCTTTCACCTATCACCCTCTCACCTCACTCAAAATTAATTTGTTAAAACAACAATAAAAATATGCAAGAGTCTCTATGTTATCATTGCTCATTTTTCTAAATTTAATTATATGTTAGCCTTTTGAACATGGCCACAATTAGTAATAATGACTCAACTAGAAAGCCCAAATATGTCTCAGTTTTGAATGTATACAAGCAAACCTGTTCTAGAAAACATCCCTACACACCCATGGCCACCTCTTCCAACATCTGCCAAAAAATGGATATCCTTGTTCTTGATGTCAGTTTGACTGGTCCCCAGTGCAATAATTCCTGCAGCTCCTTTAAATTGGTCATGCCTAGGGAGCCCACAGCTTTAAGGCTAGGGACAGACATTACACATAAACTAGTGATCAGAAACTGGTTAAAATGTATAGACATTTGGTGCACATGAACCCATTTGAAAATGACCAAAACTGTTTTGAGATGCATCTGGGTGAATATGGTATATGACTTAACTGATTTGGTTCAAACTAGTCTATACAATGTCTGTACCAGATCCCTTGCTAATTTAAGTTGAACCAGATTGCCCCAGCATTATGGCATGCTCTCTGGGCTGGGCAGAGCTTTGCTCCATTGAGGTGGGATAGCCAGAGCAGGGGCAGGGCATGGCCAGATGCTGGCCTAGCATGGCCCCTGAGGCAAATTCCTCCCTCTGTCCCCTTTTTCACCCTCGCTCCCCCCTCCACTGGCAAACCCTGGGAACCACAGCTGGGGTTTGCCAGCTCAGGCTGCACCTCTGTGGCTTGCCTGCAGCAGGCAGGGATGGCTTCAATTCCTTCCTTTGTTCCCTCTCTCCCCCGGAACCTCCGGGGCTGCTGTTTCTGGGGCTTGCCTGCAGTCAGGCAAGAAGGGGATTAATTTCACAGCATGTCCTGGAGGTAGGGAAAGAGGCAAGTTGTCCCTGTGTACAGATCCAAGCCTTGCACCTGTGAGACCAGAGCTAAGAGCTGCAGGACCAGACTGAGAGGTGGGAAGTGTTGACAAAGACCTGACAGTCATCACAGGTGATGGAAATGTAGTTAAGGGAAGTTGCAAATAGCTTCACCAAAGAATGCAAAGAGCTACATTTACATTATAAAGTAGAATGCATAAAAGGTGGGCGTACGTAAACAAAGCCTTTCTGAATGCCTGGCTGTGAGGAGACACTCTGCCCTCAGGATTAGTAAAATGAATTCCTGTCTTTCTAGTTTACATTTTAAGTTAGACTAAGTTGTGTATGCTGTTTTTTACTGGGTTGTATCTTAGCTTAGGCAAAGATTTTTGGTAGTTCTCTGTTATATGCTTTGCCAGTTGTTGTTCAGTACATGCATACTTCAGAGAGAGAACTATCTCCCCATCTTTACTCCTCAGTTTGGCAGCAGCTGCCCCTCTCTTTCTCCCCACCCCCTGGCTGGTGGCTGGCATCCCATGTGTTGTGCTTGTACTGGCTCCCACTTCAGCAGGGAGGGGTGTGAGCCTTGTAGGGTGTCTCTTCCTTTCCCTTTGGCAGTGGCTGGCAGGCATACTCCAGTGCATTCCCAGCTTCTGGCTTGAGCCAATGCAGGTATGTGGCTGTATTTCCTGATTTAACAGAGAATATCTGTCCAGTTATTAATCTGTTTAAGTTGCACAGCTTAGACTAACCTGCAAAGAGTGAATGAATTCAGGCTTGGGCTTTTTGAATGTCTGTCCCTAGCCTAAAGGTCTGTATGCAAGCAAGTTGAAAGGCATGCTGCTGCAGTCCACCATGCAGCAATGGATTCCTGTCTGTCTAGCTGCACTGCTGTGCCATTTACCCTGGGTGCCCGGCCCTTTACAGGTATTTTATGCAAAACAACATGAAGGAATTGATTTCACCTGCTGGGTTTCATTGGCATGAGTATAACTATTCAGAAAGGAGGAAGTCTGAGACTAGGGAGACTTTCCTCAACTCAGACTCCCTATCCCTTGGAGCTTTAAATAATGTGAACCATGTTCTTTGGACATACTGGCAGGGGGAGCTGCTCCTCAATATCAGGCTGCTGTAGGCCTATATGTCACACATTCAAATTGGAATAGTAGAAATCAACCACAAAGATGTTTCATTTAATACAGTTTGCTGTTTTATCGTATCATAATTTTCTTGTACATCAATCGCATAAAATGTAATATCTGCTAGAGGCCTGTGTTCCAGAAACCAGGAGAAACATGGAAGACTTAATAAATGTACGCAACAACATATAATCTCTGCCT
This sequence comes from Caiman crocodilus, assembly GCA_030014935.1. Classification (NCBI taxonomy): domain Eukaryota; kingdom Metazoa; phylum Chordata; order Crocodylia; family Alligatoridae; genus Caiman; species Caiman crocodilus. The sequence continues at coordinate 17,980,639 of JAGPOW010000290.1, forward strand.
AATTATAGGTTTTTATATATCTGTGGTGCCTTTGTGACTTTTTTTTATATTATATTTGTGTAAAGACTAAAAGGTACAACAATAACAATTCTCTAGGACAGAACCTCAGATTATGTACATTACAAATCCAATGTTTTCCTTGGTAATTTTTGTGAAAATTTTACTTTCTTTGTAGCAATGTCACATAATGGAAAATACAGAAAAATAGGAAATCTTAATAATTCAAAGTTTATGCCCAGAAGCAAGAAGGCTTTCAGCACCAAGTTAACACACAAGATGGTAATTAACTGAAAGTAGTGAATACAGTGAAAATATATTTGTATTACCCATGTTTAGTGACAGTTTTGAGGAAGGACTCTATGCAGCTAGCCCATCACAATAAATTTGAGTAGACAGATCTTGTTTTGACTGCTGTTGTGGTATAATCTATTTCAAGTCTATGTTCCCTTTCATAGTTTCTGGTAATAAGAATCTGTAAAAGAGAAGGGCAAGAGAAGAAGATTAAACAGGAATCTGTGAAATATGGGGTGATAGGGACTTTCAAATTAATGCCTAAATGATACATGCCTTCCATTTTATTCTGTCTTAAATTCTAAGTTCTAAAAGTCCTAGGATTAATTATGAATTATTCAGAAGCAACATAGGTTCATCTATAGATTAAAATTGTAATAATAAAAATAAATTCTCTTGTTTCACCTCAATGCTTTGCCCATTTCTCAGAGTATGTTACTGGGAGCCCCCTCCCTATGCCCCCCCCCCAAAAAAAAACAACAACAACAAAAAACAAAACAAAAAACCCCACAAAAAAACCCAACCCAATGTCTCAATTAATGAATTCTTTCAACATCAGAGATCCATATACTTCATCAGTAAACCTTGGAAGCTAATAGGGGTAGAAATTATGGTTTCTTACCACCACTGCCTTTATCTTATTCAGCCACCCTGTCTCCCTAATATTAAATTCAGTCATTCATTTAATTTTAGGGCAAATTTGATAACAATGGGAATAAAAGATAAATTGCAGTTGTAACTATATTAGGGTTTACATAAGCTCTTGTGCAGCTAGTGCTGTTTCAGATAAACTCCTTTATTATATGAGTTAAGGAGAATTGACCATAACTTATACAGAGGAGAATAGAGCACAAAAAATGCAGTGGATCTTTGTACACTATAAATAGTTTAAAGGAAGTGAAGGATTCTTATGCACGACTATCTTTTATTGGACCAACAGCATGGTTGGGATAGATTTAGACAAACTTCCCAATAAAGTGCATTTTTCTTCAGGCCTGAGGGGAAAAACAGGACCAGCAAGCACTAATAACTGTCTTCTAGGCTGTGAAATTGGAGAAGAGAGAAATTCCCAGGGGTAGCAGACAGGCAGTTTATACAAAAAGGGATAGTTTGATTAATGGAAGATCAATACCTTTCAAAAAGAAGAGGACCAGCTTCTGGTGGTGTGGAGAAAGACTTGTGGAGAAATGTTGTGTTTTTGAAGTTTTGTTCCCAGGCTCACCTTTTGAAGGTGTCATTTTGGATCATTCGGAAATTTCTAAATGAATAGTTCTCAGCCTGTCCCCAGCTGTTCCTTAAATTAGTAGCACAGATAATCAGTGGTCTCTTATCCTCATGATATTAAAACTCACCTACCCAATACTGGGATGTGCTGCTCTTTTTCTATTATTTTTAGGTGAATTAAATTTTTTCTAAATATTCTGTAATTGTAGTTGTGGAGGTTAACTATGTATCTACCCCCTCTTCATGTGCAATCCAGCCATTGTAAGCCTCTCTCTTCTTTTCAGTAAGGCTATAAACAGATGTTGCCAAATTAAACAGATTAGCTGTGCTTGGATATGTTCCCATGTAGCTGATCCACTTCATTGTTGATCCTGTGGGATAGCCCTTGGGGTGCGTCTCTGGGCAGATACTGCTGGGGCTTCAGGGACCTGATCCTGTATGCTCCTCGGATACGTGGGGAACCCAGAGTTTCCCTGTTTGCAGAGACATGCCCTGAGTTGGATTCTCTGGGTGTGCCTCTGCAAGACTTCCCGCGATAGCTGGAGAGCTCTGGCCTGCCCACACCCTTAATGCAAACACAACATCTACTGCAAAAGAGCAGCACAAATTAATGCTACCTTTTGCTGCAGCCACAAATTTGGGCCTTTGTGGCAGAGGAAGGGGCATGGACCTCTGCTTGCACTTTGTGTCTCCATAAAATGTTTATAGTGACACAAAGTTCATATCTGTTTGTAGACTAAATTGAATTAATGTTTAGTGATAAAGATAGAGAAATCTTAAATTGCAAAACAACCACCTTGATCTTCTTATTTTTAATATAATGTGGCTTAGTGCTTGTGAGAGCAAAGTGAAAAATACACTTTAAATATGAAGCTCAATATTAATAGTTACAAATTATTATTTAACAATCATTCTTCTAAATCGAAGAACTCCTGTTCAAGTCAAGTTTATGCTATGACTACACTGATAGTTATTGTCAACCATAAGATTTCCATAAAGCACATCCGTCCAGCACTGTTAATCCCTCAGCTTGACTACTGGCAGCGGCCCAGCCTGGTCTTGGCAGCTCTCTTGAACATCTAGGTGTCAGGTCACATTTTCCCTGTTTGCTTCCTGGTATTTTTTATGGAGTGGGCTTGGAATTTACCTAGAATTGCAGGCTTAGAGTTCAGGAAATATGCCAGCAACAGTTGTACATCTGATCCTGATTTCTGACCATCCTGCACCTTCTCTTCTCCCTACTGTCCATAAGTAGAGAAACATAGAAATAAACCTTTGAAGCAAGCCTTTGACATTAGTCTGCTGACTGATTCCTAAAAGGATTCTTCTTTCCAAATAAGCATAACATGGATGATTTATGGGATGCAAGATACACTATAGCTGGGAAAGAATAGCTCATGATGTTTGGTATTCAGTGTTGAATGCTAGCATCACTATTAATTTTAAGAGATTATGATGCTCAAAAGTGCATGATGTTTGATTTTTTTCCTCTTGCTTCTCTACTCTCGCACGGTATTTCTCTGTGCCAAAAATGCAAAATAAATAGGATTAAAATCGTATAATAAAACTGGGCTGAACACAAATCTTTTATTCCTCTTTATAACACGTTAGAAAAGATTAGATTTGCCACTTTTGCTTTATATGCACAGGTTTCCAAATGCTCCCAGAAGTCACTGTGTAAAGGGCTGTGAAAGATGGTAGAAATAATATAACGGCGTCTTTGTTGCATTTATCTCTGCTACACACTTTGCGAAGTACAGATGTTTTTGATAGTCTACTTCATTTGTCGGTAGGTTGAGGAACCTTCCAGCAGCTTGTCTTTTATTCACATGATTGACAACCTGGGAATAGATATTTGCTCAGCTCCTGGTGTCTTGGGCTATTTTAATTCTTATATAGTGGTATAAAGAAAATGTTTTATATGGGGCACAGTTTCTGTAACTTGGTTTAAATGCCAATCTGCTCAGTACGCTTGAGTGTCAGGTCATAGTCATAGAGAAGTCATAGGGCATTTTTACACATACTCTGACAGGAGTGACTTGGACAGCCACTCTAACTAAAGTGCCTGGAACATTGTGTGTATCAGCATCCCCACGCTTCAGAATGGTGGCGGGGCACTTTTAACTAAAGCTCATTCAAGAAGCTTTAGATAAGGTGCCCCTGCCACCATTTTGAAGTGCAGGGAAGCTGATACATGATATGCAGAGGCTGCCTTTTAAGTGCCTTTTCCTCAAGCTGACCACGCCTAGTTCCTTCAGCATCTTCTCACAGGACTTGCCTTCCAAGCCCTGGCTCATCCTGCCTCTGGACCCTCTCTAACTTCTCCATGTCCTTTTTAAAATGTGGAACCCAGAACTGCACAGTACTCCAGGTGAGGCCTAACCAGTACTGAGTAGAGAGGCACTATCACCTCCCAGGTCTTGCACTTAATGCTTCTATGATGCAGCCCAAAATTGCATTGGCCTTTTGTGCAGCTTCCTCACACTACAGATTCATACAGAGTCTGCGATCTACCCAGTCTTTTTCTGTAGAGCTGCCATCTAGTCAGATGTCCCCCATTTTGTATTTACATCTTTCATTATTTCTCCTGAGGGGTAGCATCTTGTATTTGTCTGCATTGAACTTCATCCTGTTATCTCTAGGCCTAGTTAGCTAATAATCACAATGGCAGATGACCTCATATGTCTGAGTAGTAATAAGAATTGAACTGTATCCAAATGTACAGTCTCTGTAAAATGTTACTTATCCTTTGAACATGACATGTAAGGTCTTATAAAAATCAAAGCCCAGCGGCTATCTAATAGGCTTGCTGCCTTAAGCTATCAGCAACCTTTGTTCTAAAGTTAACCAGTTACATACTTTTTTTATTTGTTAAAATTAGAAATAGTTATGAATCAAAATGAGATCTGAAAAATCTGAAGGATGGTTTTAAACTTCATAAATTGCCTCTATATATATAACAAGCCCGAATTTCAAAGACTGGATGCATTTTGTGTTGTAAGCTGTTCTGTTATACAGTCTAGTGGAAAACAAAGCGGTGTCATGATAGCATAATAAACAGAAATATTTGGAATAAAGTTTTTTTTTTAAATATATACCTGTTTTTAAAATTGAAGGCATACAAGGACTACATTTGCTTATTAAATGCTATGGATAGTACTTGCATCAAAAAACAATGCAAAGAAATATTGCTCATTGCAATTCTGATTGCTTATATTGAAAAAAAGCACCTGTTGCCCCCTTTTCCCTCTTCCCCCTTATATTTTGATATTCATATGGCTGAAAGGCTCTCATATTTTGGCATGTCTTCATTATTTGCTGTTTAACAGGAGGAATAACTAGAATTTAGTTACTGAGTTTTCAGCAGACAATATTCATGGAAGTGAATACTCATGGAACGCTAATATTCTAGCTGGACTGATGCAGTTTAAATGTTATAGCATTTGCCTAAGGTTCAGAAACATATTGTTTTTCCATAATGAAACAGCTTTCAAGTAGAAATTACAGAGAAGATCCATATCAGGCTTTATGAATGAGGCAAAAAACTAAGTAGGCAGTAGGAATATAAATGGGAATTTCACTTTTAACAAAGGCCACAGAACCTGCAAAGAATATGCATATATAAAACTTTATACTTATTAAGAAGTCTAGTGAATTCATGAAAACTAGCTATGCCCTTAAAGGTAAGCATGCATATCAGTCTCTGAAGGTCTGGGCCAAGGCTTACATGTATATTAGATTCCTACCAGAATAGCTGTATTGGTCAAAGATCATAGTTAATTTAGTGTAAATTAAGAGTATGGACATGCATACAGTTGTACTGTTTCAAAAAAGGAGGGGGCACCTACTGCTCACTACTGCATGAGCTGTTACTCTGCAACTGCTACATCTACCTAGCCTAAATCATCCTAACTTTGACCCTGGATGAAATAGGTTTAATTTTGGAGCCATTTTGCTATTTTATCTTGATACAAGCTAATGCAGACATAACCGTTACATGGCATAGACGCACATAACATTTGAACCTAAATGCTACTGATGGGGAATCGGTTCATGACTGTGTGAAGTGCAGCTGTATGGCTCTGAAACTGGGATGAGGGAGAAGAAGGGGACAGGGAGGATGTGGATCCATAGTTTTTTGTTCATGGGGGCAGGGGAGGGGACGACGAATGAAAACACAGCTAATTGTTAGGAAAATAGCTTTTACTGAACCATCTGAACCACTTTTTATCAAAGTGCCAGCAGAAGGGGCGGGGAATGGGGAGAGAGGCAGGAGAGTGGGGAAAGGAGTGGGGTAGTGGGGAGAGGGGCAGGGAAGGAGGAGGGACAGTAGATTTCTGGTTGCATACCACAGTGGACAGTTGCAGCAGTGTGTGGGGCTGGGGAGAAGAGGGTGAGAAGCAAAGCAGTGTGGGGTGCTTGGAGGACCCATGTCACAGAACACTTAGGGCACTTACACACATGTGGGGAGCCTGCTCCAATGCACTGGAAATCCATGTAAGTCAAGCATGTAAATTGATATGCACTAGAAGTCTTGCCTGTCACGTGTATTAGTGGCACAGTGTTGAAAAAAGAGAAGCGGTGCACTTTGAACTAAAACACGTCCGATGTGGCTTGCTAATTAAAAGTGCTCAGTGCTGTGTTGGGAGCACATAAAAATCCTCTTAGTGCTCACACGTAACACTGAACCAGTTCCTCACGGATTGGTTTAAAATAATGCTTAATTTTCCAGGGATGCTTTTGAGCAATTCCAAGTAGATTTTAACTGGTTTAACAGGCCTTTATGTCAGTCTGCTTCAGGTTCAAACTGCATTTAAATTGTTCCAAGTGTGATGTGTGTCCATGCCCTGTAAAATGTAACAGCTTCTGCGAGGTCCAAACACCAGAAAAAAAGTCAGAGGGAGACAAAAGTGAAAAAATACAAGGTTGAAAAGAGACTGTCTGTGAAAAAGGGAATAGTTGGAGAACAGGAGAGCAGAAATGAGAGAAAGTAAAAATGTGACATGATGTCAGTGAATATATAAAAGGGTAGAAATTAGAAAAACAAAAGGTAAGGCAGGGAAGGGAGGGCAAAGAAAAACAAGGGCAAAAATAGGCCAAAGAGAAAACACCACAGTGGTAATAATAAAAAGTTAAAAAAGAGACTATAAATAAAAAGGAAATCATAGGGAATCAGGAAGCAAAAGGGCAGAAAAGGGGGCAGCAGAAAATGTGGAGGGAAAAAAGGCAAGAGGTCAGGTCAGGTGGGTACTAGGTGAATCAGATGTCAGGCAGGTTGTAATGTGTCATAAATCCAATGTCTATATTGAGTCCACGATTTCTAGTACCCAGTAAGCTGATGAAGTATAGTTCATAGGCTTGTCTACAAAAGGTGTGTTGTTAAGTTCCCTTTGAGGGTTAGAACTGAGAGATTGAAGGGGGAGTGATAGTCCTGAAATAGATGTGTCCCTACAGGTAACTGCGCATTCTTGTCTTTGATAGATTTTTGATGTGTGTGCATTCTGGTGTACAGTTGTTGTTTGGTTTCTCCTACTTATTTTTAATCCGGGCAGTTGGTGCACTGGGTGAGATATATTACATTTCTGGAGGTGCAGGTGTAGGATCAAGGAATGGTTATAGTTCTGTTGTGGGGCATAATTATTGTGGAGGTGGTAGAGATATGTTGGCAGGTTTTTCATTTCTTGTCCTGACATGGTCTGGATCCACTGGGTGTGGTTTGGATCATTGGGAGTTTGCATCTGGTGATGAGGTTAGCAAGGTTCCATGCTTGTTTAAAACCTGCCAACATATCTCCACCACCCCACAATAATTAAATCACTTTTCCACCTTGTATTTTTTCACTGTTGTCTCCCTCAACCTTTTTTCCACCCCCTCTTTCCCACTGCTCCCTTCCTCCTCTCCTCCTCTTTACCTTTTGTCTTCCTTATCTCTACCTATTTACATTTTCACTGACATCCTACCACACTGTTTAGCTTCTCTCATTCCTTGGAGTCTCAGACTAGTAGAGACTCCTTATGCCTGATGAAGGGTGACTGTGCCCAAAAGCTTGCTAAGAACTTTTTTCCATCAACTCAGTTGGTCTAATAAAAGAAACCACATCTCACCAAAGAGCCTTGCCTGCCTATGTCCTTAGACTGACATGCCTGCAACCAAAAACTCAGCAGCATGAATACTTTTTCTCTCAAAGGGCAGATATCTATATATTTTGGGGAAACGAGAAATCTCAAAGATGATCAAATATGGGGTAGAGGCAGCCCCTGTTATCTGTTTAGTACAGCCATAAGTTTGAATTCATCTGCCATTGTCAGTAAATCAAACAGTTGGTTGCAGGCACTCATTAATGCCTGCCAGCATAATAATACCCCACCAGCTTGTCTCTACTCATCGTCTCAATAAAGTTTAGCATACTGACATCCTGACACCTTGAATGACTTATCTCCCATGAAAAAGAAGATGGGGAGGAAAAGAATCATGGGTTCATACTTGTAGCTTCTGGCATTGTGGAGAAAATGGGGCACCCACAGTAGGAAGCAGTTTGTGGGGAATGCAGGGGACTAGAGGGGCTGTGAAAAATGCAACTTGTATGAGGAATTAAAGAATGTAAGGAGTCCTCTGTCTGTGTAATAACACAGAGGGAAGAATCTAGGAAGAGTGCAATCCTCTGATTTTAAAATATTAATTTCTAACCTCATTTTATCTTTGTTCCCTTCCTCCTTGAGGATATACTTTACCTTCTATACTCAAAGAATATGTCACCAGTTATGTGAAAAACAATTATTGCTCATGAATATTAAAGCACTGACTTTTGTCTGGAAACTTCACATTAGATTTTAATTAGTCTTTTTTCACAAAGAGTTTCTTATTGTAGGAATGTCAAAATCTGCACATCACAGCAAAAGGAGAAATGACTGTTAAGACTCAATTGTTTTTTAACACGGGAAACTGATTTTGTGTAGCATTGCAGGCTTAAAACCAAAAGTGGTCAAAATGTGTCTACTAGGGTTATCATACATCCGGGTTTTCCTGGACATGTCCTCTTCTTTGGACCCCTGTTCTGTGTCTGGGGCAGGGTTTAAAATAAGAGAAAATGTTTGAGTTTTCTGCTCTCCCAGGTGGGCTGCTTGGTTCTGGGAGCAGCGGGCAATGTAATTGGCTGTTGGGGGTCACGTGTTTTCCACGCGGGTGTAAGTGAGAGCATGAGCTTGAGAGAGAGAGAACACAATGTGGGAGCTGCTTGGGCAGCAGAGCTGGGGGATGGCAGGGGTCTGCTGTTTGGAGGTGAGGAGCACCAGCAGGGCTGGGAGGCAGAAGCTGTGGGTCCAGAGTGCAGGACACTGGCAGGACTGGGGGGCAGTGGCTGTGGGTAGGGAGTAAGGGGCACTGCCAGGGTTGGGAGGGGGACAGGGGGCTGCAGATCAGGAGTGAGGGGCACGAGGGATGTAAAGGGTGGTGGGTTGGGTGTGTGCTGCACTGTCAGCACCAGGGTACTGCAGGTCAGGAGTGAGGGACATCAGCAGGGCTGGGGGCCAGGGAGTTATGGATCAGGAGCAAGGGGCATAGGGGATAGGATTGGTGATTGGGTTGGGTGTACAGAGCACTGACAGTGCCAGGGGGCTGTAGGTTGGGAGTGAGGGACACCAGCAGCAAGTGGGGGAGGCAGGGTATTGATTTCTGGGAGTGAGGGGTACTGTCAGGGCTGGGGCCAGTGGGTTTGGAGTGAGAGGCAGCATCAGGGCTAGGGGGTCATGAATTGTCTGTGAGGGGAAACACAATGGACAGGAGCAGGGCACTGGCATGTCATCGTGCCACCTTCCAATATATTCTGCCTGTCCCATCCCCACCCCTGCCTGTGACAGGTGTCTTCTTTTTTGGACTGGACATTTTTTCATCAGAAGTTCAAATGAAAAAAATCTTTTGCTAGGTATTTTTTGTCTGGTTAGATGTATTAGTTAGAGTTTAGCAGTTACATCTTGAGAAATTTGTCTGGATTGACTAGGCAATAAATTAGGTAATGTAGTCTTAGAAGGAAGGCTGGGATGAAGAGATTTTTTGGTTGGGGGGCAGTGGTGAAGAGACTTCAAGGGGAGTTTGAAGACAAAGACTGGAGATGCCTAAAGCTGGAGATAGTAAACCAAGTAAGGCCTCATCAGTGCTGAATAGAGTGGAAGAGTCATAACAGGCACTCCTTTTAATACAACCTAGCATGCTATCATCTTTACAACAAGAACATACTATTGGCTCTTTAACAGGGTAAGGAGTAACCTTGTTCCTGAATAGATAGAAAGTTACTGACCCAGAAAGAATAAGGGGGATGGGAACCAAGTCAAAGACAGGGAAAGGGTAATTACTTATTAGACACTGCTGGGGAAACTTGCACACCAGACAGAGATCAGCACTTACGCGGCCAGCGGCAATAAAATGAATTTGGGAGGGGGGCATTCATTGCCCCCGGGGGCATGCCACGAGACAAGATGATCAAAGAGTGAGGAAGAGGGGAAAGGGGCTCCACTGAGCTGAAGGAGCACTGCACCTATGAGAATGGATCGATTGGGTGATGGTATAACTGCTGCAGGACTGAGTACAGACAAGTGAGAGATGCAAGGTCTTTGGACCCAGGATCAGCTCCAGAGAGGAGGATGCTGACCCCTGTAAGAAAAGAAGAGGAACCAGAGTTAAACATAATGAGTCCTAAGCTGAGTTTCTGTGTGGAAGCGGGAGAAGGAAGGGTTCATGTTACAGCCAGTGTTTCGCCAGATTTTATGGGCAGCTCCGAATAAAACAAATTCAGTTTTATGTTCCTAGATGGGTGATTAATGACATTGTATCTTGGGGAAATAACTATTTTATCTTTCCATCATACAAGGTGTGGCAGGTGAGCCCCAAAGGGAAATCATTCATTAATCAACCCGGTCCTGGCCACAGCCTCATTCAGTTTATAGTCCGTGGTAATCCCCAGGTCCTTTTCTACAGTACTACAGCCTAGCCAGTCATTCCCCAGTCTGTATTTGTGCATACAATTGCAAGATTTTGCACTTATACTTCTTGAACGTTTCTGAATGTTTCTGGTTTTTACTCTAATACAACATGAATTCCACCCCCACCCATCAGCCTCATCTTCCAAAAATTCCACCCCCCCTAGAAAAAACCCCAACCCCTCATCTTTGTTATGAGTCCCAGCCCTGAGGCAGGTGGAAACTTGCTCTGGCTTTGGGTATGGGCTTTTGTTCTGGCTTTGTTCTGGGCTGGAATGGTCTGTTTGGCAGGGAAGGGGACAGGATGCTGTGGAAAGTGTTGTGGGAGACTGCAGGGGTGTGTGCGGTTGGGGGGGGACCTACAGCTTGCTCCCTGTGACGGGACCTGTGCCCTGGTGGACGTGTGGGTCCTGCTTACTCTGACCTCTCTGGGTGCCTTTCCCTATTATTTTTCCTGCCACACTTTGATGGTGTTCGAAAAGTGTTGGAAGGCTGCCCTGAGGGCCCAGAGTGGTTCCAGTCTACTACACAATTTACCCTCTAACAATCTGTTGCAGCCCTTACAGCCTGATTGGTGCCCTAGGACATCAGGAGTCTTAGGGACTGTGTTTATGGCCTCCATCCGCCTCCATAGCTACGTCCACGCCTCACAGATGGTATATGATATCACTTCAGAGTCCAGCCCCACTCAGGGTTGCCAACCCTCCCAAAATGACTGAAAGTCTCCCAGAATCAGCATCAATCCCCGGTGACTATTGAAAGGAATCCAGGAGATTGATATTGTGAACAGGTTGAACGTTACAATGAATGACATTACGTCATGTTGGGGAAAAAAAAAATCTCCCAGAACAGCTTCAGTCAGAGTTGGCCACACTAGCCCCACTACATCTTTTGGCCCTCTCAGGCCTCAAAGCTTTTGTTACGACTTCAGCCTTCTGGGCTTTGGCCCCTTTTCTCTGGGTGTGCCCTGCTCTGTCTAGGTCTGGTGTGCCGGACCTTGGCTTCTGGGCTCCATCCCTGGTCTCACTCTTTTCAGGCAGGCTCTGGACGCCCTGGCCTTAGTTTTACCATTCTTGGCATACCCCTCAGGCAGCCCTGCGGCCTCCTTTCCACACTTTCCAGCTACACACACTCCTCTGGTATCAACTAGAATAAAAAAGGCAAGCAACCACTTTCAAACAAAACCTCCCCCACTCAGGGTAAAACAAATATTTAGCTAGCCCTTCTTCCCTTGAGCTTTCATCTCTCCACTCTCAGGGTGTTTGGTGTCTGCTAAGGTGTCTCCTGCAGCCCTTTTCTGGGAGCTTTGTTCCCTGCAATGCGTCAGGCCTGAGTGATTGCCTTCCTCCAGGTGCTAGGTTTATATGCCTTTGTGCCCTGCCCCCTTTGGTTGGGTGACTCCTGAGTCCTGCACAGGGGTTTTTCCTTGCATCTAATGGGCAACCTGCCCATCCCTGCTGCAGCTTAGATCTGCCATTTACTGCCTTTTTCCTATGGTGCCTAGGAATCTGCGTGTTTCCTCCAGTTTATTGCTTTGCAGCTAAGTGTCTCAGCTGTCAGTCTACCTACACAGCCAGGCTGTTTCTGCTGTGCTTTCCTTTTTTTAGTAACAGGAGCCTTTGGCTCCCTGTTGTCCTCCCCAGTTCCCTGCTCTCCATGCCCATGCCTGTCTCCTCATTCCCTACCTCTCCCATCTTTTGCTCCCTGACACAGCTGCTCCCTTCCCCTACCTATCTTATGCCCCATCTCTGGTCCCTCCAAATGTGACCCAGAATAACTGGGAGATGGAGGGGAGGGGGCAGGGGGAGAACCAGGCTGCAGTGGGGATCGAGGCCTAGGAGGGGGCAGGCTCATTGGGGATTAAAGGGGACAAGGGGTGGTGCAGGGGGTGGGGAGAAGGGTGCCTGTGACAGGGGGGTGCATTGTGGAGGCAAGGCAGCAGCAGGGACAAGAATGGCGGGATAAGGGGCAGGATTCTGGCCGCTTGGCTCCCACTAATGCTTTCCCTGCAACAGCAGTGGGGGGTAGGTGGGAGGGAGTGAGGAAGAGTTTAAGATGACCTTCTGCTAAGTAGATTTTATACATGGAAAGTTATAATATTTATAATTGTGAAGCCTTTTTCCATCTTATCAAGATGATTCTGAATCCTAATAATACTTTCCAGAGTCTTTGGAAGTCTACCCAGCTTGACCCTATCTGGAAATTTGCAAAGTGTGCACTCAATCCCAACTTGTAAATCATAAATGAAGATATGATGGTTTGGACAGGGATGATCCTGCATGAGGCAGGGGTTTGGACCATATATCATCTGGAGGTCTCTTCTAATCCTACTTTTCTATGATTTCTATGTTTTCTGTATTGAATAATGTCAAACCCAGGACAGACCCTTGGAGAATACCATTTAATACCTCCTCCAAGCTACACATCAAGCTGCTTGATGACTGCTTGTTGAACATGATGATTCAAGAAGTTACGTATCTCCATTACAGTAGTTTCATTTGTACTGTATTTCCTTATCTTACTAATGAGAATATTGTTGTGTCCATCATCCATTATTAGGGTGCCCTGGGCATTTAGCAAGGGATTGGTACTTTCCTTAGTCTTCCTTTTACTTCTGACATACTGTTGAGAGTGCTTTTTTTTGGTTCACTTTTACATCCCTTGCTAGATGCATCATAAATTGTGTCTTAGTGTTCCTATTTTTATTTCTCTCTTTATCATGCAGTATAGTTATAATCCTCTCTAGTAATATGACCAAATATCCACTTTTGGTAATATTCCTTTTGAGTTTCAGCTCATTGAAGAGTTTGCTGTTTAGCTATGCTGGCCTCTTGCTACACTACCTCTCTCCTTTCTGCTTATTAGGATAGCCTGCTTTTGCACGCTTCATATAGGCTCTTTAAGATACAAGCTTTTCTGGCCTCCTTTTCCCCTGCAACTTGCCTCTTATAGGCTCTTGCCCACTAGTTCCCTGAGTTTGGTATAGTTACCAATTACACTGTCAAACTCAGTGGTTGAAGGAGTTAAGCACCTTTGTATAGTAGAGACAGCTCATAAGATAGAGGCACTGTCCAAGGTCAGAGGTGGTGCAGGCAAGCCAATGAGTTCCCCATCTACAACAGAGGTTAAAATACTGTTCTTGCACCGGGTGTGTGTTAAAGGCAGAAAGTCAGCAGAAAACCTGGGAAAGGAGTTGAGGACGGGATTCAGAGAGGCAGAAGAGAAACAATGCTCCTTTGGGCATAAGGTTCCCTGGACTGGCATGCTCAGGATGTCTGAAATGGATTATTGTTTGTTTCTGATATGTTTGGGGAACCAAGCCTTTGCATAGTTCTTTTTAATGAATAAGGTTATACTAAAAAAGCATGCCCAAGTTGTCTTTTCTCTTCCAACAGAAATAACCTTATATGGTCCTGAAGTCGACTAACCACTTGGACCAAAGGGGCAACAACACAAAATAAATGGAAAGTATGCAGTCTGGAAAATGGTAAGCTTACTCCAAAAATCTGTTTAGTAATGAAAGACTGAGCACTAGTACCACATTCCTGCAAAGAGAGAAGAATTACTCCTACGCTATGAGAAAAAATAGCTCTTCCTATTCAGAGGAATATCTGTATGAATATCTGAGTGGCTGTGGTTCCTGTGACATCAAGTAATCAAATACAAAGGGTTGGGAGAAGGAAGGTGACAGTTCTGCAATTCCAGCAATTACTATTTACCTTGTGTCCAACCCCAAAGGCAAGCATAGTACGAGAGAGAGTACCTGAAATTAATGTTTAAACTTTGGTTTAAGGATTTCAAATTTAGTTCCCAGCTAAACCAGTAAACAGTCTCTAAGAATTCATTTGATTCATTGCAATTGGCAAGACAGAAGATTAATTGCATAGGTTAATCTTTTTACTTAAAAAAAGAATGATAGGCTATATCATTCTGATAGAGTAAATATTGATAGACTGATAGAATAAATATTGTTTAAATAGCTCTTTAAATGTTAATAGTGTTATTTTGGTAATAACTCTTTTCCTGGTTAATTCTGCACCTGATAATGATGAATTTTATATGAAAATATGAAAATAATCTATGACGTGAAATATGATTTTATGGTGATATGTATACTCCATTTAGGTATTTTATTATAAAATTAGACGGTTCCTTGGTAGACAATAATAATATTAGGTTGTATTTTATTATACATGTGGAGACTTTAGATAGCTTTGTTCAAGAAACCTTTAGCAGATATCCTGAAATCTGTTTAAAAGTGAACATTCTAGACTACCAGATGTGTTCTGACCATTGTAAAAGAAGTGGGAATAAAAATGAAATTTTGTTAGATATAAATCAATTAGTTTGGAAGCAGCTTTAGCTTGAGATGGATAGCAGTAAAGAAAATAAGTTAAAGAAACAAAATTTGAAGGGAGGTCTTTACCAACCAAGAGCTAATATTTTCTTGGAATTTATGGACAATAGGATCTATCTGTAAGTTGTCATTGGTGATCCCTCATGGTCAAAGACAATCATTCCCACAGGTCAAGTAAAGGGTTGCAACTCTCTGGTACCTACTTAGATTTATAGTCATGGCTGCTAGTGGCAAAGTAGTTAATGCTGTTACCATCCAACTGCCTGTGCAGGTGAAGCTAGCACCTATGGGGTTAACACTACCATCAAACGTACCATTTTTGATCACTGCTGGAGACTAAATTCAACAGCATTTGGCAACTTGGGTTAGGTGATGGAAACATTCTCCCTGACTGCCAGAGCTGACAGCAGCTTTGGCAGCTGTGGTGAGAAGCTCTATGGACTGTAGCCAGACATGGCTCATCTGATTTACAAGAAGCATCATGGTCCACGTCTTACTTGCCAAATGATTTTGTTCTGGCACCCTTTTTTAGATCATATGTAGAGGCAGTAAGTAGAGTGGCTAGGCTGCTTCACATAAGAATGGTGACACATAACAACTAAACTCATCATCTAGATCAGGGGCCGGCAACCCCAGAGTATGGCACTCAAGGCCATTTTGCTTTGCACGTGGATGGCAGGGTAGAGACTGGGCTTGTGCTGCCTTGGGCCCCTCCTCCACCCTCCGCTTCGAGGCATGCACGCATCATGCTGGTGGTGACTGCACATGTGCTTCAGAGGAGACAGCAGGGGAAGGGCTGAGGAAATGCAACCCCTGCTCCTCCCTCACTATCCACTCAGTTTTTGTGCTCTCAAACCAGTTCATATGTTTCAGTTTTTTACTTTCTTAAAACAGTTTATATTCAGTTTATTTTGGTCTCTCTCCTTTGCATTCCTAGATTTCATATCGTTCATGTTTTGTGTGCGTTTTTCTGCTCTCTGATTGCCTTCTCAGAAATACTTTGCCAGATTTATGCTCATTTCAAACAATTCAATTTTTTCTGATTTTCTGTTTTCTATTTGCCTGTTTACATTGTTTGTCCTACCTTTGGTTTATGTGAGCTTCAAGAAATGTTACAGTTAGAAGGCATATAGCTATGTAACCATGGATAGCAAAAAACCAGCTAGATATTTCAGTGAGCATGGAGAGAATTGCATGGTTTTGTGCAGAAAGGGAATCATGTTAATTGTAGTCTGTGCAGCAAAAGTGTGGTATCTTGTTCTCCCATCACCATTTCACAACCAAGAAAAAAACTAAATTTTCTCAAGTTGAGGAAGCAGACAAACATGAATCTATTAAAAAAGCTGTTGGTTCATTTAAAAAGCGGACAGCCAGCTTTCCTAGTTTTGTAATTAGAAATACTCTTTCCACATGTGCAAGTTACATTGCAGCTCTAGCTATAGCTCAGAAAGGCAAGTGTTTTATAGCTGGAGACTACTTAAAGGACACTTTCTTAAAATGTGCTGTGGATCTGTTTCAGGATTTTGTGAATGAGAAAGACATCATTACTCATATTGATGAAATGCTGTTGTCGTCCAGTACTGTTCAAAGGAGAACAGATGAAATGGCAAATAATATTAGGGAACAGATGACTCAAGACCTCCATGCTTGTGATGTGATGAGCCTTGCATTGGATGAAAGCACAGATGTAAATTTATATCCCTCATCTTGCTATAATTGTTCACTATTTTATTTCTGGGGACATTTGGGAGGAATTGTTTTCTCTGAGTGCTATGCAAAGTACAACAAAGGCCAATGATATACTTAATGCTGTCGAAGATATTTTCACACAACAACAAATTGACCTGCACAAAGTGTTTTCTGTTACCCCTGATGTCGCATCTGCTATGGTGAGTAAAACAGCTGGATTTGTAAAACTTCTGGAAACTGAGATTGGACATCCTCTTATGAGTTTCCATTGTATTATCCGTCAGGAGAGCCTGTCCACCAAGGTCTCATCTTTTGATTTTTAAATGAAATCAGGACAGCGGTTGTGCAAACTGTCAACTTTTTGATTGTCCACGCCTCTGACACACATGAGATTCCCTGAACTTTTAAAAGGTATGGATTCTGCATATGGAGACTTAATGCTACACAGTTATGTACACTGGCTATATCAGGGTAATGTGCTCAACTGATTTGTTGCTTGTCTTGAGTCCATCAAGCTGTTTCTTGAGGAAAGTGGTCAGCAATATGCAGAACTTACTGATGACAGGTGGCTAACAAAACTGATGTTTTTGACAGGCATCACATCACATTGCATCATATTTAAATAAGGAACACTTGAATACTAGGTTACAAGGAACACAGAAACCATCCTTCTGCTGAATGATGACTGGAAAGCTTTCTGTGATAAGTTGTCTGTCTTCAGATGAGATATCGAAATGTCTGCCTTCCATTACTGCCCCAGTCTGAAAATCCATTCCAAGCAGCATCAGTTAAACACTAGAGATATATGCAACTACATAGGAAAGCAGGAAGATGAATTCACAAGATGATTTCAAGATGTTTGCAACAGAGGACCCATGTTTTCATTTCTTGTGAACCCTGCCAGTACTATGCCAAGTGACACAGAACTGCAGTATTTTCTGTGGATGAACATTGAAGGATTTGAACTGGAACTGATTGACTTTAAAAGCTCATGCATCTGTGTATTAAAGTTCAAACCACTGTGATGTGAACTTGAGAATGAACTCAAAATTACAGCATGTTGGTCTTTCCTTTCTCAAAAGTATGTCTGCATGAAAATGTAGCTTCTGCCTTGTTGTCTGTTTTTGGATCTACTTTATCGCTGTGAACAAGTGTTTTCACAGATGAAAACCATACCTAGTCCTATGAGAAAGCATCTGATGACTGACAGTTCAGACTCATGCTTGTGTGTGATGACAACCAGCTATCTGCGTAGCATCACCAAACTCAGCTGTCAGAAGCTGAGGCAGAAACAATTTTTTTACTTGAGAACATTTATACTTGTCTATGGCAGTGAATACTGAGCATCTATTTTAAGGAATTAAGCAGGCGTATCCTTAAAGAGTCAACATCTTCCATGGAAACATCTTTTTGGTGAGGTGGGGGCATGATGTAGAGGTGGAGGAGCCATGTGAAGACTCAGGATGTGATCTTCTGAGCCTTATTGTAAAGGCCAAGGACAGTCAGGTACCAATTCCTGTCTCTCTCTATTCTACCTACCATTTTCAACCAAGGTGTGGAGAATGAACTAAGAGAGGACAGGAGTGGGGTAGGACCCTGTGGCCAATGGCCTACTCTGCCCCCTGCCACACTATTACCACGTGGCTAGTGCTTTTCTCATCTTTCCTTTTTTTCTCTTTCTTCTCTCTTTTCCCTCCCTGTTCCCTTTTTTCTTCCCACTTTTTCTCCCATCACAACAAGCTTAACAAAAAAGAATACATGACAACAAAGGTAGTATGTGATGTTTGATTTATTGTTACCAGGTTTAGAATTTTTTGAAAACCTGGTATTTACTGTTAAAAAAAAAAAAAAAAAAGCAATGTGTGATTATTAACTATATACATATGCAGTGCATCTTGCCATGCACTCCCAACCCCAATTTTATACTACCTATGGTTATAATACTATTGGAATGATTTGATAGATTTCCCAAATTATGTATAATCATATTCCTTGGCACCAGCTGGATAGCCTGAGACATTCACTAATGCCTTTGTTTAAGATGTTATTACCTGGTTGCTTCCATAAATCCTGTATCATTCTAAGACAATCTGGGTGGTGCAATCAGTACTGTGGGCCACAATTGTCAACTTCAGATGACATTTAGGGTTTTGTAGAAGCCAGTTAAATACCTGCTTCATAAATCTAGGTAATTGAACAGTTTTTAGCAGCAAGTTTAAGATTTGTTTGTTTGCTGTTCTTTTGTAATGTAATGTGTTTTAAATTATATAATGACTATTTTCACCTTCTTTTACACCATATTTTTCTTTAATGGGTAAATATGAGAGTTCTTTAGTTGCTTGTTTCCTCTTAAATTATTTTGGTTTTTAATATCTTCTAGAAGAGAGGAAAAGTTAAAAGTCTATAGATCTGTTATAAAAATGAATACTCTTGGTAGATAAATAAAATGAACTTACAATAATGCATTACTGCTATTAATGTTCTCATTCTATTTATTATACTTGCACATAGAGGTTCCAGCTGATATTGGGATGTAGAGAATAGCAAGAAACCATTTGTGCCCAAACGGCATGTAATTTAACTATACGAGGGAAAGCAGCAAAGCAGAGGTCACAGAGCAAAGCAGAGGCAGAACAAGGAATTAGTTGTCTTCTAGATTTAGGCCTTCCAGGCCTTATCTATTAGGCATATGTCTTCACTACAAAGTGTTATAGCAGATGTAGGCAGCTGGTTCTGGGGGCACTCAGGGGTTGAGGTGGAGGGCACCTGTCTGTGGCAGGGAACCCTGGAGCCCAGACTTTTTTTCCACTGTGCTGCCACTTGCCCGAAGTAATAGGTTGAGGCTGCCCTCAGGTCCCTATCCCAGCAAGCCTCAGCTCTACTGCCCTTATACTGGACCCTGCCACTACAGTGAGGAAATCTCTGCCACCTCCAGGTGGTCCTTACTTTGGGTTATGGGAGAAATCATAAGTCCCTATCTTTATAGAGAGAGACAGCATGGAATATTACCGGCCTGGAAGTCACCCCTTCCTCACTGGCAATCAGTATGGAGACAAACAACAAAAGGATTTTTTCATAAAAACAGAATAAGGATAAATAAATTAGTAACCAGATGTTGAAATACAGACATATATAAGAGTAAACAAAGGAAAATATCAGATTGTTGACCTGTTTTTACCCTGAAGCTTAAATCTAAGTTTGCAGTCCCTAGCCGGTTTCACCAATCTAAATACAGACCCTGCCTTTGACCCTTGCTGTCAGGACTTCCTGCATCTGTCAGCATGCCAGCTTGCTTTTCCCAGCCTCCTTCACTTGGGGAAGTTCAGCCTCCCTCACCTTGCCCCCCCCCTTTTATACTCTGGAAGACTAAAGACTAAGATGTGCTTTCAAGGTATGTTTAAGTGCTTTTGCCAGTCTGGCTATTAACTTATATCACCCCTTCATTTCTAGGACTTGCACCATGCCAGTAATTTCCTAACAAAATGCCTATTTTCTAGACTGGCATCCTTTTTAGACATATAGATTCACTAATTCGATATCTGTCTCACGTCTACTTCCTGTTCAGTGGAAGATGTTTCCCCCCTGTCTAGGCATGCATTCTTTAAAGTGTAAACTCATCATCTGGCAAGAACTTAAAATTGACAGTAAAATACTTTTGTCAGATGCTAATTTTCAGCCATTTCTTCTAGGTCTCAATAGGCAAAGGCTGTTCAAGTTAAGCACTGTCTTATTAAAAGAACTTTGGCTGAAATATGAAGATGCATCGAAATTATACTTGCATTAAGAAACTATAAGACATACAGATGAGATCAATAAAACTGAACACAGCTTTATAATGAGAGACTAAACTGCACAAGAGTAGACCTAGTTTAGGAAACTGTACATGCATGCCACATGGTGAACCCTCAAAAGGTAACTTGGTTTTAGGGTAAATCCATGACAGAGGTACAGACCAAGGCCAGAGCAGATGGATGAAATCCAAGGACAAACCACGTCAGGGAGCCAGGAGGCCAAGCCAAAAGTGGGCTGAGTCAAGAAGTTGAATGATCATGCAGAGATTAAGCCAAATCAAGAAGCCAGGAGATCATCCAGAGTAGAGTTAAGGTGTGAGTCAGAGGGGCCAGCAAAGCATTCAGGTTGACCCCCTTCCTATTCCAGCTCGGTGGTTTGTATGAGGGAAATGGAGTGTTGACTGACCCTGGCTTGCCACTCCAGTGACAGGGAGGGTTCAGGCCAGCCTCACCCAGCCTAAGTGACTAGCCCTAAGGTGTCATGCCTGGATAATTGGCAGTACTGTCAGGCTCAGGTCATAGACCTAATTCAGGTGACAGACGTTTGTTTGTGAGTTGCAGCAAGGATGATTTAGCTCAAGTGTAAGCAGTCATACAGTAAAGCTATTCTGCAGTGCCTCTCTGCTGGTGGTGTCCTTGCATATATGGGGGCATATTCTATAGTTTATGGTGCTGGCATAAGCTAAGATAGTCTTAGTAAATTGGGCTTTTCTGTCTTTCTGGACACATGGGAGAGTGAAGAAAGGCACTGGAGGAATAGTGGCATTTGCATGGTTTAGCCTTGCTTCATACTGCAAGGTGGAAGATTTACTAACCTGAGTGTAAACAGCATTCAGGTTTGGTCTATAATTTAGCATGAGTTTTCTTGGTTTTGGACAGGAACCAGGTTAGGAACAACATTTCAGTCAGAGCCTCTCCAGTGAAGATGCATCTTAGGCTACACTACTTTACAAGATGCATGCATGCTGTTTTGAGTGACTGGGTGAAATCTTGATCTTTCTGAAATCATTGGACTCCCATTCATTTCAGTAGGGCTAGGATTTAACCAATCATATGTACAATATATAATATTTGAGATAATTGTATAACCCCAGTACAAAGCTCCTTCTACAAATTAATTGATAGAATTTGAGCTTTCTAAGATGGGATGGTAAATTGCTACTATTTCTCATGTTTTGCTTGTTTTATGGCCAGGTTATTGGTCTTGTGAGCTCCCAGATCAGAACCTCACAAACACTGTATTTGTCAAAGACCCTTTCTTTACATTATAAAAGCATGAGTTGAACTGTTACCAACTCTTACAATACATTTGCAAGGCATAAGCTTTCAGTCAGCTCTGGAATATCTCTCTCAATGATGCAAGAAAGTCAAGCCGCTCACCCCAACAAATTGTAAATGTGCCTGGGGGAAATCCCTCTGCCTGTGCCACTTCTGCACCCATTGGGTAAAAGTAGAAGATCAGAACTCATACAAGAAGCACACAAAGCTCTCTCATGTATTCTCATATGAAGACATGAGGCAAGAGAGAGCAACCAGCTCTTCTCTTTTCTCCTGTCAGCACCAGGATTGCTCCTCTCTAGCTTAGAAAAGGAGAAGATTTTACAGCAGCTGATCCCTGCAGAAGTGAGACTGCATGAAGACAGACTTGATAAGGAATACTGAAGATGGAAGTGGTTAAGGTGTTGTAGGCAAAATTAACTGTTAGGGAGAAGGAGAGGAAGATCCTGGGAGGAGAGCTCACTTAGGGGGTAAAATAATTCAATACATCTGGAAGAGTTGATAACAGCCATTCTCTCTTCCACTTTTCTGTCTCTGTCTCATACATACACCCACTCGCACTTTTGAGGTAGACAAGGGGAAATAGAAAAAAATCAGAGTATAGAAAAGCACAACATAATCTATTAAAAAATAATAACTGATGTCATGATTTTAAGATGCATGTTATAGCTTTGGGAGGAGTAGACGTGGGGATGCCTTATAGTTTTGGAAACTTTGGTATTAACAATACTGGGCTTTTCATTTTGAATTTTTTCTTCTCTATTGATTTAATAAAATGGTGTCACTGTTAGCACTGTATATTGAAAAGGTGTTCTTGTTAGAGTAGGTATAGTGAAAGCAAGTACAAGTGATAGTCATAATGTTAAAGATAGACTAAAGGACTACTACACATAGCCTCTTTCTGCATGTAAATGTATAATTATATTTTGCAAGTTAGTATTAGTGTCACTCAAAATTCAGCGTTTGGTAAAATCTCTCCATCACACAGTGTTGTTATTCTCAAGGTTTTTAGATAAGTGTGGCCTCTTTCAGATTCTACATTACCTAGCCATTTATAAAGCATGCAAATGTCATCTGAAAAAGCATGTACATACAGCTGACTCCATTTATTATTACAAAGTGTAGCTAAATTGCTAGAGGCCATCTTCCCATTTACAGATTGTGTCAAAATTATTGTGGTTATCAGTCGATTCCTTTTAACAGTCTGTTCCAGTGGACTATGGAATGTAAATAGACTTGGAAATGGAGTTTTAAAGCCAATCTACTTTTTCAAAGGACTGATATTGCATCATTTTTAGTCTGAGATTCTTATGCTGCAAAGAGATAGCTAAAGGAGTAAAGCCTGTTCTAACCTAAGACTATATTTTAAGAACACAAAATACTAGGAATGAATTAATCCATGGGGTTCCACAGGACACTGGGTAGCCTAGCCATTCACTGCATGTTTAATTAATCTAAAAATTGTACATGTAAGTTTCTTCAGAAGTGAGTGCTTATAATTCAGTTTTCCACTGCTGCAAATTTTTCTTTTTTCTTTTAAATGAAATGGTGACTGCAGACACTAGACTACTAGTTTTCAAAGCAGTCTGAGCTCCCTGAGACTTCTGTAGCTCCAGCATTGTCAAGCTGGTAAAGTTTTTAAAGACTACTTACAGCACTGTTGCCATGCTACCTATATGCAGCATTACTGGCTGGAACATTGAAAAATGGCACATCTCCTTGTTTCATTTCTTTATGTATTAATTCAGCACTGTTAGGGATAAATGGCTACAGTGGACTAACATGAAAGCATAAATTAAATCAGGAGTGGGAATTTTTCTGAACAGTGTCTTCTACAAGCACTTATAAGACTATTTTTTCAATAGGGCAGAAGCTTGAAATCTCTGTATTTCTGCATCATGGACTTCAGCTTCTTTTTCCTTGGTAAATACAACTGTTGTACATTTTAACAGGTTGCTTCATTTTCTCTCATAAAAATATATATGTAATCACTGTGACCATTTCTACTGACTGGGCACGTCTACACATGCAATTAATGCTATTTGGCTTTACTGTGCAGTAGATTAATTTTACTGCTCAGTAAGTACTTGCACATATAGATAGTGACACTTTACTACACAGTAGATTAGTGGACTGGACAGTAAATAAAGCATCTTGTGTCGACACAGTCACTGGCTAGGAACTGTTAACCTCTTACTGGATTTTTTTGCTTTTTTACTTCTCTCAACCTTACCTGCTCCCGCTGATTTGTTTTTTCTATGTTTTACCTTTTTCCTAATTTCTAAGATCTCATGGTCTGTCATTTATTTTATACTCACAACATATATATATGTGCATGTGTGTATCTATATATGTGTGTGTGTGTGTGTGTGTGTGTGTGTGTGTGTATTATAATCACAACAGTGGGGCCAGCCTTTTTGATAGGTGTGCCACAAATTAAACTCCACACCTTCCCCAAGTGCCACTGTGATTCCCTTCCCTACCTGATCTGCTCTCTTCTTCTCCCTACCCTGCACTCCCTGTCTAATCTGCTAGTTTGCTTTTTGCTCCCTGCATTATCTGTCCCTGTGCTGCTGGCCCCCTCCCTAATCTGCCACATGCCAGAGACACACTGATTCCCTGTGCCTCAGGTTGTCCAACCTAGCTGCAGCTTTTCTGAGGCACCTTAAATTTTACTAAAACATACAAGTTTAATAACATACAATTATTGTTTTTCTTGCAAATAGAGTTTGAGAACTACTTGAACCTAATTTGAGTCCACAGTGTGCATGTAGGGTCATGCAACTTTACATTCTCAATGGAACTAGAAAGAAATGTTCTGTCAGGAGTCTGGTCTGCAGGGAGAAATAAGAGCAATTAGGATCCTGAACTTACAGCTATTATATAGTAATGTGCCACTGGGAGGAAAATGTGGTTTAATGCTGAACTGACTCAAAACAAAGCATTCAAGATGGGTCAATAAACTGAAAGAAACTATATTAATTTGGGAGTGTCAAAATATTTTGTTCAAATGAAAAATATCAGAAGTGGGTATTTTAATATTTATGATTTTTTTCAGAATCTGTGAAACCTAAGAATTATTTCTCCTTTTGCTAGGGCTGAACAGCAGCTTCTGATTTGTTGGAAGTTGCCTTTATCATAATGAGGATTATCATCATCACAATCATTCCACCACTGTGGATCTCAGGTGGAATACAGTCACTAATGGAGGTCTAACTTATACCAACGGCATTCATGCATTTTGAACATTATTAACCTTCCTCAGGTTAATTTCATATCAATGTTTTTTTCTGTTTTAGTTAATAACAGAACGAATTTCCATATTACACAGTTCTTTTGTGATACCCCATTATTAGATCCCAGTGTACTGCAAACAATTGCTATTACAGCTTCCCACTTCCCAGATTTTTCAAACTCCATCATAACTGATAATCAGTCCTTTTCTGTATTGTCAATAAAGCACTCTCAGCCAAGGGAAAAGAATGCCTACTTTTGACAGCTGGCTATTTTCTCCCACTTCACCACCAAATCTGGTATTCTTGTTTTCAATGTGTAAAAAGTAGTGGTTAAAAATCTCATAATAATTTTGTGCTTTTATTCTCTACAATTTTGTCTGTGGTACTGCTTCTTTCCTACTAGCTACTTCATACTTCTTGTACAGTACCCAGTCCACAAAACTGCCAGTTCAGTCATGGTTTTCTTTCTACTCACCTCTAGTCAACTTGATACATGATCATTATAACTATAGAAGTGCTAGTGCACATGCTGTTCTAGGCCCTATGTAGCCACATAAGGCATGCCAATCCCATGGCACCAGTGTGTCCTGACCCATTCCGAGCCATTCCTGAGCATACCCCTCCTGTACTTGCATGGATTATCAGTTCTAAAAATATGCCAGTGAAGATGTGTTGTGATATCCCACCATGGCCACCTAAAGACATGTCTAAGATGTACTTCAGAGTAGACTCGGGGAAAGATATCAGAGCATTTTCACTGATGTATTTTCAGTTTTGAGTATCAGTGTAGGAGTGAGAGCATGTCACGCTCAGGGCCATGACAGCTGGGTCACACTTCTGCTACAGTGATGGAGAACATCTGCCTCTCCCACCAAAGTTTACATTCTAAATATGCAAATAAAGGGTAAAGGGGAGACCAGAGACACAGACTTTATGCTGAAATGGCTGGCCCAAAGGCATGAAGGAAGTCAGTGGCAGAGCTAGGAAAAGAATTAAACTCCTGGTTCCTCTCCAGGACCCTAAACTGATTAGACATTGCTGACTCATAATCCTGCTATTTTATCTTGCTCCTCACAATTAATCAGGAAGGCTCCTGGCTGGTTTCCTGGGGCCTCCCTTCTTCACAGCATAAAATCTATTTCCTAAAACTTGCTTTCAGGGATTTGTAGGTACCTGATCAGCTCCCTCTTACTCTTTTCAGAAAGAAAAGGCCAAACAACGTTTACTTGGTTTAGGCATCCAACATATATTTTTTGAGATTTCAAAAAATGTTATCTTTCTGCATTTGGCTGAAACTGTGAACCTGAATTTCAGAGATGGGACTTAGATTTATGCCACCTACTTAGCAGGTGAGTGCCTGACCCATTAATTTACTCAGTACCACTATTTATAA
>JAGPOW010000290.1:18006969-18027322 GCA_030014935.1 Caiman crocodilus
CTGTAGCTTGGGGGAAAACAGGGGAGCTGGCCATTATGGGAGGGGAGATCCCCCTCCTCCCATATCTCATCAGCTGCAGTAAATATTCTCATGAAAGTTACGTGGGTGAAGTTAGACAAAAACTAGACATCAGAATTCATAGATTCATAGAATGTAAGGCTGGACTTCAGAAGATCATCAGGTCCAGGCCTCTGCACCAAGCAGGTCAGGTGACCCCAGCAAGGTGACCGTTCAGTCTCCTTTTGAAGATTTCCAGGGTAGGTGATTGCACCACCTCTGGAGGGAGCTTATTTCACAATCCGGACACCCTAGTTGTGAAGTAGTTTTTCCTAATGTTGAACCTGAAATAGTCTTTCAGGAGTTTGTGACTGTGGGGCTGAGAAACGCTGGCGGAAACGCTGAAACACTGGGGCCGTTGATGGAGTGGAATTGAAGTGCTGGAGACGCAGCGGTTGCAACAAAAAAAAATCTTTACTTACAGTCTGTATACACTGTAGGCATGTCTTGTGGAGTTACAAAACTTAACAGGAAACAGGCCCACTGATGCTCACACTCATGCAGGGTATGGGGCGTTGGATGATTCTGGTGAGGAGTCATTGTCGGTTGATCAGGCCTCCTTCGTGGCTTGGAAACACACGTGAGGATCTCTCCTCATGCGCATCCAAGCACTCCTCCAAATTGGGCAGGCACCGCCCAAACCTTTTATGCGGTCAGCAAGCCAATTGCTGACCGACACATTTGCATAATTTACGGTGAGTCAGTCGTAAGCATGCACTCGGTGGTGCAGCTGCAAGGTTTTGGCAGGCTCTGATCTTGCACTAAGACTTTTTTCCCACGTTGCAAGGGAAATCCCTGCACCCGTGTTTGCAATGTGCTTAACACAGCTGTGCTGAGGCATCTCTTAACTGTTCTGCACTGAAATGCCCCCTT
The DNA here is from genome assembly GCA_030014935.1 of Caiman crocodilus. Lineage (NCBI taxonomy): Eukaryota > Metazoa > Chordata > Crocodylia > Alligatoridae > Caiman > Caiman crocodilus. The sequence goes on from JAGPOW010000290.1 coordinate 18,007,900, forward strand.
GCTGTGAAGGCACAGTTGTGTCTGGAGCACATTCGAATTGGTCAAATCACACTCACACTGTCTAAAAGGTTCACATTGCAAATGAGCGTAAACAACAGCGGACAATGAAACAAGTTCGTTCTCCAAGGATCTAATTAAACAATAGCCTAATAGAACATAACTACACATCAATAGGTTCGTGATAAACAGTTCAATCATCAAAACTTCATTGGGCGTCATCGCATCCCAGTCTCTTGAGGTTCTCACTCTCTCAAAATGCTCTCTCTGGTCTGGTCTATACCCACTTCTCAACGGACCTGCAGAGATAACATGCTCTTCTCAAAAATCTTTTTTTCTCTCTGATGTGGTCTGCACACACCTCGGTGGATCTGCAGAGAAAGTAACTCTCAGAAAAATTAATCAATTAGTTTATTTACAGAAAAATTAATCATTATCACAAGATGATTTGTCATCTGGCTCATCTTGGCATTGGAACCCCATCTCATAGGCCAGGTTCCATTGACCCTCATCACCTAAAACTCTCAACTGCTGCTTGGTGAGCCTGGAGTATCACATCAGGAACCTAAACATTTCACGTTCCTCTGGCTTTCTCTGCATCGGTTGGAATCATCTCAGGGTCAACTCGTGTGCTCGATGTTGCTCTGGGTCGCTGAATTCTCTTTGACCCGGCTTTACCAGAGCTTGCAGTCACGGTAGTTGCCTCAAGAAATCACTTGCAGGCTGTCCGGCTAGTGGGTTCAACAAAATTCGGAGGATAACCGCAACATTTCCTCCGTACACCTCATCACAAGCATTGATACTTGTTAGCATGATCGGAACACGGATCTTGCAAGTAACGGTGAGGTCACCACTCCTGCTGCTGGGATGGTGACAGTCCCAGTGAGTGCTGTCTCAGATTCCACGTGCAATATGAAATCCCGATGATCCCTTGCAAGATCTGTTCCATGCTATTTCTCGATGGTCCTCCTTCATGCCATGCATAGGCTGTCTGGCTGGCTTGACCTGCAACAAGTGCTGGAAGCAAGATCGGCCAGTAAACATTGTACTTCACCATGCTGATGTCAGCAGCATGTCCTCTGCTCCATGAGGCTCGTCTGACTAAAGAGCTCGCCTCGTTTTGGTCCACCAGGTCGGATCCGAACTCCATAACGAGGTGTCTGATCCACACAGCTAGGGTCTCCGCTGACTTTATTTTAGACCTTTTACACAAGGCCTGTATCTCAGTCCAAGTCCTGGCATGATAGGTGCTGGCAGTAGTGCAGGCCGCACTCATCACTTGACTCTCTGTTGCTGCAGGCTGCGTGGCTGCTCGAGATGTCGCTGCATCTGATGAAAGACTCAGTTGCAGGATGCTCTCCGTTGCCTCTTGGTTACGCTCCAGAGGCGGGCCCGTGGGAATTCCCTCGGGTGGAGTTGCTACTTCCGCTCCGTCGTGGGTAACTCTGCCCTCCTTCTCTACCCTTCCATGGCGGCCCCCTTCCGTTTTGCCACCATCTTGCGATGACAGGGGACTTTGGCTCTCCTCTTTAGCTGCAACCCTTTTAACCACGTGTATGCCGTACAATCGGGCTTCCAACTCAGTCCTTTCCCGTATCAGGGTCATGACTGTATTGAACATTACTCGCAGCATTTTCTCCTTTCCAAATGCTGCGCCAGTCCCTTCAACCACGAAGTGGCTTTCCTCTGCTTGTCCATGGAGCTCTGAAAGCTCTGGCTGTCCCAACTTCGGTAACAGCGTGTCTAAATCAATTAGCGCTGGCCCTTACTCGCCCACACACAGCACATACAGCGAATGAACTCCCGACTGAGAGCCGCATCTTTCTTGCTCGGCTTCTGTCCGGCTGAGGACTCACTGCCCCCTTGCTCCCGGGGTTTAAACTGAACCCGCTCACTCCCCATTACACATCCGAAGGCTTGCAGGTGGAGGCTCACTTCCCACTCTTTCGCAGGTTCCCCTTCTCCCTCGAGCGAAAAGCAACCAGTCACAACTCTTCTACCCATTCCATGTGCTTGATGGTAAGTGATGTGCACTCCCAACTCTGCGACGTCTAGCACGTGACATTTTCCACTGCACCGGGGCAACCCTCAACCAATTCCAGCTCTATCACGTCTTTCCAGCATACTGATCCTGTTCGTGATGCCATGTGGGGGCCGAGAAACGCTGGCGGAATGGGGCCGTTGATGGAGTGGAATTGAGGTGCTGGAGACACAGCGGTTGCAACTAAAAAAAACTTTACTTACAGTCTGTATACACTGTAGGCACATTTCATGGAGTTACAAACAAACAGGCCCACTGATGCTCACACTCACGCAGGGTATGGGGCATCAGATGAATCCGGCGGGGAGTCATTGTCGGTTGATCAGGCCTCCTTCGTGGCTTGGAGACGCACGCGGGGCTCTCTCCTCATGCACATCGGAGCACTCCTCCAATTTGGGCGGGCACTGCCCAAGCCTTTTATGTGGTCAGCGAGCCAATTGCCGACTGACACGTTTGCATAATTTATGGTGAGTCAATTGGTGGTGCAACTGCAAGGTTTTGGTGGGCTCTGATCTTGCACCGAGACTTTTTTCCCACGTTGCAAGGGAAATCCCTGCACCCGTGTTTGCAATGTGCTTAACACAGCTGTGCTGAGGCATCTCTTAACTGTTCTGCACTGATAGTGACCATTACTCCTAGCTTTCCCAGTTGTTCACCAAGCCCTTGATGTGTGCTTCTGATGTAGTGGTAGGAATGAAAGATTACAAAACAAAAGATAGATGACAAATACACTAGAACTCAGGTAGGAGAATATTTTTCACAGAACCTCCTCTCTTCCCCTGCCATTCATTTGTAGCTTCACAATCCATGTGCTCAATGTTAACTTACAAAAAATCTTTATAAAACAGGCCTAGGAACAAAAATTCACTACCTTACTGGACTCTAACAACCAAGGATGGCCCATTATAATCTACCTGATCCTTACCAATTTCTTCACAACTCATAATGACCCTCACAAATGGTCTTGCTCTTCCACCGATCAGGTTACCCATTCTATTGCATTTCTCCTGACTCTTAGCTACCTGATAATGTCTCTTATATCTTGTTTTTATTTGCATTGGAATTTTGCATAGGCATTTGTTTTGTCTGCTGTATAGCTCAAGCTGTGTTTTTTCTTTTTTTTCTCCTCCGAGGCCTGAGAAACCATACTTCATACCTGAAATTTTACCTATGTCCTGCCCAACTAATACAGTTGGTCCAATAAAATGTATTATCCACAAAGATCCTTATCTCTTAAAAATGTATCATGATATTGATTTTTTTGTTCCAATTCAGGATGAACTTTATATGGGAAAAGCATTTTCATTTTCTGGCCAGCTCTATGAATCAACCAGGCAGTCCCTCAGGAATTCAAGACGTATTACTTGAATATGAAGCTGCTTTTGCCTACAGATATCTGGTTACTTAGAGTCGCCACTCATTCTAATTTCTCTTTGACAGAGAGGTAGTTTTGATAAAGGTGTCCAGCTGTCCTAATTTTTCCAGGTGCATAAGTTTGCAAGGAATGTCCTTAACTGAATTACAGCCTGATAGTCCCACTGGGCCAAGAAGATATGTGAGCTGGAAACAGACCTCGCCTGACATCTCATTTGTACCACCTTAACTTTTTTTATAACAGAAAAAATTCTGAGCAACTACACTTTGTGGTGAGAGGTCTCAGCTAGATTGTTTTGTGCTGAAGAAGTGAGCATGGCTGTTTCTCTTCTGAAGATTTATTTTGTGTTATGAGGCATGGTCAAGACTATAGAAAGTTAGCTGACCTTTAGCAAAAATAAAAATGAGCTGTTGAAAGTCTGAGCAACCTACACACATCAGTGAAGAGTTAATTTCTTTAAGTTGTCTTCTGACCCTGAATAAATCCACTGTAAAAAAATAAACACATAATTCTTAGTGTCCTCATTATACATCATTCTTCTGTGAGGATGCTGTCACAGTTGTAACTGCTTCTGTGTTCTTTCTACATACACCCCTTGAGCCTTATTTCTCTACTAATGTAGTATTGGCTGTGCTAGAACTAAACTCAGATCATTGGAAGGATTAAACCATTATTCTATCTGAGGTTACAGTGCTCTGAATATTAACTGTGTTTATCCATCAGGTCCAACTGGGTTAGGGTCAGGGATCTAATTCCTTTGGGCATCTGTAACTGGTTGTAAATAAACAGCTTTCTTAAAATTCAAGTATTCATTATCCTAGATATAGTAACAAAACTTTGAGAGGGGAAAAAATAGTTCTAAACAACAAATGGTCTCCTATATGTTATTCTTACCTAAATGCTTACTATCCCCTGGTTATGATCCAATAAACCCAAACTTCTTTAGGTACCTTTGTGTGTGACACTGTCTGATTACTCAGTGTACAATCCTTTAGACACTTAATAAATCCTATTTTAGGATTTTTGTGATTTACTTTAAACTAGTGTTGAGGTTGGTTAGAGGGGAAGTAGAACCTTCAAAGCTAATATTTCAACAATTGTCACTTACAAACCCATTGTTCATTAAGTGTTTACTGAAAGGTGATATATTTTGTTCCTGCTTGTTTTTTCCCCCCACCTGATTTCTATAATAACTCAAGCAATATATTCTTATATAATGATCCTCAAAATAACCAAACCAATTTACAGAATTAATGAGGTATTATCTAACAGTTTCAAATCCATCACAGATGCTACACTTTTGGGTTTTTTGTAATAGAATGTCACTAAAAGATTTTTTTTTCCATGACTTCATAGATTCATGGATGCTAGGGTTGGAAGGGACCTCAACAGCCATCAAGTCTGACCCCCTGACTAGACAGGAAAGAGTGCTGGGGTCAGATGACTCCAGCCACATGACTATCCAGCCTTCTTTTAAAGACCCCCAAGGTAGGGGAGAGCACCACCTCACTTGGAAGTCCATTCCAAATTTTGGCCACCCTTACCATGAAGAAGATTTTCCTGATATCTAGCTTAAAGCTGCTCTCTGTCAGTTTGTGACCATTGTTCCTTGTTACCTCAAGAGGTGCCCTGGTGAACACAGTATCTCTGATCCCTTTCTGCGTCCCCATAATGAATTTGTAGGCAGCCACAAGATCACCTCTCAGCCTTCTCTTGCAGAGAATGAAGACGTCCAGGTCCCTCAGTCTCTCCTCATAGGGCTTGCCTTGTAAGCCCCTAACCATGCAAGTGGCCCTCCTCTGGACCCTCTCAGGTCTATCAACATCCTTCTTGAGCTACAGCACCCAAAACTGGATGCAGTACAGGCAGTCATTGACTTACAACGTTTTGAGTTACAATGTTTTGCACTTACAATGTTTATAAATTGACACCTTGGTTCAACTTTACAATGCCAGTTTCAACTTACAATGCTTGATCTGATGCAATGCCATGCCAGTGAAAAAGTTTGCTGCATCACTCATCTCCCTGGAAAACAAATGTAGTAACTCACATCTGTAGTAGTCCAAACTTCCTTGGACACTTTCTTTAAGAAAGCAAACAAGACTCCAGGAAAACCTGCAGCCAAGACTCCTGAGAAGACTTCAGCCAAGAACCCTTTAAAAAAATCCAAACAAGAGCCCTTCAAGAAGTCCAGCAGTCACCTCAAAGAAGTCCTTCGAAATCAATATGATTGCTATTTACAATATAAATATATTAATGTAACTTTATTACTCTTCTATAATTGATCAAGTACAACATTTTGGGGTATTTTTGGTGAAAATAGGATATCAGACCTTGGTTCAGGAACCAATCCCCCATTTATTACATTGTTTCTTATGAGAAAATTGGTTCTGAGTTGCAATGTTTCGACTTAAGACATGGTTTTCAGGAACCAATTGCGTCTTAAGTCCGAGGACTGCCTATACTCCAATTGCAGTCTGACCAATTCCAGATGGAGGGGAAGTTTCACTTCCTTGGTTCTATTTGTCATGCATCTGCTGTTGCATGATAAAGTGCAGTTAGCTTTGCTGATGATTTCATTGCACTGATGACCCACGTTCATCCTGGAGTCCACTATGACTCCAAGATCCCTTTCTGCTTCTGTGCTGCTGAGAGGGTCACTTCCCAGCCCCCTAGGATATTTTTGCACCCTAGGTGCAGCACTCTGCACTTGTTCTTGTTGTACTGTATCCTATTGTGTACTGCCCTCTTTTCTAACCTGTCCAGGTCTGACTGCAATGGTTCCCTACCCTCCAGATTGTACACTTCACTCCACAATTCAGTTTCATCCACAAACTTGGACAGAGTACACTTCAAACCCACATCCAAGTCACTGATGAAGATACTGAAGAGTACAGGTCCAAGGACCGAACCATGCAGGAGCCCACTACCCACATCCTTCCAGGTCTATACCGATCCGTCTACTATCACTCTCTGGGTGTGATTGCTAAGCCAATTTGCCACCCACCAGACCATGTAAATATCTATGTCACAGCCTCTTAATTTATTTATGAGAATGGGGTGAGATACCATATCAAAGGCCTTGCTAAAGTCCAAGAAAATGACATCCACCTCTACTCCTGCATTGAAGCATTTTGTGTCTCTGTCATGAAATGAAACCAGATTGGTCAGACATGATCTACCTGCTATGAGTCCATGCTGGTTTTCCAGCTGCATTATTTTTCCTGCTGTACTCCCACGGATATGATCCTTCATAATTTTTTCAAAGACCTTTCCAAGGATGGAGGTAAGACTGACTGGCCTGTTATTACTCGGATCCTCCTTCCTCCCCTTCTTGAAAATGGGGACCACATTGGCCCTTTTCCTGTCCTCTGGGACCTGATCTGAGTGCCACAAGTGCTCAGACAGCCATGCCAGTGGTTCTGCTATGACACCAGCCAATTCCTTCAGTACTCTTGGATGCAGCTCATCCAGGCCTGCTGACTTGAACAAGTGATTCTGCACCAAGTCAGCATAGACAGTTGGTGGGCTGGTGTCCCTCTGATGTCCATCTAAGAGCCCACTGGGAGACTTATCTTGACCCCTGTTCAAGAACACTGAGGCAAAAAAACTCATTGAATAGCTCAGCCTTGTCCCCCCTGTCTGTCACTAATTGCTGCTTCTTTTCCAGTAGGGGTCCTATGCTGCCCTGGTCCTATGCTGCCCTGAGCCTTCCTTTTACTCCCTACATACCGAAAAAAAGACTTTTTGTTGTCTTTAATTGGTGTTGCCAGCCTCAGCTCTTTAGTTGCTTTGGCCTTTCTAACTGCCTCCTGGCAATTGCAGGCTAAGTAGGTATACTCTTCCTTGGTAGTTTCCCCCTGTTTCCACTGCCTATATGCCTTCTTTTTTGCCCTTAGGCTCCGCTGGATTTCCCTGTTTAGCCAAGGAAGTTTTTTGGCTCCTTTCCCCATTTTCCCTTGTACTGGGATCATCTCCCTCTGCACTTGAAGAATCGCTTCCTCTAGGAATGACCACCCTTCCTGGACTCCCATCTCGCCAATACTCCTTTCCTGCAGTGCACCATTGACTACACTCCTGAGCACACTGAAGTGAGCCTTCCTAAAGTCAAACACTTCCACCCTACTACTTTAGTTGGTTCTTAATATTTTCTTTTTCCCTTTGAATAATTTAAGTAACTTAATTTTAGCTGAGCAAAGTGTCACATGAATAGCAGTAAAGAGGGAGGTTCTCTTTAGGTAAAGCAGAATTAATGGCACTTCCCCTTGCTTTAATGTACCTGGAGTTTAAGGACCATCTCTAATGAGACAACATCTCATTTTTCACCTATTTTTAATCTTTGACTGTTCAGGAGAGGTTCCAATTATATGGGGGTATATGTCATGATGAAGAGATTTATTCACTAGCTATTCCATTTATAAACCTATTCATTGCACATAAGGTGCCAAACAGCTGCGCTAACAGGTTTTGATCACTTGCTACCCATGGGGCAAATTCAAACAAGTCACTTACCTGTATCTCCATTTATTATCTTAAAATACCAATAAATCATCTCTCTATTTTATTTAATGTTTTATCCTTAATTTGCATTCTGTGCTTCACCCTCTGCCTTTCTCAGTGTGTTCTGTACCTCCATTAATACTTTGACTTCTTATTTCCACTTTGCAATAGAGGATGTGTGCAGGTATTATTTAGATCAATCTAACCAGGGTTAGGTCAACTTAAACACCCAATCATGCTCGTATTCAGGAGGTGCACTTAGATCTAGATGAGGTCATCTGATCTAGGAAAGGCTTCACCAAATCTGGCAAATGTCTGCATGTGTTTGCTGTGTGGCCCAGAGACTGGGAAAACCCAGCCACTTCCTCTAATATCAGGACTGTGCTAATTTCACCCCTGAACTACGACTGAATTATTTTTATTCTCCTGATACTGCTCCCCTGCCTCAGACCCCTGCATCACCCAGATTCTCCAACTCTCCCTCCTCCCCACACCAAGAACCTGCCAGCCCCTCCACCATGATCCAGTCTTCCCCTTTACCCAACCTGAGTTACTTACATCAGGCTCACCACATGGCTCCCAGCAGCAGCAAATGGCTGTGTATGCTGCTTCTGGTAACAGCAAATTGCTGCACGTGCTTATCTTGGTCTAGGTCTAGGCAGCTTAAAGTATGCTAGTGGCATAGCAGCTTCAGCCCTGGCTTCAGAGTTTGGTGGGAGCTATTGCTACCACCACTACTGGGCTAGCTGGGGCCAAGAATGCACATGCTGTACCCCATGCTGGAGTGGGGATGGAGCTTGTGGGGATGGTCCAAAGGTAAAAGATGAGAAAAGGAGACATGTGAAGGGGAAGACTGGGAGATATGTAAAGGGGCACCTAGTAGGTGGGAGGATACAAGGAACAGGGGACAAACTATTTGATCCTCTCCACACTACCCTGCCCCTCTACTGCTTTGCCATCATCTGTTTTCCCACTGCTTCCTCCACTGTCTTCTCTCCTATCACCTCCCCACTACCTGTCCCCCCATTGCCTTCTGTCATCACTGAAACCCCTATTGTCTGCCCTTCTACTGCATCCCCACTACCACCTGCCCTGACACTCCTTTACCTGCTGCAGTGCTTGCGGTGGTGGGAGGTGGTAGTGAATTTAAGACAACACACCAATAACTGGATTCTATAGATGTAAATTTATAACAAATGTATATTTTCCATGTATAGAATCTAAGTATGGGGGTGTCATCTTAAATTTAGAGTTGTCTTATATTTGGGTAAATGCAGTGATTCCACAATGTTAATTCACTTCCATTGTTTTCCTGTTTAAAATGAACCAACTTTCCAATAAGGAAATAGAAGCAGCACAGAATTATATATTTGCTCAGCTTGAATAATGAACAGTGGAAGAGGTGTAGTGAATGACTTGTGAGAATCTAAGAACAGATATTAACTGCTTAGGAATAACAAATTCTTCAAAGAAAATGGGCCTCAGTTCCCTTACTAAAAGTGTGGCTAAATTCATAAGGAACCTACTGAAGATGTTATACTGCTAGCTCTTGGGTTAATGCTGAAAAGAACTTGAAATTTCCATTGTGATAGTATACTAAAGATGATAGAAAACAGCAGTAGCTTCTACCAGTCTCTTGATGTAAGACAAAATAAAACCCCTCACAATGAACTGCCACTTTGTTTCTCCAAAAGCCTTTTCACTTAGAACATTTCCATGCACTTGTTGTCATGTTAGTGTTAAGAGCGCCAACATGACTCCCTCTGAAACACTAAATGAATTAAAAATTTTCCTTTCAAGGGACACAATCTTTGGGGCTTCAGCATCTATCTCAGTTGTTACCTTTGTATTTAAGAGACTAGGGCCTGATCCAAATCCAGTTAAAGCATCCAATAATGATTTGGAACAGGGCTCTATCTTTTTGGCATGATTTAAAATCCCTCCAGTGGTAACTTCAAAAGCAAGTACAGAAGCCTTTTGTGTACATGTTTGAAAATGATGTACATCTATACTTAATCTTTATTCTCACTCCATGGTCCAAAATAAATGTCTGCTTCAAGTGGAATAGTAGTTTTAAGTTTGTTTTTGTTCTGATGCAATTTTCTCAAATTGTATAAGCAGTCAAACAATAATATTTGTATAACATTTCATGCCAAAGAATCCCACGTGAATGATTCATGTTTCTTTAAAATTTATCAGTACTAGTTATTTAGGACCCTAAATAAGATTTATACACAGCTAACCTCAGTGTTTCCAGTAATCAAGTAATTTTTTATATTAAGCTAAGCAGAATTCTTTTAATTCTGAGTGATGTTTCTATTCAAGGTAAGTAAAAATGATCCATTTGTTTTCACCAGCCTTGTGCCTTGTACCTAATGAAGGAAACCATCAGGGAGAGGGGCAACTGAGCAGACAGTTGCATTATACTGGGGCAGATTCAGGGGGTGTGGTGGTACAGTTGCAGCCCTCCTACAGTTGTGTGCTGCCTGTGTAGGGTCTTTGCAGAGTTCTTCAGTTGGCAAGCATCTCTGGATTCACGGCCTACTCAAGGCTTTGGAACCCAGGGGTCAAGAGCTGCTGGTATTCAGGCCTCTTTCTCCTGCTTTTGAATTCAGCATTGGGGTTAGGTGAAATGAGGGTGAAGGGTGGCATTACCTCCCTGGGATCCAGAGCCATGCAAAAGCCTTGCTTTTGGCAGGAACTTGCACTGACCAGCTGATGAATTCACACCTCCCTGCACAGGTAGAGTACCAGCAGGAGCCTGCACTGACCAGCTGAGAGCTCAGAGACTTCATTGTGCATATACCACAGAGCTAAAGGATGGGTGGCTGCACCCTGCTACTCCTCTCCTGGATCTGACTGTGAGCATGACCTCTGCAATTTCACTCCAAGTATAGAGATGGGGGATGATTGACTATTTAGGGCTGATTGACTATTTAGGGCAGTGGTCTAAGATTGGGTTCCAGATGTTCCTGTGCCACAGGCTTCCTGTGTGAAGTTAGTAAGCTTCCTGTCTCTAAATTGGGGATGATATACTTCTTTACTTTGTAAGAGTGTTTGTTATGATCATAAACACATAAAATACCATAAAATACTCCAATTGTATGGTAATTAAGATTATAAAAGCACCTCAAGGCCTGCACAGTTGACACATTTACATGATGTAATTATGGTGGTGCCTGGAGCAGATGCCACGTATACTTACTTTTACCTAGGTAATGATAAGCACATGATAGGAGTTACTATAGCACCTTGCCAATATGTGTTAGGTGGCTTTGAGCAAAAAACTACTTGGGATGGCTATGGAATAAGGCATTTATAGCTATGTAATTGTTATGCTTGGTATTTCTTTGGGTAACTCTGCACCAAATTTGAATAATTTAGATTAGTGAAAAACTTTTATGTTTCTATCTGCTCATGTTTATACTTGTGTAAATGTGTTGCGTGTCCAAGCTCTGTAACATATAGGTGTTTTGCAACTGACAAATGGTGCAAAATTTTGAGTTTAACCTTACAGGTGAAATCTTTGTCCTACAGAAGTCAACGGAAGCTTTGTTTTTCTTTAAGAAAAGTGAAACAAAACAAAAAAAACCACTCCACTGATGCTGCAGTATCTAAGTTGTTTTGATGAATTTGATGAAGCATGGAATGTCTATTTCATAAAAACAAATTAAGAAACCTGGCTAGCTCTTACAGGGGGTCCCTACTCCCTCTGAGAGAGAGGCAGACAGACAGAAGTAGGCTTCAGACAGCCTTGAGGCTTGGTAGAAGAGAAGTCAGCAGAATGAAGTGGCTTCAAAGCAACAGGCCTACAGATGAGACAATGGAAAGCCCCTGGAACAGGTTCCTAGAAGCAGGGGAATGGAATTAGGTAACCAAAAACCAGGTGACCATGGATATATAGGCCTAACCCGGTGCTAGGGGAGTCACTCCAGCTCAGGTATACTGGGCATCTCATGGAGATAAATGGATTTTGCATTACAATTACTTTTTTTTTTGGAGTTTATGTTCTTCCTGGTGGCTTGGGAGTGGCTGAAACGAGTGGTTTTAGAGGCCATAGGTGAGGTACCTAGCAGGAATGCCACACTATAAGGAGCTGAAGCCAAGAAAGAGTTCTGCAAGAGTCTGGAACCCGGTGAGCTCAAGGTGAGACAGGACCAGGGGCCCAGTGAATAGATAGACACCTGCTAGGACCAGAGATTTTCTGGGTGGAGTGAGCTGAAGTTGAGGAGGCTAGGGGCTTAGGAGGCTAGGGGAAGTTCCCAGTTGAGGACAGCCCTGAAAGGGCCAGGGACTGAGTGCGATGCAGTTCAGGGAGGGGTGAGAGAAAATAGAAGGGGGTGGTCTGTGAGGCATAGGGAGGCCATAATTAGGGCCAATAGGGCTGTAACAGGTTTGAGTCGCATGGGGTGGCCATGATTTCCCCTGGCAGTTGTGTGGCTCCTGCCTGGCTCAGTCTCTAATGTTGCCCTTACTTAATTCTTCTCCCACCACACCTTGTTATTGAGGGTAAGTAAGGGAGGATACCCATGGGCCTTAGGGAGATCCTAAGTCCAGACAACTCCTCAATGAGTTCTGCCCAGACTCCACTAGTTTCAATTCTGCCCTTTTGCAAAATATACCCTCTAGATCTGGCAGTGCCCCTGTGGGACACCTATAGCCTTAAGGGAAAATGATGCGTCTTCCCTTTACCACACCCTAGACCTTGTAGGTGTTGTCCCTTCAGATGTCTGGTGACTCTCAGACCTTCTGGGTCTCTCCACTCTCTTTCTTTGGGTCCTCAGATGCCTAGCCCTCACTCAGTTCCCCTCTGAGACTGTAGACCCTCTAATCCCTCTCTCTAGCTCTTCCTGCCCGCCAGGCCCTCTGTTAGAGTTCCTGGCTTAGTCCATTTTCTGGACTAAGCCATTTTCTGTACCCTACCCAGACCCTTGTCTGAGCTGGTGGGCTCTATTCCCTTGTCCTCTATGCCCTACTCTGCCCCTTCTCAGGGCTAGGGACCCTCTATACACCCAATCAGTTCTTTCTCTGGGATGAGGAATTCTCTGTAGGCCTTAAGTCTGTCTTCAGCAAGGCTCAGGGCTTGTAGCTCAAACAATAATACCAATGTGATGGGCTTGCCAGGCTTTGCCTAGCTTTTCGGGTTTAAGAAATCCCAAATGTGATTGGTGAGGCAAAACCCACCAATCAGACACAGGCAGGGAAGGAGCCAGGAGGAGAGTCAGCTCTGCCTCTACTCCAGAGGGGGGGCCAAGAGAGTTGATGAGGGATGAAGAAGTAGGAAGAGGTCCTGGGGCCAAGAAGACCTGGGAGAGCTGCCCAGTGGACATATTCAGCTGCCCAGAAGAGCCTAAAAGATTCTGCTGCTGAGTGGAAGTGGTAGGCAGTGCAGGCATCACTGCCTGGAGGGCCTGTGAGGAACTGGGACCCTGGGAGCTGCAGCAAGGTGACTCGGGTCTCCAACCACAGTGTAAGTCCAGGCACGGGAGCCAGCAGTACTGTGGGGTGTGTCATTGCAGGGTGTAAGGCCCTGGAGAAGGAGGGACTGGGTGATCTGGGACCTATTCCCTGCAGCAGGTCCACAAAGGCCCCAGGAACAGAGCGGTTCCCAAGTATGGGGAGCAGTATTCAGAGCGGCATGGCCCTTGTCATGCATGAGGTGGCCCAGGCCCGCATCTCCCCCTGAGAAGGATTGAGCCACTGGGATACGTGAGCGAACTACGCCACTCCCCTGAGGTCTGGAACTGAGCCCTCCCTTGGAGAAATATTAGCCAGGCCGGTGAACTTATGAACATTGCCAACTGGCTCCTTAGAACATGTGAGTCAGTGGGGCAATGGGTCTCCCACCGGGAAGTGACACTCGGAGGAAGGTAGCTTCAATAGAGAGGCAGGAGAAGAGACCTCCTAAAGGAGGGGAATCACTAGAGAACTTTTGTGTCTCATATTTTGGAGTGTTTGCTGACTAATGCACGCTATGAATTTTGGGGAGAGTTTATTAACTGTTAACTGTACACTTTGTATTTTAGAGTGCCATTTATTGTTGTACTTACTTGTTCATACTGTTTGGGATCATTATGCTTATCTGTTTGCGTTTGGGTATGTATATAGTTATGTATTTGTAACCTGTAAATACTCACCTTAGTTCACTACCGTGTGTGTGTGTGTGTGTGTTTGTGTGTATTTGTACCTAGTTAAGACATAGCTTTCTGTTTCTTTTCTACTGAGGTACGATAGGTGGGAGGCAACTGTGAGTAGACGGCAGTTTCTACCCCCAGCACATGTGCCCTGCTGGTTTTCCCCTTCTATTGGTAAAGAGGGGACACTCACTTTGGGGACACCTGGGTTATACCAACATATAACAAAGGCTTGTTGCCTGTACATAGACCCTTTCTTCTCTGCCCCAGATAGTAGTTTCTGGCTCCCAGGCCTGCAGAGTCATTCTACTTCCCCAACGTCTTGGGTCCTTCAGGAGTCCTCCTGCCCTGCTGCAGAGAACTCCTCTCTTCTCTCAGGGAGATGCTCCCTGATCAGCTGAGGCACTGAGCTTATCTTGCCCCAGCCTTCCCTTCTTCTTGTCAGGTAAGCCTTCAGTCAGCCCTTATACCATCTGGAAACTGCCTCTCAGGGCACTTTTGGTGCTGGTGGGGCATGACTAGTGCCTGCCAGGCATGGAGGGCTAACTAGAGGGTCTAAGGCCTGAAACAATGAGGCAGAGCCAATGTGTCCAGAGCCAACAAAGAGTAAGGTGGGCCTGGATCAGAAAAAGGAAGAAAGATTAATGCCTTGCTTTGGCAGGAATTGGGTTCAAAGTATGGCTGCTCACTGATGAACAGGGCCAAGTAAAGAACCCAAGGCTTATTGTAGTGTCTGAGGGTAGCCTCCCATATTTATATTCCCCATCAAGGAATGTCAGGCAAGCATAAGGCAGCATAGACAAGACACAGTTTATGTGGCTGCTAGGGGCTGCCATGGCTGTTCCCCATAGATAGATGTGGTTTCATTAGCTAAATAAATAGGTCTAATAGTTTTTAGAATTGAAAGCAGGTTTTTTAATCTCAGACACAGGCAATAGAATTGTATGTGGTTATTTTTACAGTAAGTCTATAATGTCCAGCTGAGCTATTATAAAGCTTTTAGAAAGGTATCTACTGATTTAAAGATTTCAAGCAATAAAGAATCGATTATTTTCTTTAGTAAATTGTTCCATGTATCATTAGCCTAAATTTAAAAATGTGCACCTTTCGGTCTAAACTTGTCTAGCTTCACAATCCAGTCCTTGGGCTTTAATTTTTCTTTATCTGCCTGATTAAAGTATTCCGTCTACTAGAAATATAGGATGCCTGCACTAACCTTTAATTACAGCATATTGGAGCAAACCTGATTAATTGAATCTGCTCTAGCCAGCCTCCTTGTCTTGTGTATCAGTGTCTCTGAGCTTCAAAATGGTGATGGGGGCACTTTAACTAAAGCTCGTTTGAATTTAGTTTTACACAAGCGCATGTAAACTGCCCATTCTTTCTATGCTGGTGCTTACAAATCACCTTGGACTCCTCACCTTGGTAAGGGAAATGTATTGGTTTTCTTAAGACTTTTATTTGTTAGGCAAATCATCAATCATTGTTATAACTATTTCCTGAACCAATTTAAAGTTTTCAACACCTTATTTAAATATGTCCACTGGAACTGGAAACAATATGGTTTCAGTAAGATTGTATGCAAAGGTAATGCTGGCAGTGGTGCCTATGCCTAGTTGTACTCCTGTTTAAACTACTAAGGTTAGTGTTTACCTTTTTTAATTGTATCCAGGAGAATAAGCTCCTTAATCTCCTATTCAAGAGTTCGCCATGCATGAAGCTGAAGTGTGTGGTATAAAACTAATTGTAACTGAGATGAGTTAACAGAATTAAATTATATGAAAAGGCTTGTATAACTCCTAGCTGAAATCAGTAATGCTTGTACATTTGAATCATGCTTAATGGAATTAGTTAGACTCATCTATACATTTGCTATCCTTGTTTTCTTTCTTTCAAGAGTGATTTTTATTTTGAGAAATTTACATTTTAGCTTATGTAAACTAAATTGAAAATGTTTCTTCCAGCACTCCTTCAATGATATTTTTATAGTTGCATTTTCTTGTAGAAAATACGGTCCATTTCCTTCTGGTTACCAATGTACCACACATATTAAATTATATTTCATCTTTGGGAAAATGTCACCTTCAGTTTTGCATGTGTAATAGGGAGTCACAGGTTACCTTGTTAACTAGAAGGCAAGACTAGTAGGCAGACTCATCTTATTTGGGATGAGTTGTACTTTTTCTTCAATTAGTCCCATGTAGTTCAATGGCCAAAGTTTTCCAAGAGTTGTGAAGGTGTATTACTATCTTCAAATTGAGGATGAGCTATTCAGAACTTTTTCACACAAGAACAGTGTATGAAAAAATTATCAGAGGGAAAGAATAATATAAAATTTTCTTTAAAGATAAATATATTGCATTGGAAATGCAAAATCAAATTTCCAAGTAAAAATAAGTTGAGAAGCAAGAAATATATTTAAATATCAAAATAATATAAACCAAGTATCAATGTCAATTTCATGTTGTCTATCAGCATACTAATCAGAACTATTGATATATATTTTTAAAAAGGGTGATGGGGGAAGCATTCTTGAATCTCTGTGATCATGTGTTTTGAATGGGTTTATGGGTTTTTAGGTAACTGGAATTTACCTAACTGGGAGTGATCACGGAGAAAGGAAGGGGGAACACTTTGATTTACTTGGAGTTGGTCCTGATGTACGCTTGTTTAAGTGAGAAGTCAATGGCACTAAAAAGGCTATAGGTCAGCGGATATGAGTGGTGAATTAGTTCCCTAATTCCCTAATATTAATCCGTGAGTAGGTGAAATGTATTTCATTGATAAATCTTTTTGTGTTGTAACTCTCTGGCCCTCTTGTGGATAATATGGTATCAAGACCATCTAGTTCAGGAGTGGCCAGCTTCCCACAAATGGCATGGACAACCTCTGTTAGTGTCACATGGCAGACTGGGACGGAAACAGGCAACATAACAGCAGGCAGGGCAGGGAGCAAAACAGCATCAGATCAGGCAGGGAGCAGAAAGCTAAACATTATATTTGGTAAAGGAAAAGGACTGTAGTTGCACTCAGGGAGGGTGTTAAGCTAATCTGTGGCATGCCTGCCAAAAAAGGTTGGTTCCTACCAATCTAGTCCAAGGATCAGCTATTCCAGATAGATGCCTATTCTGATTCTTTTGGAAAATCTCCAAAGAAGGAAATTCCACAGCTTCTCTAGCTAGCTTGTTCTGTTGTCCCACAAATTTGCAAAGTATTATGGGCCCAACCTGTTTCTTTGTTTGTTTGTTTTTATGGTACAGCACAGAAGCTGGCAAGGAGGTCTCGTATTCCTGTCCTCATTCTGGTTTCTTAGTATAATGGATGGCTTATTCAACTCCAACACATCCAACTCCAGTGGGACTCCAATGTTTCCATTTTTTGGTATTACAGGAAATAGACTCTAGGTCTGACTACTCCATGCTATTTTGGATATGCTATGCAACAAAGAGAAGCTGGTAAAGGAGAAGATACTTGTTCATGCGTAATGTTCCTACCACTAGAATAGGGGTTTTAACAGAACCAAAGCTCTTGCTAATATTAACCAGATAAAAAAATAGTTGTGTCCTAACAGTGCATAGTTGCTTTCAACGTGCTTGTATAAATACTACAAGTGTAAGTTAGTGAGTTAGTATCAGAACTGCAAACAGAACTGGAAAAGATCAATTAAGTAAGAAAGTCCTCTGTCATATGACATTTCTTTCTGTCTACCTCCCACTATTACGCCATCTAAGAATTGAGGAACAGTTGCTAGGGCCTTGGAAGAACAAAGGTGTTGTTCAGGAACAAAAGCTTCTTTTTATTGACCGCTTCTTGGCACAAAGGAACACCATATGTTAAGATAAGCAAGGAAATAGCTTTCAGCAATGAAAAGTGATTTTGCATAACCTGTCTTTAAGCAAATGGCTTTGTTGTTCTGAAGAATTGAACCATCATCTGAGAACTTCTTTTATGTTTTTTTTCATGCTGCAGAAATATAAAGTTGAAAGAATAAAAAAGAAATGGTTTAGTTAGACTGTACAACAGCAGCTCCTGATAGCACTGATAACTGGAATCAGTTCCTTAGAGTTTATTTTAAAATGTCCCACTGTACAGCTTTCAGAATTTCATGGTTAAACACAGGTGACTGGGTAGTTCAATGAGCTAGTATATTTATTTTTTCAGCTGGAGACCCTGGTGTATTCAAATCCTGATTGAATGAAAAGTGAAAATGAGTTAAGACATCTTATAGTCCTTTGTTCACTTAATGATACATGATGGGTATAGCCTATTCAAGAGTTGACTGTGCATGAAATAGAAAAGTTGTAAACATGATCAGAAATGAGATGCTGTAGCAGTCTGCAGTATGTGAAGATGTTTGCAAAACTGTTAGCTGCCAATACTAGTAATAATTTTACTTGCATTTTCTATGACTGAGTTTTCTTCTCCACTCTACTCCCCTTCCCTTCCCCTCTTGTCTGTAACTGAATAAGAATCATCCGAAGGGAATTAAATGAATTTATGACTTGAAATCAAATACATTTCTGTGTACCCCATCTACACGTTCTAAACCAGATTCTAGTTTACTTACTAGGCATCTCAGTTGATGCCCAAATAAACTTACAGAGAATCATCTAAGTGTGATGATCTTCCTCTTCATTCAAGCCCTTGAAAATCGACTAATGCTCATCTACCTTTGTAACACTGTCATCTTACCCTTAAAACTGAGTCACAGAAACTAGTGAAGAGGAGTGTCCACCCACATTTTGCATTAACTGTTTTTTGGGAACATGAGCATGGTGGAACAGAATTGCATATAAACGTTTAAATCCACTTATGTATCTAAAAGGTGGCATTGAATCTGGCCCTCTCTGCCCTTGCTTTTGCCACTAAGAGAGACTAGGAATTAAATCCTGTGTAGAAGTGAATGAACTATAAGAAGAATGCTAATGGCATTTAACAGGATTTTTACTGGAACAGCTACAACTATTCCCAAATTGTTACATACATGGACAGAATACATTCTGGAATAAGAGGCCCTTGCTCTGGTTTAGTTAGGTTGGCTTTGAAAATTGATGAAAGACCATTCCAAAACAACTCCCTGTTTATACATGTCCTTAGTTTCACTCAGTAG
This sequence comes from Caiman crocodilus, assembly GCA_030014935.1. Taxonomy (NCBI): domain Eukaryota; kingdom Metazoa; phylum Chordata; order Crocodylia; family Alligatoridae; genus Caiman; species Caiman crocodilus. The sequence continues at coordinate 18,027,057 of JAGPOW010000290.1, forward strand.
TGTTGTCACTTTTATGTCATATATTCTTAGGTGAATATCCAACTACTTCATTTAGTAAGGAAGCACATTTTTTGGATCATATTCCCTTTAATATCCCAGTCCCCAGCATTTACTCATAGTATCATAGTATCTAGGGTCAGAAGGGGCCTAAAGCCACCTAGTCTTATCCCCGCCAATGGCAGGAACGAGTGCCAGGGTCACAGGACCCCAGCCAAGTACCTATCCAATCTACTCTTGAAGATGCCCAAGGTAGGAGCAAGAACAAC
>JAGPOW010000290.1:18027422-18041840 GCA_030014935.1 Caiman crocodilus
CTGGTTGCCCTTCAGCATAAAGTCCCCTGCTGGTCCCTCATAGATGTGGGACTTGAGAATTTTCTCAAAGATCTTTCCCAGAACCGAGGTGAGACTGACTGGCCTGTAGTTCTCTGCGTCCTCCTTCCTCCCCTTCTTAAAAATAGGAACCACATTGGCTGCCTTCCAGTCCTCTGGCACTTGTCCAGAGCGCCAAGAGTGCTTGTATAACCAAGCCAAGGGCTCAGCAATCACCCCCGCCAACTCCCTCAACACCCTTGGGTGCAGGTCATCTGGACCTGCCAACTTAAAGATATCCAGCCCTTCCAGAAGCCCTTCCACCAGGTCTACCCTCACCCTTGGCCTAGCAGTGATTCCCAAGGGGGATTACAGGCTTCCAGCGGGAAGGAAGTCCCGGTCCCCCCTCAGGAAGACCGAGGCAAAGAACCCATTGAAGATCTCAGCCTTACCATTGGCTGCAAGTACCAGGTTGCCCGACAAGTCCCTCAGTGGCCCGACATTGCCTGGGGCTCTCTTTTTGCTCCCCACATATTTGAAAAAGGACTTCCTGTTGTCCTTGATCCTAGTCACCAGGTGAAGCTCTACTCCTGTCTTGGCCTTCCTAATAGCCCTCCTGCACTCCTAAGCACAAGAGGAGTACTCCTCCTTGGAGACAGCTCCTCTCTTCCAAAGGTTGTATGCCTCCCACTTAGCCCTCAGGGTCCCCCAAATATCCCTATTAAGCCATGGGGACTTCCGGGCACTTTTGCCCATCTTGCATCAGGCAGGAACGGTCACCCCTTGGGCTTGGAGGATCGTCTCCTTAAGGAACATCCACCCTTCATGGGCACCCATGTCCTTAACCCTACAGTCCCGCAGCGCCTTCTCAACCAGCCTCCTGAGCTCTCTGAAATTGGCCCTTTTGAAATCTGGGAACCTAGTCATAGTGTGGGCCCTATGTACACTGCGCTGGACAGCAAATTCTATCAGGTGATGATCGCTATCTCCCAGGGAGTCCCATACCTGGAGACCTCTAACCAGATCATCCCCTGAGGCCAGGACTGGATCCAGCAACGCATCTCCCTTGGTGGGGCCATGCTCCTCCTGTACTAAGTGGAGGTCCTGCAGCTCTGCCAGGAACCTCCGGGACCTCTTGAACTCGGCCGACTGCTCCTCCCAGCAGATGTCCGGGTAATTGAAATCATCCATGACAATGACATCCCTCGTCCTAGCCGCCTCCTTGAGCTGGCCAGCAATTTGCTCCTGCTTCCTCCTACTCCCTTACCACTCGCTGCTCAAGCAGGGGTTCCCCCCTCCCCTCTGCCTTACACAGACACCTCTCAGCATTAGCTAGCAGACCACATGTTGGTTATGGCCCATGGTGTGACAGACAGGACTGTGCCACTTAAGGATCTTTGGAGCCAATCAACAGGCAGCTGGTAATGTCCCCCCATTTCTTCTTTGGAACAAGTTGTTTAAGAAGAGCTTGAACTAATGAGAGATTCTTTTGTTCTGCTAATGGTGAGATAAATGCTCCCTGCTGTGTAACTAAATGCTGTGTAAAGCCCAGCTGGCTCCCTTGCTGACCAGTATGGGGGGGAATACCTCCCTAATCAGAGTGTCCTGCAGGGGCCTGGCCAAACTCAGCTCAGCACTGTGCTTCTGTTATCACTATTCTTGTATTTCCAGAGATATGGATACATTATGCAAGAGGAACAAAATAGCAGAGGGAAAATGTCAAGCCAATGCTGACCAAAATAATAATGTTTCTTTTCTCCATGGAAAACAGCCAGCAATTTAAACCTAATGAATAACCAAGACTCTCCTTGGATTGATATCTGTTAACTAAGTATTGTGACTCCATCATGTCTTTGTTCTAGAAGTGAAATCCAAAAGCCAAGGTATTATCTTTTGATTAGAAAGAACTCTTTAAAATCTTTACCAAGATTTTAAGAGATCTATTAAGATTATCTTCTCTGTGAAATAAGAAGGCCAATTTCTCAGTCATAACTTTATATATTTTAATGATACTAAGAAGCATAACATTATTATCATGCTACTTTTGAAGGTTAACTCTGTATTTCTACTTTCTGGACCACAGAAAGATACCAGGATAAAGCAGATATTAAATGCATACCTACAAATGTGGCAGGATAACGACAGGGTCATGCAGTAGACAATGAGGAAGCGGGTAGTGGAAGAAAAGAGCATCTAGCAAAGTGGTCAAAGAAACTGTTCTGTTTTGATTAAATTGTGTGGAGGAATAAAACTGTCTGTGGAAGAGATTTAAGTATGGCAAGAAGGCCTTGTTGGGTTGGAAATGGGCCATTTTAATTTTTTTTTTACTGGCAGGCAGATGACTCCTCACAATAATGTATCATGGTAAAATAATAAAACCTTGAACATACCTATATGTATGGTAATATCACAGGGGTATATGTGGACATAACATTATTAAAACAAATGGTCTTACTAATACTAATCTCAACAATCTACTACATTTTTATTATGCTTACATTATATGTTTTGCCTGCAAGTAAAGCTTTACATTTTATAGTTGAAAGAAGAACTTGTCATGTAATTGAACTGTCAGTTTAGAGTACACAGGAGCTGCACAGTTTTTGGTATATTGCAGATGAAATAAAAGTAATCAGCAAAGGAAGGACAAGCTATATACAAAATCCACATAATGGCAGAGCTGGCAAAGGCTAATACAAAAGTAGAAAGCCTTATTATCATAACAACAGAGACATAGCCCTATATGGAAAGAAGTAAATATACAGGGCTTTAAAATTAGCCTTAACTAAAATGTATAACTTAGAAGGTAGGTTGATTTTTAGTTCTGATTTGAAATCTTTCTGTTTATTTTACCAGAGCCTTCTGCCAGCTGAGAGTGGTTAAATGGTAGCTAATCAGAAAACATCATTGTAGAAACTAATTAACAACTTTCCTAGGTTTTAATGAGTAATTTTGTTTCGTGAGTTACAAACAACTCTAAGCTCTTATCTTATGGTCCTGTAGCTTGTAATTAAGAAGCAGAAATAGGAAGCCTCTCTCTTTTCTCTAGTATTGATTTCTCCGTCTTCTAGTACCCTCGCTTAGAACATGCACTGTAAGCCTTCCTAAGCAAAAATGTTTATTGGCTATCTTCTACATTTGTGTCTCACTCTTATAACATGAATACATTGGAATATTAATAGTGTGTCTTGTATTAGTGTGATTTGAAAAACACTAATTCTGGACTAGATTCTGGTTTCCTTATTTCAAATTGTATCATATTTACCAAGAGGTCCCTGTGTAATTATAAGGAACCATAAAGTTACTGAGATTCCTCAGAGTACAAATATTTCAATCTTCATGTCCCTTGTACTATCAGAAGGAACATTTGAAAATGCAACCTGAGCATGGCCAATGGAGTGATAGTGCATCCATCTTAGGAAGGTCAGAGAGAGCTTTATTACACCTTATGCTGTGGTTCATACAAATGTTGATTGGTTGGTGCTAGCTTGCATTTTGGAGCAGTGAACACCCTCTGACTGCTCCCAACCTGCACAGCTGTCACTTGCCACTAGAAGCCTGGTGAGCACAGGCAGGACTAAGATATGTGGCTGCAGCTGTGAGTTGTTACTGGAGGCTTGATGAACCAGGCCAGGCTTCTATCCCTGATCTACAGGTAGGGATGTGAGAGATCCTGGATTGCTGGAGGACTTCAAGTTAGACAGCACATCTGTGGGGAGTGGTCACACCTTAATGGAATAGGAGCTGGGTAGTGCAGATCAGAGAGTAATCTGCCCTTGGCTGGTGTAACTTCAAGCCACACAATGAGTGCTAAAACCACTTTAAGATGTTCCATGTGAAGACAATCCAGAGGTTAAGAACTCCCAGGAGGTGCCCAAAATTACTCTGTACAAGGTCCATAGCCCTAGATGATGTAGAGAAAAAAATCTCTCTTAGGGGAGGAAGAAAGGGAGAAACTGGAAAAGCAGTGCCCCAGCTGCTGGAGGAGATGACCTGTCTAAGCAGATGCCAGTACTGAATCTGAGCTGTGGACTAAAACAGAGCTACAGACTGAGGCAGAAGCTGCTGATGGGGGAAGAAACTGATTGCAGGTTTGGGCTGGCCTCTCCACATCTTGCTAAAGGTAAATGAGGCCACAAAGGGGATATTGGAAAACCCCCTGTGTCAGAGGTGGCAGTCAGTGACCAGCTCCCTGGTAGGGGTGGAGCTGGGTTTGCATGTAAATTGCCTTGAGGAAGGAAGGAATATTCTGGCCTGCAGTGTCAGGGAGGAAGGAACTCTTGCAGAATGGGTAGGTCCTAGCCCAGGAAGAGGGAAAAGCCCCAAGAGAAGAAATAGTTTCTAGCAGGTGACTAAAAAGTCTCCCTCAGAGGATGTGTGCTCCCAGGTGGGTTAAAAGTTTTATTAAGGACTATTTCTGTTGCTACATGCCCTACAAGAAGTGCTGCTGGTCTGTGTAATGAACCTAGAGGGTTGTGCACTTTAGTCTGCAAAATCCTTATTTTTGTCATTAGGTACAAGTAATATAGAATGTAATGTAGTCAGAAAGTAGTAATATGCTATGTAAGAAAAAGTGGTTTGATAGTGTTTATAATTGTCTCTACACCACTGAGAAGGCGTAGTACCCACTAAAAACTGAAAAATCTCCAAGCCAAGTTTGAGTATGAAATACAGATGGATCAAATATATGTTCCAAAATTTTACACTCATTACATTAGAGTAAGAGACAGTTAGTAAAAAGGCAATGTAATGTAGGATGGGGAATTAAGGGTTAGGGAGTATATATTGACTAGCAAATTGCCCATTTAGACTGACGGGGGTGGGGGGTGGACAGGCGGTAACCCACCCCTGGTGCCATTTGGGCTGCAGCTGCACCCTCCTCCCATCGCCATTCCAGGTCTGGCCTCACTCCCACCCTTGTCACTCAGAGTCCAGCTGCACCCTTCCCATTGTCACTCGGGGTCTGGCCCTACTCCACCCCTGGGTGCTCGGTGTCCAGCCACGCCCTCTCCTCCCTGTTGCTCAGGTTGTGGCCAGCCCCCCGACAGTGCTGCTCAGGGTCTGGCCCTGCTCCTGCCCCATGCTGCCTGGGGGTCCAGTCCAGCTCCACTGTCCTCTGTCAGCACTTGGGGTCCGGCCCTGCTGCTTGGGATCCAGCTGCTCCCCCCACACCACTTTGGGTCTAGCCCATCTCCCCTCCCTCCCCATTGGTGATCAGGGTCCAGCCCACTCCTCTCCCCCCATGTCCGGACCCATGCCCCACCCTCCACATCAGTTTGCCTCCCCTCTCCTCACTCCCTCTCTGCTATCTCCCCTTCCCTGCTGGCTGTTCTGGAGGGCATTGGGGTTGGGCAGCAGGGGGGTGCCACCCCCCCTTCTTCACCCTCAGGCAGGGAGGTGGGGGGCTTCCCCGGTGCTTGGGGGAGGAGGTGGAGGCAGGCAGGGGGCAGGGAGGCATGGGGCAGCCCCGCTACTCAGGTGGCTGGGACATGTTTGCTGCCACCACACACTTCCCTGACAGTGGCCCAAACTGGGGCCTGCGCAGTCCAGCCCACACAGCCAATCATCGCCTACTCTCTTTGCAGCACATGCACAGTTGGCCAGAAACATTACATAAAGACTGATAGACAGATACACTAAGCATTTTATTATATTAGAATGAGCATCTAACTATGCATTCAAATGGTTTTCTAATCCATAACTTTTAATTTCTAGTGTTTAATCATGAGATGTAATAAAGAAATTAGTATCTTTAAACTGTGTTATAAGTAATATAGGAAGTAATATACAAATTATTGGCAGCATAGCTGTCATGTAATTAAAATTCAATTGCAAATCTTACAGAAAGACAAGCAAAGTCAAATCTGTAAATACTCAAAACTGCTCAGTAGTTAATAACAGATCCTCTAAATTGTAAAAAATGATCATATGAAGATAGTATCAATTTGTTTAGCTCCAAAATTTCAGGTTGGGTTCAAAGGATAGCAAAGCTGGTATTTTAATTTTTACATATTGATCGATTTATATATATCCCTGAAGTGTTGGAATCTAAATAGTAGAATATGTGCTATTTAATGAAAATCAGGAAATGAAATTCACAAGTTAAGTTTCACTAACCATGCTGATGAAATGTTAAATAGCACAAGGTATTAAAAAATTCTACAGATATTAAATGCATACCTACAAATGTGGCAGGATAAAGACAGGGTCATGCAGAGTTGATATCTACAGAGTTGATAGAAGCATATTATGTCTTTGGATTTAGTATTTCCTTTCTGACATTCTGGTAGCAAAACCCAAACTGGATGATGTTCATGAATTTCAGGTAAGTTATACAAGAAGAAATGGGTATTTATGGAGCTCTTTTGTCTGTGCAGAAAATTGCTGTCTTATTTTTAATATCCTTTTCCTTTAGGTTTGGTTTTGCTTGTTTTCCCCTTTGTGCCTAAACTAGGTGCAAGATGCTGAGTTTGGAAAACTGGCATCCTGTTAACCCCAAGGGAATTAAACCTTTTTATACTGGGTAAGAATCTGGGCTGAAGGGTGTGTATGTGAACATTTCTCCTTTTTGGAGTATGAAGAATTATCTTTTCAGTATAGAACTGCTCTTTGTGGAATATACCTTATATGATTGCATAAAAGACCAGACTGCTTTGTACACTCTTTACATGAGTAAGGAAAAGGTAACACTTGTTCCACACAAACAAACAACTGGAAATTATACAATAGGAAAAAATGTTTTGTTTCTGTATGTATTTTTATTAGGAAGATAATTATGTTTGTCATGTATCTGCATTGTAAATACACTTAATGATGCAGAGTGTACTTAATACTGTCCAAATACTGTAGTGTATTTATATTTGGTGTATATTATTATTAAGGATGCTCGTGTATGTACACCACAATTAAACCTGCTGAGAATGATATAAGATGATAAGATAAGAAATGCCAACTGATTTTGGAAAGGAAGGGATTTTAAAAGAAAAATTAAAGTAAGAACTATATATACAACAATGGGGAAAAGTTTTATTATGTTCTTCTAAAACCTTTTCTTGGCATATAACTTGCTGCTTTAATCTTTTTTGCCCAGCAAAATTATACAGCTCAGCTCATCCTAGGAACAGCTATTCTGAATTAGACTTTCTCTGTCTAGTATCCCAGAGCTTGTTTCTTTTCCTACCTGGCTTAACTTTTTGGTGAGGGCTGTCATGGGTGGTCCCCATGCACGTGCCGGGAAATTCTCTGAGTTGTTATCATTCCCCCTTTTTTCTTCAATAAAAAGGCTGCCACCAGCTATGCATTTTCAGGGTTTCAGTTTTTGAAAAACTCTGCCTTTCATCACCAACTACTTTGATATACCTGTGTTTTATTTTAGTTCTTCCCATGATAAGCAGGAACTATTTGAGGAAACACATTGTGAAGCAGCTAGAATGGAAGTTGTTGAATACTGTGGTGACAGTGAGAGATGTTCAGCAGTGCTGTCCTATCAGATTATGTCCAGTGAAAATACTTTTTTATGCCACACATAAGGTAAACCTACTATTATGCAAAAAAAAGCAGCCAGGAAACTAATAGCAGATGAGAATATAAAATGCACTATATCACAGAACTCATGAATTTCTCAGTGGTTGCAGATATTCATAGATGCACGTGGCACTGAACTGGTTAAGAACATTGTGTTCAAAATGATACTTAAGTGAATGATTCGTTTCTTGTTTACAAATACCCAAGTAAGTGTTTTCTATAGCAGACAAATTAAAGTGATTATTTCTCTTTGAGAAAATGAGAAATTTCCAAATTGGGTCCTTCAAAACAGCAGGAGTCATTAAGTAGTGTGCTGGCTGGCATGTCTGATGAATATTTCAAAGCTCCATCCAGAAAATATTGAAAATAAAAATTAACAGTACATATCTATGAAGCATAAACATTTCCATTTCAATTTTGCTTTGGTAGAATTCTTCAGCCTTATAATCTTAAAATGCATTGCTTTCCCAGATAATAAACATGGGAGACATGTTAATTTATTTCAAACACATTCTTTCTAACCATTATTATATTGCCCTCACTGATATGCAGTGGATGCATAATTATAATTGACTAATGTTCACATTCTTATCTGTAAGGGAATAGTAATTAAGGACAGTGAAGTAAATGGAAAATGGGCTTGCCAAAGGTAGATCATGACAAACTAACGTGACGAAGGATTTTTTTTCTGGACAAGGAAGATATGGCAGATCTATAATATCTGGGTTTAATTAGAGAGATGGAAATTTTGGGATTAATTAAAATGTATAGTCTGTTTAGATATTTGGAGTTGTTGGGACACTTATCTGCTTTTAAACAACTTGAATACAATGGGACAGAACTGGATCAGGGAAAGAAACTGTTCTCATCCTGCAAAATATTTTGAGAGTTTTAATTTTTTTTCATACTCTACAGCAGGTAAAATGGGTAGGAAAGGGAACAGAGATCAACTTACTTTCCTAAGTAGAGCAGGAAAGGGAACAGAGATCAACAAGAATAATCAATAGTCCAGATGGTCAAGGTCCTACAAGATGTAGGAGACCAGACTCTTAATTCCTGGTATGAACCAGGCAGAGCAGGGAATTGAAATCATGAGTGACCTAAGTACCTGTTCTTCATTATTTGGGATGTATCTCTTTTATTCTCTTGTGTTAGTGATGTTGTAGTGATGATAGTACAGGAATTATGCGAGAAACAAGGATTTTTTTTAGGGGTGATATCTATTACTGGATCGATTGCATAGCTAGTGACCTTCTGATGATCTGAAAAGACTTATTTGAATGTAAAAGCTTGTCTAATTTTATCCATAATATAGTTTTACCAACAAAGCTATTACCAGCATAAAGTCCTTGCATCTCTTGTTTCTCTCTCATTTTTACTAAAAGTATCATTTTGAACCTGGAAAATGTTTCTTGAGAGGAACATAATCAGACCTCTTCCAATAAAAAGTTCTAGTGTTGAAAAAATCAGAATTTGGTAATGTAAAAATCATGCTGTTAAAGAATTCTGACAAACCCTATGCAGAATTGCTCATTTGGAAATAGGACAACCCACTTCTTCAAAAATAAATTTCAAAAGTTATAATTACTGTGGTCAATGTAGTTCCAATATACCCCATCATGAATAATTTACCCTGTCTTTCCTCTGACACTTTTCCATTTCAGCATTTATCCATGGGATAAAATCTTCTCCCTCAAGAATTTTTCTTCCCATCCTTCCTTAATACTAAGGAAGGGATTTCTGTTACTCTCCCTAAAATTTAATATTTCAATGCGACTACTTAGTGGTGCTACCACCTGAATAAAGATAGTTAATTCTGGCCCTAGAAAGAGCTTACTATATGTTTAGAAGGATGTGGAGAGAGGGAGACTTTTATGAAGCCCCTCTTCTAAATCTGTTAGTTTCAAAGGAAAAAGGAAAAATTCTCTTCTACTGTAGCTCTGAAGAATAAAATCTGACTGGATCAGGGAAAGATTTAAAAAAAAATTTTTCAATGTTAATGTAAACTAGAACATAACTATTTTCTATTAATGCAAATGTACATGGCCCATGTACATGCTTTTTAAGATTTTTTTTCACTTGAGATAAAAGTATTGATTCCTCATTCTCAATTCCTAGTCAATCCTTCTACTGGTCTCCATCAGGTTGCTCTTCAGTTTGGGAGGTATCCTATTCTAATTTGTATTTCAAAAGGGAGAGGCAGAATTTCCTTTAGTGTTGCTTTCATTGTTTATATCTTGACTTACGATGCTTCCTTTTCTATCTGTTCCCAGGCAGATTTTTAGTTATCTACCCCACCCACCACTGGACCCCAACCAGGATGCTGGTTAAGTGCTTAGCCCCTTTTGGAAAGTCAAGCAATACTTCATCTCCCACTGAGGTGCTGTTTTAACTTCAGTCCCAACTTCACTGCTCTGTTAAGTGTGGAATGTGCAACTCTGTTAACTACAGAATTGAAATTGGTGCCATAATGAAATAGCTCCTAGGAAAAAAGAATAATTCAATACATTCCCCAGAATTTCCTGCCTGAAACAAAGAACGATGAAAAGAATGGGGCAGTACCAAAGGGAAGCACATTCAACTTTTTCAGGTAGTCTACTTTAAAACTTTAGAACATCTGTTTATCCTCCAGAGTTGCTGGCTATAATATTATCTATTTTGAAACTGCTCATGCATAAGATCAAACCTGGAAATACACTTAGGTTGTAATTCCATTAGTTATCGATTTGCCCCAGGACTGAAAGCTGGGAATGTCATTGCAGAATCACTGGAGTGCTACGTGTTTTTCTCATTTCAGAGGTGCTTGAAAGACAGTTTAGTAATACAGTGGAAATTTCACTTTTAATATTCCTAGCTGCAAAACCTTGGCTCCTGAGCTACCAAGCTCTCCTGGACTACTTATGTGGTAGGAGCAAGGGGTTGCTTTACCCCCCCCCCCCACAAAATACAGGCAAAAACAGTTCAGGAGGCCCTCTGCCCAGGTGGAAAAGGAAGTAAGGCACCTTTGAAACCATGTCTTTTCCATTGCAGCCACAAGCTCAGCCATGACCTACCAAGCATTCATTTCTCTCACGTTTGCACTATGGACAGAAATAACACATAAACCAGTACAAGTGATAGGAAACTGGTTCAAATCTGTAACTCAACAGAAGCTCAGTACATATAAACTTCTTCCAAAATGGCAGAAACTCATTTAAGGTAAATCTGGATGGATTTCATATCAGATACCCATCCAGATGTGATTTAGGTTTCATAGTTTCATAGTAGCTAGGATCAGGAGGGACCTGAACAGATCATCTAGCCTGATCCCCTGTCATAGGCAGGAATGAATGCTGGGTTCACAAGACCCCAGACAGATGGGGTCCTCCTCTTGAATTTGTCCCAGGTAGGGGCGAGGACCACTTCCCTGGAGAGTTGGTTCCAGATTTTGGCCACCCTAACTGTAAAATATTGCCTTCTGATCTCTAAACTAAACCTATTCTCCATCAGATTATTACCATTGTTCCTTGTCACCCCAGATGGTGCTGGGGAGAAAAGGGCTCTGCCTATTTGCTGTTCATCTCCCCTGATGAGCTTGTAGGCAGCCACCTAGTCCCCCCTCAGCCTCCTCTTGCTGAGGCTGAACAGGCTTAAGTCTCTCCTCATAGGGCCTGTCCTGCTGCCCTCTCACCAAGCGGGTGGCCCTTCTCTGAACCCTCTCCAAGCTAGCCACATCCCTTTTGAAGTGTGGTGCCCAGTACTGGATGCAGTTCTCCAACTGCGGCCTGATCAAAGTCGCTTTGAAGGGGAGTATCACCTCTTTGGACCGGCTTGAGATGCGTCTTTGGATGCATGACAAGGTACGGCTGGCCTTCTTGGCTGCAGTCTGGCATTGGCAGCTCATGTTCATCTTGGAATCAATAATGACTCCAAGATCCCTTTCCGCCTCTGTGCTTTCAAGAAGGAAACTCCCCAGCCTGTATGTATGCTGTGGATTCCTTCTTCCAAGATGCAGCACCCTGTATTTGTCTACATTGAACCCCATCCTCGTCTGCTTACTTTTGACATATTCTCGTCTGCCTACTTTTGTAGTCTGTCTAAATCTAGGTGCAGCCTCTCTCTCCCTTCAAGTGTGCCCACCTTGCCCTACATCTTAGTGTCATCAGCAAACTTGGACACATGCTTTCCACCCCCTTGTCCAAGTTGCTGATGAAGTTGTTAAACAATGTGGGCCCGAGGACCGAGCCCTGGCGTAACCCACTGCTCACATCTCACCAGGTTGAGTACAACCCATCCACCAGTACTCTCTGGGTGCACTCCCATCAGCCAATTTTTTACCCATTCAACTATGGAGGAATCTATGCTGCAGTCACTTAATTTATTGATGAGGATGGAATGAGAGACAGTCAAAGGCCTTCTTAAAGTCTAGAAAGACTATGTCCACAGTGACACCATCATGCAAAAATTTAGTTACTTGGTCATAAAAGGTGATCAGGTTGGTCTGGCAGGACCTGCCTTTGATGAACCCGTGCCGATTGCCCCTGAGCATGATCTCCCATGCAGGTCCCCCACAGATGTGCTCCTTGATGATTCTCTCCAAGATCTTCCCAAGCACTGAGGTGAAGATTACAGGCCTATAGTTACTTGGGTCCTCCTTCCTCCCCTTCTTGAAAATTGGGACTATATTAGCCAGTTCCCAATCCCCTGGCACCTGGCCAGATAACTAGGAATGCTCATACAGCCAGGGCAAGGGCTCCTGGATAAGGTGAAGGTCCTGTAATACAGCCAGGGACCTACGTGAGCAGTCAGACCTGGCTGTCTGTTCCTCCCAGCCAATGTCTGGGTAGTTTAGGTCGTCCATGACAATAAAATCCATTGACCTAACTGCCTCTATAAGCTGACTGGAGAAATCCTGGTCTAGCTGTTCCCCTTGGTTGGGTGGTCTGTAGTAGACACCCACCTTAGGGTTTCTTTTGCCATGTCCCCCTTGTAGTTTGAACCATAGTGTCTCTGCCCAACTCTCATCTAACCTGAAGCTAATTTTTGATGATGTGAGGTGCTCTTTGACATAGAGCTTAACACCCCCCACCACCTTTCCTTTCTGTTCTGTCTCTTCTATATAGGGTGTATCGCTGAATGCCCACCACCTAGTCATAGGTAGGGTTTCACCAATTTTCTGTGAGCCCTACTAAGTCCGGGTTCTTACTCACAATCGGGAGGCATAGTTCCTCCTGCTTATACCCCGTACTACGAGCATTGGTGTAGAGGCACCTGAGGCCCCTTGAAGGGTGAATGTGCCTCCCTCCCACTCCCAGGACACTTGTGACCCCCTGCTGCCCAGATGTTAATGCTTATCAGGGATTCCCTTCCTCTTCTCACCCTGCATGCTGGTGAAGCATCCTATCCACTCAAAGTGGCCCCTTCCCCCAGCAAAGCTAGTTTAAAGCCCGCCATACGAGATCAACCTAGAGGAAAAGATACATCTGTCCTTAGGGGAGAGATGAAGCCCATTCCACCCCAGCATGCTCTCCTTACAAAAACTTTGGCCATTGTCAAAAAACCCAAAGCCTGCCTCATGGCACCAGCTCCAAAGCTGCTGGTTAACCACGTCAATGCAGGCCTCATGATGCCTACCCTGTCCACTTACTGGGAGAATGGAGGAAAATACCACCTGGGCTCTCGTCTTCTTCAGTTGGTGTCCCAAGGTCTTATAGTCCCCCATGATGCTATCCAGCTTGCCCTTGGATGCATCATTTGTACCCACATGGACCACAACCAGTGGGTAGTAGTCAGAGTAATTCATGATTTTAGGGATGGTCTTTGTGACATTGCAAATCCTCACTACAGGCATGCAGCAGACCTGCCATGACCAGGGCTCTGGCGACAGATCAGACCATTGGTTCCCCTCAGGATGGAGTCCCAGATGACCAGAACGTTGCATCTCCTTCTTTTTGGGTTATGGCCCTTCTGAGCTGGTGATGTAGGTCGAGCACCTTCAATTCTTCTGGGGACCAGTTCTTCTGCCTCCTCCTCCGGGGGGCCAGCGCTGCATACCTGTTCCCGAGGGGTGTCTGGGGAGCAGGCACAGCAGTTGTACAAACTGCCCTGGCCTTGACAGGAACCTGCTGCCACCGATTAGTTGGGTGCTGTGTACACAGGGTCTCTCTGGTAGATTCCTGTCCCTGCAGAGAATGGAAATACAGATCATTTTCATCCTCTGCCACCCGGATCCCCTGCAGCATGCTCACCTCGGCCTGGAGCACTGCCACCTGCCCCTCTGGAGCCTGAAGATGCTCACAAGAGGGGCAGGTGTGGGAGTCACCAGACCTCAGTCCCACCCCTGGGAATCTCACTCAGCCACCTCCACAGCTTAGGGGCAGGTAGTCACCAGGCCCCCACAAGGGCTCTGTCTGGGTGGCAGCCTCAGAAGAGCCCCAAAAGGATGGCACCATGGGGGCAGGGCCCCTAGCAGCACTGCGAGTCGTCACCATGGCTCGCAGGTAGTCCTTACCTCTCTCCTTGTTGGTGGAGCCTCCTCCCTCCTGAGGAAGACTCTCTTGCTGCCCTGCCTATTTCTGCTGGCACAAATGCTGGCATGAACACCAGTGCGCCCTTATGGAGCATGCCTGTTCGTGCGTGGCTCAGAAGCACGGTTCCCTGCCCGGCTCAGCAAAAAGGGATCCAGGGGCTTCCCCTCCAGATCCTCTGCAGCTGTGCTGGCTCCTGCCCCACTTACGTTTGGGGGTCAGCTGCTGCCCCCACTGTTGCTTCTCAGCCTCTGCGGCCTCAGGTACATTGCAGGGGGCATACGTGTGCCTAGTCAGCCTCCTCTCCCTCCTACTGCACCCAACTGCTGGGTGCTGAGTCAAACGAGGCCTTTTTAAAGCCTGCTTTTTGACATACAGCTTATCACCCCCC
>JAGPOW010000290.1:18041940-18061569 GCA_030014935.1 Caiman crocodilus
CCCCCCACCACCTTTCCTCTCTGTCCTGTCTCTTCTATATAGGGTGTATCTCTGAATACCCACCACCCAGTCATAGGTAGGGTTTCACCAATTTTCTGTGAGCCCTACTAAGTCTGGGTTCTTACTCACAATCAGGAGGCATAGTTCCTCCTGCTTATACCCCATACTACAAGCATTGGCGTAGAGGCACCTGAGGCCCCTTGAGGGTGAATGTGCCTCCCTCCCATTCCCAGGACACTTGTGACCCCCTGCTGCCCAGACGTTGATTTTTATCTGGGATTCCCTTCCTCTTCTCACCCTGCATGCTGGTGAAGCATCCTGTCCACTCAAAGTGGCCCCTTCCCCCAGCAAAGCTAGTTTAAACCCGCCATACGAGACCAGCCAAGCTAGAGGAAAAGATACATCTGTCCCACAGTGTTCCCATGGTGGCTGAGCAGCCAGTCAGGTAGGTGAGCAGTGGCCAAGCAACCAATCAGGTACCCCCGATTACCCAGAAGTGCCTGTTGGCTGCCTTTCTCCCTCCCCCCAACTCTCCCCTTCTGCTGGGCTAAATCACTTTATTAAACTTCTGCCCCAGTCCTCTCCAGATTTAAGTTAACTCACAATTTCTAGCACCCCAGGATGCTTAGACTAACCTGTTAAGATTGAATCAATACAATCTTTGGCTTTATGGCTGTCTGTACTTAGCCTTGTAATGTGGTAGGTTTCAAGGTGTTATGGCTGCCCCCAGATAAAAAAAAAGAAAGCTGTGCAGAGCTGTCCAGCAAGAATGGGACATGAGTAGGCTTGAGCTCGTACCCTTCCATCTCCCAACTGCAACTGCCAGCCCCTGAGACAATGAGAACAGTGGGCTTTTTTCCCATTGTCACTGTTAGTGTATTGATTCTTACCTTTGCATAGCCAAACTTGCATTTTGGTTTATCCTTGTTTAAAAACAGACTCAGCTACTCTTGGATGTAAGCATATAAGAGAATAAAGCAGGGAGAGTTTTGTTTTTGTTTTCATTTTTTGTCCTCTGTTTCTCTCTTCTTTGGTTTCATTACAACCTTGGAGCCACAGTTGCAGGTGATATGAGAAGTCATTGCATTGTCAGAAGCACAGTTGCACGGCATAAGGTTAGAAGGGGAAAATAACTAATTAAATTTAAGTTTCCTCTTGCAGCAAAGAAGGTGGGAAGAAAGTGCACAAAGTCAGGGAGATAATAGAAGATTTCTGTGTACTGCATGCTGGTTTAAAGCATGAAAAGCCTCCTATGATTAAATTGGTTCTTTATTAAGAGAATTAGAGAAACTGCAATTGAATTCAAGTCATGTGCAGACAAACTAAATTTCTGGTTTTCTTCTAAACTGCAAACTCCTGCACCCTGTGGTTTTCTCTCTAAGTTCCATGCAGTTCACTTTATCTATTAACAGTTATTGTGCTGTTTTTTTCAAAGAACTTGCTGACTAGCTGGGTCCAGAGGTTACTAGTGCACAACCAGCTCTAGGAAAATGGCTCTAATCAGCAGTCTATTGTCTCCTGTTGGGCCTCATAGTCTTTCAGTTATTCTGGCTCTGAATTCAGTTTCCCATGCCTTGTTTGTGCTGTTGCTATTGATGTAGAAGTTGCTTACATGCTTATTTCTACCATTTTTGTTGGTCCTCTGTTTTGCTCATAAATTTTGATTCTTTTGGCTTTCTGTTCTCATGCCAGCTCATGGATGATGTTTTAAGCATTCTGAGTCCTAGTTAAAGTAATGCAGCTTAGAGATGCAGGGCAGAAAATTTTCTAGTGCTTTATTTTTCCATGGGAATTTTTCCATGTCTAAAAATTCATTGTTTCTTAAAATTTGTTAGTGACAGTGAATGGATGCCACTACAATATTAGGCAAGTTTGGCAGTTTCAATGTAGTAATGAATGTTTTTCAGGTGATTATCCCTAGGAAGTGTGTGAGAGAGTACATATATCTTTTACTGATTTGTAAACAGGAGTGTAAATATACTCACATAATAATCCAAACCAAAAATCAAATTATGAATTCACCTAATTGGTACAGGACAAATTAAAACCAAATGAATGTACTGCTAAGCTTGTTTTTATTTCTCAAAATCTCTTGCTTCTGGAGAATCAGTCAGAAGCACAATTAGTAAAGAAAATGCAGTGTGATGTTAAGTTGCCCCTGCCTTTAGACTCATTGGTAAAACAATCCTTTATCGAAAGGGAATGTAGTTCAAGTTATTCTGAATCAGATTTGCCTCAATGTGATTCTGAAATGGAATTAAGTAGTGGTACAAGTGATTCTACAGATAGTGACAGTGAAACTGGAGGTGCTGCAATGACCTCAGTGGAAGAGAGTTAAACTCTGTTGAAGTAGATGAGTAGCCAAACACAGCATATCATGCACAGTTCTTTGGGTGTGCTAAAATTAGCGTGTCAACGGTGTTTGGTGCATTTGTTTTTTTCTCCTTAAATTTAAACAAAAAATGTAAGGGAAGTATTGTGTCTCTACATTTTTACAAGTATTCCAATAAAAATAATTCTTTCCACATAAAGCTTTGAATTTGTTTGAATATAACATTTCAACCACATGAAGTGTGCTGTATTTAATTTTTTTTCCTAATAAAATGTTTCAGTTCAAATACTTGTGGCTTTTGGGACATAAAATTAACATGAGGGTTCTTTTTTTAGTTTTGTTTGCTAAATATGTGTCAAATAAGCATGTTAAATCAGATCGTGCTTTATTTAGGGCATTGGAAAATTTTCCAGTTCAAAATTTTCCAATTCAAAATTTTCTGGCAAACCCATGTCTCTGATGTACCTTCAGTCTCCTGATTCCCTCTGTGCTAATTCCAGCAGGTGTAATGCTGCTTTTTTCCAGGGTTTTCCTTTCCTTCTCAGTGGCTTAACCAGGGTTAATAGTGTTCTTCATCTTGGTAGCCTCCAATGCTGCACATAGAAGCCTGTTTATAATATTAGCTAGCCCTCTAGGACTGTGTCCAGATGAGCGCAGCCATGCGGTACGTGGCACTGCAGACGTGTCTGCGGCACCACATACTGCACGCTCAGCTGTTCTCCATACCTGAATAGCTGTACAAAACAAAAGTGGAGCAGCGTACACAGGGTCAATGTGCGCTGCTCAAAACCAGAGCCTAGCCAGGTGAAGCCGCAGTCTGGCTGCCAGGTAGGCTCTGAGCAGCAGGATTGCTGCTGCTGCAGTCTTGGGAGTGTTCCCAGACTCCAGGTAAGGCTGGGGCCTGCATAGTGCTGGCCCCAGCCACCCCTACCCCACCTAAGGTAAGCTGCCATGTGCCAGAGTGTATGTGGCATGGGAATTCCCTAGGGACAAATAGCAGTGGCACAAGGTGGAACAATTAGCGGTGACACAAGATGACTAGTTGTCCCTGGGCACCAAGCATCCGTGCTCATCTGAACATGGCTTAGCTGTCCTATGTGTCTATTATATTGTGCAGAACACTCTCTCACTGAAGAAGTGCTATGACCATGGTGGTCAGATCAATGGTTCAGACTTCCCTGCTGTCCAGTAAGGTATGTCAACAATTTTAAATGTCAAGTGATAATGTCTCTTGTTTCACACATCTATTATTTATAGCCTACATTTGTGAGCTGGCTTCAGAATGGTGTTATTGTACATTACCAGGATTTATTTACATTTCACCAGTTTAATAATATTGCTTAACAACGTTGATGGGATTATATGGCATTTGGCTTCACGGTCTACGTAAAACTGAATTGTCCGTTGACCTCTATCATAGTTGCAAATATAACAGTTGAAAAAGGTCACCAGCTCTTATGCAGCATCCATAATATTCATGTGTATATGTGTGTCAGTGTGTGTGAGAGATAAATATCTGTGCAGACCTCCTCCTCCTTTTCTTTGGAGATAATTGCCTTTGCATGTTTTTATGGATTAATGCCTATTTGTATGTAATGCTGAGGTAGCTGTAGCATTTGAAGTATTAAATTTGTTTGTTTTCAATGCTTGCCTATGAACTAAGTTTTTTTTTTTTCTTTTGCCTATTATATATAAAGGCATACATACATAAGGACTATGTCTGTAATCTCATTTGGTCTGTCTCTGCCCTGCTTTTCAGGCTCTTTAGTTGTTCTTTTTTAATCTTTTCCACAGTAGTTCAGCTATTTTTGCCATTTAGAAATATTTCTCTAGGGTGCATGAGTTATCTTGACAATCTCTCCTGTAAGTTGGAATAGCAGTTCCCACAAATGATCCTGTCTTTATTTAAGGAGTCTTTGATGTCTCCAAAGCTATATGTGAATGTCAGAAATCCCATTTCTGCACTGTAGGGATCTACAGATACTGTAAACATCTATTCCAGCTGCTTCAAGCATTATTCCTCACAATAGCATGCACCTGATTTCTCATCCTTCTTATTTCCCCAGTGATATAATAAAATATTCCCTCTTCCCTGTTCAGCTTGGTATACAGACTTAAGTTCTTGCTTACATTGTTTGCATACTTGCACAAACACCTTGTTTGTAATGCCAGCCTTCCTGGGCATCTGAACCCTTTCCTGCTGCCTGTTTGCTCTGTGTTCAAGTGCTTGCTCTCCTGTATCACAATAGGCTCACCAGCACCAACTTTAATGTACCTGGTGGTGACTCTGTGTTTTTAAATTTAAACTGGTTCTTTAGTAAGAGACCTGCTTACAGAGATACAGCAACAGTAGCTAGTGTTCAAACCCCAGGCAAAAAGATCGACTTGTTGTGTTTCTCACAAAAAAGACTGCAGACTTCTCCCTCCATCTTCCATAAAGGATTCTGAAGAAGGGATAAGGAGTAAGAGTCAAAGTCTGCATACGAGCTCCTGTTTCTCATTTCATGGTTTTATTGGTGTTCAGAAAGAGTGGTGTCTGCTTTAGCCAGATAGTGCCCAACCTTCTATCCCCATGGGGCTGGATGAGAGGTGTAGAGTTGGTTCAGGGGCTTGATTCTGCTTGTCAGATATGCCCATGTGTCAACCTGACCCTGTAGGTCTGCATGTGACTATCTGTTGGCCTCACCTTGCAAGCTTGATTCCGGTGCATGCTGGTCCAACTCCATGCACTGAGATGTAGCTGCACACAACACAGCCTTACATGCCAGATGCAACTGCTTACCAGTCCAAAAGTGCATGCCATGGGGTAAACCAGTGCACTGGGACATGGCTATGTTATCCAGCCTGCAGGGATCCCCACAGGTCTGGAAATCTAGCAGTAAGGGAGTGACAATGAATGCTACTATTGCTACCAAATTTCTAGACCTGTGGGGAGTTCTGTGAGCCAGATATGGCCTGTAGGCCAGAGGTTGAGCACCACTGCTCTAGAAAGCATAGAGATCTCTGTTAAAGTAACACGTTTTTCATTGAAACGTTTACCATTTTTGACAAAATTATATTTTGATAGAAACACTTCATGAGTACATGCCAATTTTGATGGAAAAAATCAAGACAAACTGGGTTTATTCCCTTTTGACATTGTATACAATTTAACAATACATTTTATTAATATTAAATATGTATCTAAATTTTATGTTTCAACAGCTCAAAACAAAGTGACTTGAAACATAACTTAAACTATATGTGTTTACCTCATTGAAATAGCATGTTTGACCCAAATTCATGTTTTTCTGAGTTCTAAGCTTCTAAAACAGAAAAAGTATGCTCATTCCAATGTGAATCAATTGTTTTAAAATACATTTCTATACTATGGAAAATCTGATTTATGTATAGCCCTAACCTGTTCAGAAGCTTTGTAGAGCTAAGTTCACCTATTTCTGTTTAGGGAGGCTTACAAACTTATTCTGTCTTCTGTGGTACTGTCCCACTCAATATGACATACAGACCTGCTACAAGGAGAATATAAACTTTACCCTTGTTCTTAATGGCCAAAGATAGTAAAGTATTTATTTCTTCCAGACAGATGCAAGGCTAACCTGAGAAACAAAGACTGTTCTCTCACTGCAAGGGATGAGTATGCTGCACACTCGAACCCTCAGATTCCATTTACCTATGGGAGCTGAAGAACAAAAATCTGCTTTCTTGGTTAGCATTTTAGTGTTCAATTACTATGCTGTTTGAATGAATTTGCACTTTTATGAAAAATCAGGAATTTATTTAATATTATATCAAGTCAAATATATTAGGCCTCTGCTATACAAACCTATCTGAAATATTTTCTGAGGAGCTGCAGCAGCCTTACACAATCAAAGGAAGAACGTGAGCTCAAAACCAAAAGTGAATTTAGGTTGTGGTTTTATCTTACTAGCTATAATTGCCATTTGCATTAAAAGCTACAATTATATAAAGTACACAGAAAAAAATTGCCTTACAGATGCTGAATACTAACAAGTGTTCTTCCTCTGCTTCCTGAATACAGTAAGCTTCACTAAGCCAATGGTTTCCATTCTCTGTCAGCTTCACTAAGCCAAATGGTTTCCAATCTATGTTAAATTTCAGTTGCACTGTCATCTTCCATTGATCAACACTAGCTTTTAGTTTTCAGCTCTCATTCTTTTGAAGGGTTTGAAATATAATAATTTCTCAAACAACATGGCCTATTTTGTTCTCTAAACCATTATTTTTATATAGTTGTCTGAAACTTGGAGACTTACCTACTTGACAGGTGGTGGCACTGTTACAACTTAACTTCTATGTTGCGAGAACAGATCCATTTGTTTTAAGTTTTAACTCTGCTGTCTGTCTTGGTCTCCAGTTAGAGTTGCTCTGTAGAACTGGACACTGGTTTGGGGGCTGAGATACATAACAGGAGACATCCAATGCCTTTCATTAGTTTTGTTTTAAAAATAGCCGTATGTTTTCAAAAATGGTTAGAATTTACCTGGACTTTAGATCACTAATTTCTTTTCCAGCAGGAACTGACTTACAAGGTTGTGACTGTGTTCTCAGGTATTAGTTGGTGTTAAAGAAAGAAGAGCATAAGTCTGTACTCTTACATGGATTTATTACAATAATTTATTATTGTGAATGCACTTAAGAGCTACAGAGCAATCCCTGAAAACTGTAATATTTAATAATAGGCAGTAAGGAGGGACTTGAGTATTTTGTCTATTAAATATTCTGTTGTATAGTATGTTTCTAGACTGCTATGAGTTGGACATGGTCCTCCAGCATCCCAGGAGGCACCTCTTTCAGTCTTCCTCACTTGGACACTCTATCCTGCCCCAACATGACAGCAGGAAGAGCTGGCAGCTGGAGGAGTCTCCCTGGCTTCACCTCTTCCCCTTGTCCTTCAGGGCTCACCCTTCAGACTCCTGCC
The DNA here is from genome assembly GCA_030014935.1 of Caiman crocodilus. Lineage (NCBI taxonomy): Eukaryota > Metazoa > Chordata > Crocodylia > Alligatoridae > Caiman > Caiman crocodilus. The sequence goes on from JAGPOW010000290.1 coordinate 18,049,212, forward strand.
CCACATGTCCTCTGGCTCCCCACCTGCCTACACACCACTACCGTTCTCCAGGCTGAGCTCAGCCTGGAGAGAGGCAGTGGTGGTGAGTGAGTGTGAGCAGGTTTCTCTTCTCTGCCTGGTCCTTGGGACAATGCCAGCGGCCACAGGTAAAGAGGAAGCTGCTGGGGGGCTAGAAGTGGGGGAGGAGGGATGGTTGGTGGATGTGATCTGGGCCAGTGTCAGGGAGCAGTGGCAGCCACCAGTCTGGGTGGGCAGGGAATGGCACATATGATCTGGGGTGCAGGCCCATTCCTAGAACCTCTTCTGGCCTGGAGAGCAGGTGAGTAGGTGTGGGCACTGAGCTGATTTGGTAGTTCCTAGCTATGCCTCTAATCCTCAGCCTTCTAGAAATAGGTTAGAGTAGGATACGTGTTAGAGGGCATTAACCCTTAATGTATGATTCTTCACAGCACATTCAAACTTTAACACAGCCTGTCATTCCTTAGAATTAACACATGCTAACTGTAATGTGTAACTTCACCTTATAAACAGGCAAAAGCAGGAGTGGCATTGGTAGTGGCAAAGGTTCATAAAAAGCAGACTCCTTCTGGAGTTCAGAGAAGATAGGCTGAGGTATTAGAAATTTTCTCCACAGAAGAGTGTAAGTGTTGGCATTGAAAGGATGAAGGCCAGTGAATTCCCAGATTGTGGGTGGACCAAAGCTTAGGAGTAAAGCATGGGCGACTGGTGCCTCCTGGGTCTGGGGGGCACCAGCAGCCAATTCCTGCCTAGTGGGGGATCCCCTCCGGTGGCTGATCGCCAACTCCAAAAGATCTGTCAGCAAACCAGAAGTGCCACAGGGAAAACCAAAAATGCTTCCAGTGCTTCTCAGGTGGGGCACTGGCTGGCTTTCCCCACTCCCTGACCAGCATGGGCCACTTTGGGAGGAGGGAGCACGTGCCTCCCCCTCGCCCCAGACGCCTATGGAGTAAAGTGTGCTTTTAGGTTTCATTTACAGGTTTTCTTAGCGGGGTGAGGCTGTATATTATTCAGTCAGAAGAGAGCACGGGTGATAGATGTACTGCTATTTTGCCTTGCTATTTAGGGGTACTTAACCTCTGATAGAAACAAAGTAAAAGTTTTAAAGAATTAATGGTGATAAATGACCAAGGTTAAAAACCTGTGATGGTGAGTCATAAGTTACCTACTAAAAAATATTGGCTGGACAATGTGGCTGTTTCAATAAGAAACTATACTATGTACCCCGTAAGAAAAGCATGCATTCTGCTTTGTGTATCTTAAGTGGTATCAGCATGTAGCAAGTAGGCTTTTTTGAGAAGAAAGAACTCCTCCCTTGTGTTTTCTTTTTCTTTTTAAATGTAGCTTTCTTAATTTACTGATATATTGTAAACTGGAATGAAATAGGGTTATGGATTTTAGAGTCAAAAGAAAGTGTTTATATGTTTTCTTTTTACATGGCCCTGACTCAGTGCCAACTGAAATATATGGAAAACCTCCCACTTTCTTGAACCTCAAATATATTTTAATGTTTAATAATGATCACTTCTAAGGTGTTATATTAAATAATACGCAATTAAACCAATGCCTTTTTATTTAATATGCTTTGTAAGAAAAGCAGGTTCTACATATCCAGTAAAAACTAGATGTGTGTTAGATATACAATTAACCAATTCATAATGCGCTTATATCCATCACTTACAATAATAGGAAGTGGTAAAGTAACTGGATCTCTTCTTTTTATGTTAATCTGTGATAAATCACAAGCAGGGTAGATCTGTTATTGCTATTATGTTAGCAACCATTTTGGAGAATTATAATTTTTATAGGGATTTCTAGCTAATTAAAACTTCAGATAAACTTCTGTACTCTTGGATACTTATAAACTGACATATGCAAATCTCATGAGATAAACTACCTTATGAAATTTGAACCAAGCCAAACATATTGATGAAAACCATATTTTGTAAAATTACTGTGGTCCCATGTCAAAACTATGAACTGTCGGATTTAAAAAAAAAACCCTCAAAAGATTCCATTAAAAATGTTGAGAACTAAGTGTGTTTCATTAGAGTCTGATTGTAATTTTAGGCTAATAACTTGAGTTAAGCTGTTCATCAGTTCACATTAAAAATAGATATAAGGATGTATAATTTCTGTGAAGCAACATTACAACACAAAGCTTCTAGCCAAGGATGTAAAATGGATAAATGTTGGTTTTCATAAGTATAGCTTCCTTCAGGAAAACAGAATTTCATGCATTTAATGTATTCCTATTTTTAGAATATTTCTTAATAGGCTGTTAGTGATAAATCATAAGAACAAATTTACTCTAAAACCCCTTGCTTATCTCCATATTCTGGTCTGTAGGATACACGTCAGTTAAAACCCTGTAACCTAACCATGACAAACGGACATAAATGTTAATCAAATCATCATGAAATAGAGTTCATGAAAAAAATAAATAGCAGTCAAGTTTTCAGGTTTTCTTAAGTTGAACCATAGGTTGTTTTTGCCCCTTTTGAGAATCAATAAAATATTACACTTGCTAAATAACAATAGCAAATATTCATGTACAAGAGAATAATAGCAGATACCAGTGCTAATGAGAAGTTAAGTTATTTCTGAGAAAAAGAATGTATGTTCCTAGAATTATAAAACACTACAATCTTCTCAGTTACACTTTCCTTTAAGACATGGGGGCTGTAGAGTTTTTCTGGAGTTCCCCAAGTGCAAGGACAAATTCCAGATAGAAGATTGATTTGTCTAAAGGCAGTCTAGCAGCAATGGCTGGGCAGGCAGGTTAACCCTTTCCTGCCTGCTTTCCTGGGACAAACAGCACAGGAAGCCTCAAGTAAGTGAGGTGGGGGGAGGGCAGGGGACCTGGGGCAGGGGAGGAACTGTGGAAGTCCTGAGGGACAGGGTGCAGGAAGGGAGCCTGGCATGGGATGGGGTTGATTCTTACCTTTCAGTCCTCCAGACCCCTGCTGGCCTGAAGTGTGTCCTGCTCCAAACTTGAGCTAGTGCTGACACTGATTGATATTTGTGTGGCTCAGAGCATAACATATAACAAGGCCGTAATGAAACACCTTTTTCAGTCCAACTTGTCTCTTATTGGCAGCATGTTGCACATTTCCGAAATTAAGATGTTTCTGATATATGTGTTTTAAGCTCCTCTCAGACCCCTCAAACTTCTTGGGAACGGAGATCTGAAATATGTACGTGTTTCAATAGCTAGAGTGTACAGGACAGCCCCTCTTGAGTTTCTAAAGACTTCTTACCTCAAAATGATGTACTCATTCAAATTTTTCCGTAGAATGAATTTTGTCACTATTCCTAGGTTTCACATACAGTAAGGGTTCACTTCTATTTCACCAACTGATACTGAACAAACCTGTGATGTCAGCTCTAATATGGAGTGAAATCTTATCTTGCATCAAGCATCTCCACCCATTAGCTAATTATTAGTTTTCTATGTTTAAAGAGACATTTTCCCTGTAACAGTTTGTTCTGTCAGTGTTGTTTTATTGCTACAATGCCAAACCTGATACACTATGCAAAGGAACTACAAGTACTGAAACTTGTAATGTTCAACAGAGCACAACATTGACTTGTTTAAGTATAATTCCTACACCTGAAGAATGGACATCAATCAGAAATCAGTTTCTCTCTCTCCCTCTCTCTATCAATGGAGATAAAAATCACATGCTGGTGTAGTGCAATATAAAGCTTAAACTAGGGTGAATGGCAGACAACTGGTAGTCACAAATGGCAAATCCACAAAGCTCTTATTGTATGAAAGGCACCTGCATTTGATATGTTGGGGCTCTATAACTGGTGGCCCACAGGCTATATCTGCTCTGTGAGGAGCAATATGTTGTCTCTGGACTCCTGCCCACTTGCTGCTTCTGCTGCTGTGCTAGCTGGGGTTTCCAGGTTCTCCCTTCCTCCTTTGGCTTCTGCTTCATGCCCCTGTTCTGGGGTCAGGGCAAGGTTGGGTGGTAGGAAGGGGTACTGTACATGTAGCAGGGGGAGATCTGGGATGCCCACATGGCAAGAGAAAGGCCAGTTTATCCATAGTGCACACAGCTAGAAGGAAGCTGGTTGCTCTCACTGACCACGTGGCAGGAAGAGCTGGGCTTTCCATGGTGGTGAAGGGGACTTGAGGGGATGCTGCCCATAGGGCATGCAAACCTTGGGGGTTTGCAAGACAAGCAGCTTAGGAGTCTTCCATCATCAGGAAGCTGTATAGCCTTTTTTTTTTTTTTTTTTGGGGGGGGGGAAGCGTAACCCAGAAGTGAAATAGGTAATGCAACAACATTTTTGGTTTGTGCTGAGTACAACTTTTGGGGCCAGAGGGTGAAGAAACCAAGTACGCAGGGGAAGAAGCTCGTATCAATTTGCTTCTTGCTAATAGGGAAAAACTAATTGAGAATTTGTTGGCAGAAGGTGATTTAAATGATAATAAATGAACTGATAGAGTTAATGAATGGTAGAGTTCATGATTTTGTAAAAAGTGGGGAAAAACAACCAGTCAGATCAGACTTAAAGTTGTTCATTGTTGTTCATTGAGTCTTCTGGATCTTTTGCTGGAGCAGAAGGGAGCACAAGAACTGTAAGTCTTTTAGTCAGAGATGCTAGAAGCTAGGAATGCTTCTGCACAGGGGCTTCATGGATGAACAGGATCCCTCAGAAATACTGCAAACAATTCTTAGGGGAGCTAAGAACCCTGCCCTGAGATGTATATACACACAGGTATTTTAGAACCAAGCCTAAGTAACTGCAGCACTAACATGAACGTTACTGTAGGGGCATGAGTCACCTGAGGCCCTGCAGTGTGTGTGTCAAAGTCAGGCAAATTTGGATTGCAATATGTGGTTCTCCTCTTTAGTAAGGATGTACCTAAAATGAACTATATATACAGCAAGGATACTAATAAAAAGGATAAAAGTACTAGATAGAAAGAAATTGTAAATTAACGGATAGATGCTAAATTAGCAGTTGTAGGGTAAACAGTGGAGATGTCCCTTTCTATGTATAGCATACCTTGGCCCTGGATGCAGCGTGGGTGTGCCTTTGAAGCACTCCCCACTGCTTCCACACCTTTTGGGTGCCTTTTTGCCCCAAATCCTTCTCTGCTATTTGCTGTTCAGCCGCTGAGAACCATAAGAGGTGCACCAGACACCAGCTTCCTGGTCTGTAGTGCTTAGCCCTACTTGTTTTGCTCAAGCCTTGCCAGCCCTTAGTAGACGAAACTGTTACCTGGAAAGGTCACACCCTAATTTAATCTTGTGCTCCGAAAAGATGAATTCTCTTTTCCATAAAATGAGAGAGCCTACGTGCTTAAATACTTTGGGATCACAAGTATCACTAACAACAAGTGGTTTGTGAAAGATAACAGAAAGGATTTATTAGAAAAAGATGATAAGAAATCAGTAACCATATGTTGGAGAAATCAGTAACCATATGTTGAGATACAGACAGGGATATAAGAATAAACAAACACAAAATATCAGAACAATAACTTGTTTTTACCTTGCACCCTAAGTCCAAGTATCCAGTCCCTAGCCACCTTCAACAGATTAAAAAGAAGTTTCTTTCTCTGATCTTTCAGAATCTCCTGCAGTTTCCCTTATTCAGTGTCTATGGCTGAGGCATTACAGTCTCCTTGTACCCAGAAGACTAAATTCAAAGCCATGTTCTCAATGTGGGCTTAAGTACAGTTGTGTACCTGGCTACTCATATAGTCACCTCTGCTTCTAGGGGGACTCACAGTAACTTCCTGCCCATCAAAGGTCCATGTTTACCAGACTGCAAACTTTGTTGCTGCTATTAAAACCAAGGTGATATATGCATCCTTTTAGACCTGGAAATTTGCTAATCCAATATACTGTCTCTCTCCCCATTAATTTGACTAACCCTCTGGATTCACAATAATTCACAGTCCCCCTTCATACCAGGATGCTTTGCACCGCCCCTAAAACTCCCACTTTACAGGGTGGGTGTGCTAGCCTTGGTCCAAGCTATCTGCTCCACCCAACAGGGAGGCATGCTCGAGCACCCCCTGGCTTTTGGCCTGAGGCACTGCAGGCATGTGGCTGCATTTCCAGAATGAAAAGTCTGTTCACTTGCTTATGGGTTCAACCTAGACTAACCTGCAAAGATTGAATTGATGCAGCCTTAGGCTTTTTGATTGTCTGTACTTAGCCCAGGTGTCAAACTTCTTTTAAAATGTAAATTCAAGGGATTCAGTAAACAATTTGAGTCAAATGCTAATTCTCAACCATTAGCGCTCTTCAAAGTGCAAATAGATGAGGGACACTTAAGTAAATCACTGCCTCACTAAAACAGGCATGGCTGTAATACAAAGATATAAGAAAATTCCATTTAAGTCAAATATTTCAATGCAAGATGCATAAGAATGATCAGGTTTGACATTACTAGTTCATAGAAACTACACATGCCACGTTAGCAAAATAAGCTGAAGAAATCCTGCAAGACACCCCATGACCTCTTAGTTCATGATACCATGGTATAAGATAGGTCACTGGAGATATGTTGGTGTAAAGTCAGTGTAAGTAGAAGATTAGGTCTGTACATTCCATATTAAAAGCTAAATAGAAGCAGGTGAATGCAGGTTGTCTGTTGTAGATAAAAATAAGATTCCAAAAATACTGTTTAAAATGAGTTCTATCAAATAAGGGAAGCAGTTGCGCATAGGTAGTCAAGGGTACTTATATGCCTAACGGTAATTGAAATCAAGAAGACTTAGATGCCAAAACTAAATAAGTTTTGAAGAGCTAGGCTTTAGTCCTCATTTAATTAGATTCCTTCTGATTTACTTCCTAGTAATATCCATCTTTAAAATGTAATCTTTTTCTACATTGAACATTTCAGTCAGTTTTATAATCCACTTCTCAAGCAGGCCATTAAATGCACCCAGAGGACTAATCTTTTCTTATTTTTAATATTTCATTCAAAAAAGAACTCTCTTCTCCTCACTCTTCTGTTGCTGATTTTGCTGTTACAGAACAGAGGTGCATTTAGTAATTATCCCCTCTGGGATATATTTCTATTTTTTTCTCCTTCTCAGCTACTTAGATCCACTGTTGACTCTTTTTCCAGTCCTAGTGACATTACGTTGTCATAGGTAGGTAAGAGAGGTCATCTATGCTATGAAGCATTTTCATCAGTGTGTCATACTTTTCTAAAAAACATTAGAAACACCCTTACAAGGAAATGCTTGGGATAGGGGGTGGGGCTTATTAAGAAAACTGCATCTTAAGAAAAAATAGTTGCAAAAAACCTTTTTTGCAACTATTTAGTTGGTCTAATAAAAGATATTGCCTCTACCCAAAGGGCCTCTTTTGATAACTTTTATATGCTGGGTCTTAAAAAGAGCATAAGATTGGATAGCCCTAACAATAAGTAGGGCTTAGAAACATGCAATTTAATGAAGTCTAGGAAACTTACTTTGTTCCAAAAAACAATAAGCACTGGATCATACTGAAAGGGAGTAACAGCTGGTACAATTTAGGAAACTGAAATGAAATGTTGTTAAAGCCTGTGAATGTTTCTGTTTTGAATGTTCATAGTTCAAAGCATTTGAAAGAACATAAAGAGCCCTGAAGGTCAAAAACCTATTTTGTTTTGTTTTTTATAAATCCTTAAAAACCTGGAAAATGACTAGAAGAGATAAAAACACCAGCTTTTGTCTTTTTAAGGATAGAAACTGTGCCTAAAGGATAGGAACTGTACCTAAATTGCAGCAATTGAAGAAAAAGTGATAGAAATGTAACGGCAACAAACTGTAACATCTTTCTTATGACTTTTTATGCTTGCAATGTACATCCGTGACCAAATCACCCACTGGGAATGGGGCATAGTTTAGAACCTGACAGTCTTGTGGTTAAAGCCCTAAACTAGAACACAGGGGACATTTATATTCACTCACCCTCTGTTACAGATTTCCTGAAAAAGTTTGCTGAGTTCTCTTGCCTCTCAGTTGATCAACTTCTGCAAACTTATTGTTTCTTTTGTCGTGTTATATTACAACAGAGCAAGAACCATTCCATATGGTCCATAGCAAATTCATAATTAATGTCTAGGTATGTCCTTAGGTATATAGGAGCCTGCCAAAAATTAGTTTCCTTTGTTTATATAAATAAAGCAAGGCACAGATATTAAACTGTATGCAGAGCTATTAAAAGGACTGTGAAAGAAGAGTGCAACTTACTGCCATATTGGAACATGGGACACATTTTATGAAGGCCCAACAATAGGAGCTTCTCCAGTATAAAATAAAATGAAGCCAGAATTCAGTGAGGACCTTTAGAAGTCTATGACAATGATGAATGTCTTTTAGTAGCTGTTCTTGATCCTGTGTCACTTATGTTGTATATCTGCAGAATACATATTATTTGGAAAGGTTTTCAGAACAGGAAAAAAAATGAGAAGATAATGAAATCAGCCTGGAGCCTTGTCTTCAATCTCACTACATTGCCTTGATTGAACAATATTTTTCAAGCCCTGTTCCACATAGAGTAACTTTCAGGTCTGCTATCATGGCAGTCTTCCTGATATATAGATAATAGATATAGAAACACCCAACAGTGGTAAGGATGCTTTCCTGTTCTGAAAAGCTTTGTAGGCCAATACATATTCTGCAGGCATAAAAGCCCACGTATGTTACACTATCCTCCCACATTGCTTTGTGCCCAGCAAAGGGTGAAAACATTATCCAATAAAAGAAGGGTCTAAACCATAGTCTTAAATCTGTAGTTATTCTCTTCCAACAGCAATCATTAGGTTTTGCGGGGGAAGGCAGAAAGCTCCAAAGAGGTATAATGTATTGAATCTCCTTTGTGATAATCCATTAATGGTAGGACTGTTTTATTCCAGCTAGTTCATTTTAATTCTGAGGTCAATATGAAACAAACAAAAAACAAATGTATCTAGTGGAGAAGAGTTCATAAGGGAACAATGAAAAGAAGCTATCAAGATGAATGCACATGTAAATGTCCTACTTTCTCTTATAGAAAGTCAAGCAAAGCCCCCTTGTTGTTAAAAGAAATATCATCTTTGTCAAGGTTATATTTAAAAAATATAGAGAATGCTTCATTGCCTTTTTTTCTTTTTCCTTTTGGTCAGACGAATAGAGTATAGAAAACAGACCAAGTTCTAGCGCCACTGTTATGAAGGATGTATCACAAAAATGGTGGCCTTTGACTCTGATTCACACAAATGAACAGCATAATAGACCCCACGTTTTTATGCTTTACCACTGATCTTGATTGGATCAAGAAGTAATTGGATTAAATCCACTGACCAGCCGCAAAACAAGCACAGTCTTTTTGCTTATTTGGGCCTCCCTTGCCTTTACCGGTCACCAAAACAGTAGAGGGAGGAAGTCCTCCATTAATTTGAGACTTCATTTAGGTGGTGGATTAGAAGCCTTCACATCTAGCAATGACTTCCTGTGCTCCAGATGTGGCTAGAAGAAAAGCTTTGAACTTCCTGGCTCGCTTATTTCTGATCCATATTTAATACTCAGTATATAAGATTGCATTTGTGAGGAAGGTCCAGCCAATTTCTTAATGTGCTTCAATATTAGGGGCAGGCAGTGCAATGTCCATGGGTGTGAAGGGCATCTATACTTGTCTCCTGGCTTCCTTCTTTGGCAAAATACTGTGGTTTTAAAATTGTATCTTTGCTATTTATATAAAGTAATTATTACAGTACATGCATAATAAAAAAATGGAATATGGGTTTATTTTCTTCTAACACAAGAGAAACAAACAGGGCAGCATTAGTTTCTAGATAAGAATCAGGTTGCTGTACCATGTCTACCAGTCTGTCTGTCTCACTCTCTCTCTACTATGGTGGTCAGAGTTAATAATGTCAATAGATAAGGGGTAGGCAAAATGGCAGATTTGGCTAGTGACCAGACTCAGTTTGCCAGCAGCCCCTACCTACATGTCTGGGGCTGGTTTTCATGGAGACCTCAGCAGCAGCCACACTGTAATAACTTGGGGCTGGGCTTTCCATGAAGACCTGCACTGGCAGGGCAGGGAGCTGCTCTGGGGCTGGGCTCAGATATTGCAGTGGTGACAGTGTGGTCCAGAGCCAGGGCAGAGACATGATCTTCAGCCTGCATGTTCTGGGCAGGGGCATGCAGGCAGCAGATTGCAGCTCTTCCCCAGCTTCTTCAGCAGTGACAGCACGGTCTGGAGCTGGGGAAGAGCCACGATCCATTGCCTGCATGACCCTGCCCAGAACATGAAGGTGGCAGACTGAGGCTCTGGACCATGCTGTCACCACTGTAAAATCCCAATCTGGCTCCAAGGCAGTTCCCTGCTTTACCTTGTGCCCTGTCAGCGCTGCTGAGACTAGTCTCCATGGAAACCCAGGCCCCACACTACCACAGTGTGGCAACTGCTGGGTCTCCATGGGAACTGGACTCAGCCATGCAGACAGTTGCTGCTGGGAAATGTAGTCCACTGCTAGCCAGAGCTGGCCTGTAGGCTGGACTTGGCCTGCCCTTGCAATAGACCATGATGACTTAATGACCCTACGAATCGGCAAATGAAATGATGCTTCCTAGTGCTGTGCAATGAATAATGAAAGACATGGAAATAACACAAAGAATTGCATGTGAATTATGCAAACTTAGCTAATAATGTTAGAAATTAGCATTTAATTCTTTTTTAAATGGCTACAGGCACTGCAATCTGATGGAAAGGTGTTTTTAATATGCTTCGATTTCTTGCATGCTGGAAAGGCAATGGGGAAAAACCAGTTTGGTGGAATTACTGCAGGAGTTCCACTTAGACATACGTGTCACTCCACTGGAGTTGTGGAGGATGAACAAATCCTAGCGGGGAAGCTGAGTGAAAAATAAAAGTCAAGAAAACTCTTTAAAAATGACTTTTGATAATATTTAGTAGAGGCTTTTTTGTTTCTGTTTTTGGTTTGAAACTATTCAATAAAATCAACGTGAAGTCACAGATTATTTTAATTTACCCATGTCTGTACTGTTACTAATAATCTGTTTCTCTTGGGCACCTTCCCTTAGAAGTGGAATGAGGCATAGTGGATTGCAGGTTAATGGAAGTGCATAATTTTTAGTATGGCTTAAGTGTCTAAACTCTAAAAGAAGTGGCAGTTCAAATCTTGTCCCTGCTCCCCTCATGCTTAGTGTTTCTTAGACCCTTAATGCACATTGTACTTTGTGTTGCTCAAACGTTGATTGGTGTAAGCGCTAGCTCAAGTTTGGAGCAGTCACGCTTTCAATACAGCAGAGGCCTTGAAGATCGAAAGGTAACAATCCCTCCTGCCCTCCCCTCCTTTCCCATTCCAGGCTTCCCCCCGCCTGATGTTCCCCTATGCCAGAGCCTTCCTCTCCTGCCCCTTAGAGTTCCCTGTTGTCTCCCCAAACCCTGGGGCTTCTACCCTGCCCCCAATCCCAGGGGCTTTCTCCCATGCCTTCTATAAACCCCCACAACCAGGGCTTCCCCCTTCCTCCCAGCTTACTTGTGACCATCTGTCCAGGCCAGAGAGCAGCAGCAACAGTGGCCAGTTTCCCCTTCCCTGCCTGCTTCCGTGGGACAGTAGCAAGTAATCTGGGTTGTGGGGGGAGCAAAAATCAGGTGTGCCAGGGGTGAGGAATAACATGCCCAATCTAGGAGGCTGCAGAGGGCAGTGGGCCAATCACAGCTGGTGGGGGACATGGGCCAGGGGTGGCAGCCCAAATGGGGGAGATAGGGGGCTGATCTAGGTTGGTAGCTTCCCTCTGCTCTCCCTCACCTCCTCTGGTTTACTTGTGGCTGCTAGGCTATCCTGGGGAAGGCAACCCTGGGTTCTTAGCCCCTACCACCACTCCCACTGCTGTCACCAGGCTGCTGCTCTTCTTTGGGCCAAGCCTAGTCCAGAGAGCAGCAGTGGTGGCAGGGTTTGGACAACCAACTTCCCCTTCCTCCTCCTCTGGGACAGCACCAGCAGCCAAAAGTAAGCCAGAGGGTGTGTGTGTGTTGGGGGGGGGGGTTAGCAGGGATCTAGGGTGTTGGTGGGGTAACAGGCTGATTCAGGCTTGTGAGGGATGGAGACAATGGGGCAGCAGGCCAGCTGGAGCAGGGGGAGCCGTGGACCCAATCCAGGCCACAGGGGGAGGAGGAGTGGGTGGGGTGTTCTCACTAATGTGTAGCCTAGAGTGGCTACACAATAGTGTAACATGAGCTCGGTATTGCAGATCAGAGATTTACCTAAGGTATCATAGTATCATAGTGTCTAGAGTCGGAAGGGACCTGGGCAGATCATCTAGTCCGACCCCCTGCCTTGGCAGGAAAGAGCACCGGGGTCAGAT
>JAGPOW010000290.1:18063129-18083710 GCA_030014935.1 Caiman crocodilus
ACCTTCCAGTCTCGCTGTGTATTCTGTCTTGGGAGGATGGCTCGAGGCCATTTATTAGGCCTTCAAAGAAATGGCTCGGGGTTATTCACAACACTAGGAGTTACTACTGGTTTCAGTGAGGATTGGATGAACCCTTCAGGCTAAAGAAATGAAGTTAAGTTCACAGTTTTGAAAAGGTATTTAATTTTTATCAAATGCTTTTTTTTTTTTGGTACTATGAGAGAGAATAGAAATGCTAGTATTACATTCTTGATACCACTCATTGTGGGTTTTTTGTGTGGCTAATCTTAAAACTAATATTTTTAGGTGTTTATTAATTTGTAGTAGGGTTGGAGTATTGTTATAACCATGATAGTACAGGAAGTGTTGAAAGGCAAGGTATTTGTATTATATATTTTATTGGTATCATTGTGTAGTTGGAAGAGCTGTTGAGCAAGCTTTTGGGCACATTTCCTAAAGTCTCTTTTCTTGCCTCTCTATTTTATAATTTGCCTGAATCATTCATATTTATGCTATATCTCTATAGAGACAGAGTGAGAGGAAATAAGTAGAATCTTTAATTATTGTGTAAGAACATCATCGTTATTTTATGTGATGAATGTTATATCCTCACCTAGAAAAGTCAACCAAGCATTTTTAGATTGACAAAGGGGATGAACATTTGATGGGGGTAGGGAGTAAGGCTCTACTCAGCAGATGGAATTTTTTTAGGTGATTTATTTCATTGGGCAGTAAAATAAATGGATTTATTGGATTTATTTATTATATCAATAAAACATTACCCAACTGATCTCTCTCTCTGTATAGTGGTGTTTCATTTTAATTGTGGAAAAACATAGTTTTTGGCTATTTGAAGAGAAAATTTGGGGTTTTATTAGCAAATGTGCAATGTTTAAGCAGGGAACACTAGGATCTCTGCTGGTGAGGTAAGTGGTGAGACCTGAGCAGAGACGTCTGCCCAGAGCCAGCACCAGGGACCTCACTGGAGGGCAGATGAAGTGGCTGACCTGGCCATTTGGGGCCAGGAGGACACTATTTGACAGTTTAAAGCTGGCTACCGCAATAAACACATCTTCTGGGCAATAATTGCCCAGATGGAAGAACAGGAGCGCCAGAAGACATGATAGCAGTTACATATGAAGGGCAACTGTGCAGAGACAGCCCATTAGCAGCGGGCGTAGAAGTACAGGAGGATCTGTTGCAGTGCCTATGCCACAGCCCAGGTGGCTGTGTGGTTCCCATCTGGGTCTGATAGGTGTGCAGCCATGGAGCTACAGTTCCAAGGGGGCAGATGCTGTTGCAGGTTACAGCAGGTCACAGATGGCGGCAGCCCCCAGTGCCAAACTGCTGCAGTGGGTAAAGGGTGCAGGGGCCATCCTAGGTTAGGGCAGCTTCAGGAGTCTAGCTGGCACATGGGGCTAGTGTCCCCAGATACCTACTGGCTGGGCCTTAGAAACTGCTGAGGGCAAGTAGCTCTGGTAGTAGTACTCACCAGGCAGCTTTTTATTCTTCTGGGGCAAGTACAGGTGCTGGCCCCAGACTCTAGCTCTCACTGGCTGAATATCCAGGAGGAGCTGGGCAGGGTCAGTTTGCCTTAAGTGGCACAATTTAACTCACACCAAAGCGCATGTTCAGGCATGCGTGGTGAGGCACAAATCTGTGCGCAAATTTGTGCTGCTGCTATTTGAACTGCTGAAAGCCCACGTGCCTGCATGTATGGATGTGCCTATACATGGCAAACTGCAATTATATTGAAAAGAGATGTTAGACAAACTTGCTAGGACAAAGTGCCCTTCCTCAGGTCCTACGGCCACAACAAGACTTCTACTTTATGCTCACTATATCTCCACTTGAAATATAATTCTTTCTATGCTATTATTATGTATTTCAAGGCCAACATATCTTCAGTTGGATATGGAACCCATTGTCCTAAGATATAAAAACACATATGAAGACTGTCTTAATTCTGCTGGAAAGAGTATGCATTCATGAGATTACAGCCCTGATTCAACCTCAAAAACCAGAGGGAAGCCTACAGACTCAGTGTTAGTGTGGGAACCCACCTGTGTGATACTTATCACAGGACTGAGGCCTAGTTTATATATAGAAAAACAGTGGAAGCATTCTCATATGCAGGCACATGCACTTGCAACAGCTCAAAAAGGAGTGGTACAAATTTATGCCGGGGATTTTTGCCTCAGTGTTCGTGCCTGGACATGCACCTTGGTGTGGGGCAAATTGTGCTACTTGGGGAAAAATGACCCTGCCCAGCTCTTCTTGGATGTGCAGCCAGGGGGAGCAACCTGTGCTGGTCCCAACAGTATAAAAAGCTGCCCTGGCAGCTCTGACTACTTGGTCTCAGGGCCTTCTGGGACCCAGCCAATTGGTATCTGGGGACACTAGCCCCTTGTACCAGCTGGACGGCTGAAGCAGCCCTAACTTAGAGTTCTCTGAACCATCTACTTGAGGCAAGAGTCTGGCAGTGGGGGCTGCTGCCTGGATATGACCTGTTACCACCTGTAACAGCATGTGGCCCCAAGGCTGCATGCATGCCAGACCCAAACGGAGATTGCACAGCTGCAGCAGAGGCATTTGCATCTCTGGGTTAGCTGCCAGTGGGCCATGGCTGCATAGTTGCCTTTGTGTGGCACTGCTGCAATGTGTGCCCCTACCCTGCCATCTGGGCAGCCATTGTCCAGAAGATGTTCTCAGCATGGTGACCTGCTATGAGTTGTCAAAGCATGTCCTCCTGGCCCCAAATGGCCAGGATGTCAGCCACCTAATTTGCCTTCCAGCTGGGTCCCAGGTGCCAGCTGTGAACAGGTTCCTCAGCCTGGGTCCTGCCATTTGCCTCACTAGCAGGAATTCTGGTGTTCCCTACTTAAACTGCAAATTCTCTGATAAAAAAAAAATCCCAAATTCACTTTTTAAAATTCCCCCACATCCATGTTCTTTCACATTTAAAACAAAAGACTACATATATAGGGAGAGGGAGAGATCAGTTGGGCAATGTTTTATTGATATATTTACAATTGTAAAGCCATTTGGAAGCATACCAGTGTCTCTATCATCATAATAAAATAATATTCTAAATATCTATATGCTTTGATGTTGCTTTTGGCTTTCTTATCATAGAAAAATTAGAGCTCCCCTAACCCCTTCACTAACCAGGATGTGGGGACAGCTGTCCCTGCCAGCAGGTCTCATCCTGTCTGGCAGCTTGTCACACTGAGTGTGTGATGGGAGGACATGAGGTTTGCAGGAGAGATGTGGGAAGAGGTGTGAACGGGGTGTGTGGGTGGAGTTTGCAGGAGGGGGTGGAGGGATGTGGGGTGGTATGGGGTATTTGTGGAGGGGCTGCCACACACCTTCCGCCCCCCCCATGCCAGCTGAGCTGTACCAGTAGCAGCACTGCCAGACCCACAGTCTGTGTGGAGAGAATATGCAAACACGGCATGGCCTGCTAGTGCACCTTTGTGTAAGACTGGAAGGTGCGGCTGCCATCCAAAGGCATGCGTTAGCTGCGTGGGCTGGGCTGGGTCATGTCAGGCCAGTCGGGCCTGTTTTTCATGAGGGTTAGGGGGCAATGAGCCACAGTCCATTGTAGGGACAGTGCTGCGGCTGTGCATTGCTGCCTCATCCTCATGGAGAAACTGCCCAGTGTGACCCAGTCCCACTGGGTTCATTCTTTCTGCACAGACCATGAGTCTAACAGCACTCCTGCTAGCATGGCCCAGCTGGCTGCCAGCACTGGGTGTGGGGGGATGTGCACTTTGTGGGTGGGTTTGTGGAGGGGCTCGAGTGGGGCCTGCCACATGCCTGCCTCCCCACCTGCCCCTCCAAGGCACCGGCACATCAGCAGTGCAGCTCTGCGAGATGAAGACTCTACGTTGAATAGATCTAGCCCAGCGCAGCCTGGCCGGGCTCACTAGTGCACGGCTTTCTCACTCTTGTCTAAAGCCATGTACTAGTGGGCCGAGCTGGGCTGATCCTATTCAGCACGTATAGAGCCCATGTTGGGCACTGCCATGCCACTATGGGCTCTGCCTGCAGCCAGGCCAGAGCCATGCTGGCTGTTGCTGCCAGCACTACTGGGGCAGGTGGGGGGGCAGGTGTGTGGCAGCTCCTGCTCAAGCCTCTCCACAAACTTGCTGACAGACCACCCCTGCTACTCCTCACACTCCCCATATCCTGCCAACACTTCTCACACAAACCCCCACCCATAACTGCCCCCTACCCCCACGTCCCTAACTTACCTGGGACAGCACTGGGGTCCTGGTCATGCCGCAACACAGGAAACTTTTTTTTGCTTGCAGCGTGCCTCTTGCGGCATCTCAGACTGGTTTGAGATGCTTCAAGAGGCACGTGCGCGCTCGTCTGGATGCACCCAGTCGGGCTAAAGAAAAATAGAGGTAACAGCATGAAGTATACATGGCTGGACAGATTATCAGTATGCGTGACTTGATGGTTCCAAAATCCTATTTAGAATATTTATAAATGCTTTATTTCTTGGCTAGAAGAAGTAAATGATTATAACCAAGAATGCTTATAATTCAAGTGTTATTTATTAGAGGTAGAAAAGTAGTGAAAATCTAGCTATTGCCAATTTGTTGTGTCTTTAAGTGTAAGGTATGAGTGCTAACCAAACACTTCATTCATCTTTGTTTAATTTTTTTAAAAATCGTATGTGCGATTTTTTTTACTTCTGTCTGAAATTAATTTAGATAATTGAAATGGGTAATTTAATGATATGTCTGAAGCTTCCTTGCACTATTGGAAAAGTAGTTTGCTAGAATATAATTATAAGAGTAATCTGAAAATCTTTAATAATAAAGATTTATAAAATGTAAGACAATTATACTCATTTATCAGAGAAAAAAATCATTATTGCTTTTATTAGAACAGATGCTATCTTCAAATTTCCATAATTTACCCAAGGGAAATTTCTCCTTCTAGTTTTGCACTGCATACTACTTATCTGCAGTGCAGGTTTCTGTTACATATTCTACACTTGTTCAAAATCCCCAGAGATCTGCACTGCATATTTCCAGAAGATACTCTTGCCCTGAATGGTGTCAGTGTTCTTATATTTTTGAGAGAGATTCTTAGTGCTAAATGATAAAAATAAAAGAAAGCTAACTTTATTGAGCTTTATTGGGTATGCTAAAAAGACTATGTTGATCTCCTGTGTGTTATGAGTCTGATACTGTAACATTCTGGTGAACTACCTGGTTTTCTGGTAATGGACTTAGTTCAGCTGAGATGTACCTATTCATAATTCAGGTCACTTAACTTGCTGTAACATAGTTATGGCCCAATACAGTAGAAGATAACATAAATGTAAAAACTGAAGACAGGTTTATGTTGATGCATGTTCTCAAACTGTTCTGAATTTTAAATGTTGACAACAGATTATCACATGCAAGGGTATTATTTAGCTACTGTAGAATTCTTTATTCAGCTTCAGCTAGATTTTTTTCCAGTTATGTGCTAATGTAAACAAAACCTAGTAGTCAATGCCAGCAGAGTGTTTTGAATTTCCAGTTTGGAAACACATTGTACACTATACTAAAATCTTCAGGTATGCAGGGCATCAGAGCTGTAGTGCTCCATCAGTTATCCTTACAGAAAACTAATCTCCATCACTTATTTTAGTGCAAGTTCCAGGCATAAAAATTACAAACATCATGTTGGCGATTAGTTGCTACAATATTAGTTTCCTGGAAATATATAAGGTTTGTTGAGGAGAAATATGTATTGTTCAGTTCCTCTGCTTTTTTGAGTGCTTTTCATAAAAGACTATACAATACTTTCTGTCTGCTTGGACATTTCACCATCATAGAATGAGACTTGTTTGTGCTCTCTATTTTGAGTAGGGTATTTTTTTTTAACAAGTAAACCTTTATAGTTTCATAGTTCGTAGGATCGGAAGGGACCTTGACAGATCATGAAGTCTGACCCCCTGCCATGGCAGGAAAGAGCACTGGGGTCAAACGACCCCAGCAAGGTGTACATCTAGCCTCTGCAAGGTGTTCATCTTAGCCTCCTTATGTATTGTATAATATTCTTTGGGTAGGACTTCAAGTTGATTGCAATACCAGAGGACAAAAATAACTACAGTACTGTATATGTGTTGATAGTGTAACGAGGCTAGTAGTTGAACAGCAATGTCTACGTAATGTTAACTGGATTGATGTGGTGGGCAACTCAAAGACAGTTATTGTGGGACAGAATTTTAAATGTCTTTAAGCACCTGTTGAAATCTTTTAACATCCACCCTATAAAAGGCAATTAAGTGTTTCTTGGGATCCTAATAGATCCATGTACTTAGACAACTAAAAGCATAATTATTTGAAAATCTGCCCTTCAAGGATTATAACTAAAATGGAATTACAGCACATTTGGTCTTTTTTTGGCCATATTCCTGCTGAAGTTTTGCAACTTAAAAAAAAAAAATCTGCTACATTTGTCTGCTGCCACCTATGTTCTGACTAAGAGAGAAAGTTACCTTTTGGTACTGACAGAGAGGAAGCACAGCTCTTGGGCTGAATGGCAAATAAATTATGAAAATAACTAAAAAATTTAAGTTCTCAGGCTTATAGGTAAGCAGCTTTTAAAACTAGGTTTGTCAGCCTTTCCCTCTCTCTCCTGAAGGCTAAAATTCAGAGGTAGCTGAATTTCAAGGTAACTTCTTCTGTAGGTTTGAGGGTAGAACAGAATGCATTTCCTTACTATTGAAGCTTATCTTTTATAATTCTCTTAGTCCAGAAATCCCCAAATCTCCAATCCTAAAGAGAGCTACTGGAGGAAGTGTGACCCCATCTTCTGGAAGAGTTGGTGCTCTGGTAGTAAAGCCAAGTAACCTTGTTGATATACTGTATCTCTTTTACTCAAGCCTCAGTGCATTCATTGATTCTTAGCATTTCTGAGCAAAACATGACATTCTAAATGTATGTTTCTGTAATTTTTCATTCTAAGATTAGCTCTTAATGATGAATATGTATAACAGTTAAGTGTTAGACATAGTGTTTTTTTCATTCTGCAGAATCTTTTCACATTAGCTAACCCATTACTATATACCACAAGGTGGGTAAGTGAACTACATCTCAAGTGGCTTTTAACCTAAATCTAAAATTATTCAGGGATTACAAATTTACAAAAAATTAAATCCAATAATTAAGTGGCACTTAGGATCCAAACCTTGGTGGTTCATCTAGTTCTACTAGTTCCCTGTGACTGAGAAAAAACTATGAAATGGATATTAAGTTTAAAATGACTCCTCCCACACCACAAGCTACAAAGCACCTCTACATAGTGTAGACTTCATCTACTCTTGAGTACATTTATATTACAATCCAAAAAGCATGGCTGCAATTTATACAGACATACCACAGTTGGCTAGTTTAGAACTGTCCCAGGTACTAGTAACCATGCAGTTGCTGTGGCATGGACCTCAGCTGTTGACTATTCATTGAAAATCCTGGACAGACTTGTAGGGGCTGCATTTAAGATGTTTCCGTTACAACTACATTTCTATCAGTATCTGAGTTAGCTAGTTTAGAGTTGGCTTATGTACACAGACTTACAGTCACACCTTTCAATTCAATTGTAGGCGGAGGCTACCCGTTTGTTGATATGTTAGCTTAAGCTAGGATAAAGTAACTTGGTCTTTGCTTTTTATGCTTTAAAAATGACTGACACCTATTATTTCCTAAATTTACCTGAATGCTTGGTTAAAATGCTATTCTTGCTTTTTTGTTTGACTTTCATTTCAAGACGGCATTACATTCCCACTGCTGCAGTTGTTAAAATGCTTAGATGAATACAAGTGACGAGTTCAGAAAAAATGGAGATGAAAGCTATGATTGCTTTCCAACCATAAGCCATATGAAAGCAAATTCTTAAAACAAAGAGATCACAATGGCTCTTTTCATCCTCTGGGGCTTGTTCTAGGATTCCAAAATATTAACTGAATGATGACTTGCTGTGATCCCTGAGCATTAGAAGGAATAATAAAACTTTACAGTCATGCTTTTGTTCCAGTATTTTCCAAAATAATTGTAAAAAGAAAAAAAAAATTCTCAGTATAATACAACTGATACTAAAGATGATGGAGAAATGTGGATAAATGGTGAAGGCGTATCAAGATTGTTTTAACTAGCAGATAAAGAAATTATCAATAGATTTATTTCTGTTTTTAAAATATCTAAGTACAATAGTTTTGTTTATTTCTTTTTTTACTGGTAGTTATTCATCCCTAATCATAAGAAGCTTGGGGATGCTAGAGCAGCTATTTTGCATATTTTATAACTGATTACATCATAACTTAAATCAATTTCACAAAATCTCCATGGTCATAGGCTGTTGTCATAGCAGTTTGCTTACACTGGTTATTCATCACTAGATATATCTGGCTAAATAATGAATCTCTACTAGGGTCTTTCCTGTGTAGCCTGGTGGGTCTTTGCTTTACTTGTTTCTATTTGGGAATGTTTTGGGAGCTTGTTCAGCTTGATCAGATAAGCAAAATAGTCCTCTTCTTCTCCTCCTTCCTCTTCAATATCATGCTTCATGAATTGAATATAATGTGTATACCTGGTAATAAATTTATTTAACATAATTTGATCATCCACAAGAATGAAAACACATTATTTTATACAGACATTTATTAGCTATAAGAAAGTAATGAAAAATGGAACTAAGTCAAGTTGGAAATGTTAACTACTAGCAAGAGCCTGTGGGTAGTAATTGAATGGCTTATCACATTTCTTAGTGTTCTGATTATATGGAAACATTTGTGAATTGCCTCTTGACTCTTTCACAATAAATTGCATTATCTTTCCTCCTTTATAATGTCATATAGACCATTGTAAAGTTTTACATAGGCTACTTACATGTGTTACTTTCACATACCCTCCATAAATAATGCATTTTTAACATTTTCTGAGCCATAAGCAGGGAGTTATTGTCTGACTAACTAGTTCTTCACTGATCTCCATCAAACAGTCTGAACACCAACACTGCTCTCTGGACCAGGCTGGAAACTTCTGGACTAGGCTCAGCAAAGTGATGCTGGAAAAAAAATCTAATAAATTTATGTGCAAAGCCAGAGATTTAAGATTAGAATCTGCCATTTTCATTAAATTAATCTTTAGGATTAAAAAAATTAAAGAGGAAAGTCTTTACTATCTCTTTACTGCCTCCTAATCTTTAATTGATAAATAGAGTTGAATGAGTGTTTTACTTTCTTTGTGCCAAAACAATTTGTGACAAAATTAAAAATGTGCTGTCTCATTACTTCCTGGGAAACAAATTGGATAAATCCTGCTGTAGTTGAGATAAGTGATTCTGGAGGAATGGAAAGAGTGTCTAAAGATAAATAAAATATAGTCACAAATATTTTAAAATTTGGTAAAATGATCACAAAGAACAATGTTTACATTTCTTTATAGGTTTCAAAGTAAAGAAAACAGCTTTAGTTCTTCCTCTCCCTATCTTTTAAATTTTGTTTCAGTGAATCAACGATAATTTGGAAGAATGAATTCCATGCAACTCAGTGCTTGACAATTAGTGCTTAATAAGCACGGATCCTGGTTTTCTCTGATTAAAAATTGAAAATTCTCTGATTAAAAACCCAAAATCCATGATAAAAATTGAAGGCCCTCCACAGCCCTCCACAGTGCTGCTGGTGCCCTGCACTCCCCCCCCACAGTCTAAACAGCCCTCCTGATGCCCCTCACAACAGCCCCCACAGACACACAAGCACAGACATGCAGACACAGGCACTGACACCCACCCTAGCAGGTAAGTGTGTGTGTGTGGGGGGAAGGGGCAGGGCAGGGTGGGGGAAAGGGAAGGTACTGGGAGGGTAGATCAAGAAGTGGGGGGGGAGTGTGCCCCTGTGCCCACTGCCAGGAGCAGGGCTGGGGGTAGGGCAGGGGTGCCACTCTGTGGGTCACACACATGCCAATCAGCCTGACAGGAGGTTCACACATAGAGGCCCCCACCACAACTATGCCACTGCACCCTGCACTACCATCCCATAGGCACCTGCACGGCTCTGTGGACAAGTGGTTAAGAGCATGGCAGCAGCAGTGTGGTGGCAACCACTGTGTGCAGGCCATATATGTACTGTCCAGCTGGGAGGTGGAAAGGGGGACTTGCATGCAGTGGCTGCCACTGCACCACTGTTTATGCCCCACAACTGGCTGCACGGCTCCAGTGCTGTGGGGTGATGGTGACTGTGTGCTGGCTGGCAGACCTTTGCAGGCAAGTGCTGCCATCATGGAGTCATGCCCTTTGCTTCTATGGGGCAGGGCTGGGGAAGATGCTTGGGAACTGAGGAAGTGGAGGGCGCTGCCAGCTCCATGCAGCACACTGCAGCCAGAAGCAAGGGCAGGGGTGCCCCTCTGCGGGGACTTTGTGGGCAAGTGATGTGTGGCCCAGTGTGGTGATGCCTGCCACATGCAGGCCACACACATGCCACCAAGCCAGTTGCCCAGGGAAGGGAGAGGAACAGCAGTGAGGGATGGTGGCTGGGGGTGCAGGGGAGCTCACATGCGGCGGTGGCTGCTGCTGCTTACCTGTGGGGCCATGCCAGCAGTGACGGCTGCTGCTTACAAAACCTTCCTTTGCTGCCACAGAGCCATGCCTGGAGCTGAGTGGCTGGCCACAGGAGGCAGTGGCAGTGTGGTGGCAGCTAGGTGGCATGCAGCCATCCCTACCACCATCCCACGCTGTGTGGAGGCCATGGCTGCCACCACGCTGCCACTGCGTGGTGGCCACAGAGCTCCAGGCACTGCTCTGCAGTGGCGGCAGGAGGTTTTGTACGCAGCAGCCATCACCGCTGGCACACAGCAGCCATTACTGCTTACTTGTGGGGCAGCTCAGACCAGCAGTGATAGCTGCTGCATACAAAACCTCCCATTGCTGCTGTGGAGCCATGCCCAGAGCTGTACAGCTGGCTACATGGTGGCAGCAGGAGTGTGGTGGTGGCCATGGCTGCTGCATGGCGTGGGATGGTGGTGGGGATGGCTGTGTGCCACCTGGCTGCCACCACACTGCCACTGCCACTGCCCCCCATGGCCAGCCACACAGCTCTGGGCATGGCTCCGTGGTGGTGTGGAGTGATTTTGTAGGCAGCAACCATCCCTGCTGGTATGGCCCTACAGCAGCGGCTGCCACATGCGAGCCCCTCCCATCCCCCCAGCCATCATCCCATGCTGCTGGTCACAGAGCTGTGCAGCCAGCTACATGCAAACCTCCTCCTTCCCCTCCCTTGGGCAGGCAGCTGGGCGGTGTGTGTGCAGCCTGCACATGGCAGGCATCACCACACTGTGCCCCACATCACTTGCCTGCAAAGCCCTCTGCAGAGGGGCACCCCTGGCCTCACCCCGGCCCTACTCCAGCTGTGGCATGCTGCCTGGGGCCAGCAGCACCCCCCACTCCCTCAGCCCCCACCCATCTTCCCCAGCCCTGCGCCAGAGCCATACTTCCTCTGGGCTCTAGGGGCAAAGGACAAGTCTGGGCCTGTGCCCAGCCTTGTCTGTCTCAAAGGCTCAGGCCCCAGCCTTCCCCCTCTCCCTCTGGGCAGGACTGGGGGTTTCCTGCTTTTTCTGCAATCGGCTCTTGCAGGTTGAAGCTGTGCCAGCCTGCAAGAGCTCTTTGCAAAAGTGGAGAATCTGTGGATTTCTCTGCTAAAAGGAAAATCCACGTTTTCTCCAGTTAAAAACAGGGAACCTGTGGTCTTTTCCATTTTTCCATGGGAAATGGAAAACCCGGATCCCTGCTAATAAGGTACCACTATTCAATCAAACTTACTTTCAGGAGAAAACTTCTTTCAGTTACTAATATTATGGAGAGATATGACCCATGAATCAATTCAGCTCCTCTAAGAGCAGTAGATAAATTTCAGTGACTTAACTATGAGTAGATTAGAATCCCTAATGTAATTTTGTTTAGTTCAGCTAAAGTGACTCATTATGTTCTATCAAAATTTAATCATTTTCAGAAGTTTACATTTCTGCCAGCAAGTGAGTGTTTGTAGTTATCTTTATGTAGAACTGAGTAATATCCTATCTTCTAGCACCACACATTCACCTGCAATTAAACACAAATCTAACCATCAGGTCTTATAATATGATTAAAAATCTGAATTATAATGATTAAAACCTTATAAAGTGTCTTCATTTTCTTATGTCAATTAAATTTGCCTATAGGAATTGTTGGTGATTTTAACTTGCAACTGCATTGGTATAACTAATTAACTTGGATGGTATCTTTTCATAATTTATTTAAATCGATCATGAATTAAAAATTACTAACAGCAGAACTGTTTCTATGACTACCACTATATGAACTTGAGAACAATCTGCCAATGACAAATTTACTAGTCAGCTGCAATAACATTTTATGTTATGTTATTTTATTTTTAAAGTCCATCTGAATTTCAGAGGTTTTTTCAGTTTACAAGAACAGAACATATTTCTTGGTGCACTTACACTAGAATTTTTTTTAAATGGTGTTTTGGCTGCCTAAGTAGCATCTAAACATCTTAAAAGGAATCTGATTTTTAAATTTCCTGACCCCTGTACAGTGTCTCAGGTGGGTGCTTGAAAAAAAACATTTAGTTACTAGTTACTTCTAAAAATACTTTCTTGTTTTCATATTGAACTTATTTTCCTGGTAACCCAATAAGATCATCTGAGGTCCCACGAGGCAGGCTGCAGAAAGGTTCTTTTTTTACTATATTTCAAATGGCTTCAATTTACAAACCTCTCATTCGTCTGCCTAATGACTTATGTATCAGACAAGTAAATTGCTCCACATGCAAAATATCAGGGTAACCACTCATTCTAATTTCAGAGATGTGGGTTTTTAATTGCTGTATGTCTCAGATTTACTACTAATGTTATATACAAAGACATGACAAACTGTCTGTAATCCAACCTATGTAGGAATGAATACTGTGGTACCTGAGAGAAGCTGGGCTTGTAGGCTGTAACATAGTCAGCTACAAACTGCGATGATTCAGTCTGTGAGAATTAGTAACTTATGGGTGGAATGGCTTTAGTTACAATTCAGCCACTGCTGAGTCTGCAGTGAAGTGCAATTCAACTACCTGATCTTGGGGCCTTTACAAGGAACATGACCAGGTGAAACAACTCAGCTGAATTTCGCCCCTGGAACTGTGACCCTAAAGCTAAGTACAGACGATCAAAAAACCCGAGGCTGAATTGATTAAATTTTTGGAGGTTAGTCTAAGCTATCTAGATTGAACTGATAAGCCAAAGAACAGACATTATTTTTTTATTCCAGAAATGCAGCCACATTCCTGCAGTGGCCCAGGCCAGAAGCTTGGGGATGCTAGAGTATGCCTCCCTGCTCCACTGGAGCAGACAACCTGAGCCAAGGGAGGGAGTTTACTGGGAGGTGCAAAGCATCCTGGAATGCTGAGGGACTGTGTGTGAACTTGAATCTGGAGGGAACTGGGAAAGGATTTCAATAAACCAATTTAACCTAAATCAGTTCAGTCTGATACTACATCTGTCCAGGTTTATTTTAAATTGGTTTCGGGCATTTTGAAAGTGGTTTATGTGCACTAAACTTATGTTGCATTACAGGTTTGAACTTGTTTCTAATCACTTATATTGGTTTATGGGTAATTTCTGTCCCTAGCCTAAAAGAACCATATTTACTACCAGTACTTCGATTGGTCAAATGCCAAAATTGGAAAAGGACATCCTACTGTTTAAATGTGGGACTGGAAGGAACTTCTTGTGTTGAGTCCTTAAAATCATTGGCAATTACAAAACAGATATAGGGTTTATCTTGAAGCTGATTCTTGTGGGCTTTGATATCCACCAAAGGTGCAGGGATAGTCAGTAACACACATAGCTTGAATGACAATTTACTTGAGCTAGTCCCAGTTGTCCTGGGCTAGTGTTAATTTGGATACTTTGGTGTAAGAGAGATGTGGGAGCCAGGATGGTCTATAAATTATGCAAGAGGGCGTATGTTAGATATCTTTTATTGGACAAACTATGGATACAGTTAGACAAGCTTTCAAATGCAAGATATTCTTCATGATCAGGTCTCTGATCACAGGAACATCAGGCACTGCTTAATAGAAAAAACAGCAGAGGGGAGGGGCTGAGAGCAATTATTGGGGTAGCAGACACAATTAGTAGAGGAAACACTGATTTATTGGGAGATCAAGGCCTATCAAAAGGCCAGAAGGTTATTGTCACAGGTGTTTAACATGGGATAGTGGGCTTATCTTTCTGTAGGGACCCGGGAAGAAAGGTTTTGTCTTGAGATAAATCCATCTGTTTTTAGCCTCTCTTTTCAAAGAGTCCTAAAACTCATTAACTCCAAACTATATACTAAAGTCACAAAGCACTATATGAATACAAAATAAAAAATATCCCATATTCTACCAGAGGTAAAAAAGCATGGATGACACTGCAATGGTGAATAGGTACTCTGGTAAGCCAGAGTATTGCCAAGTCTATCTAGAAAGTTGTTTACTTTGACATTTGGTAAATCCTTTGGATATTTCATTTGTAAGATAATGCTATTTTTTTTCCTGCCAAGAGAATCTTCTAAAACAGGTATAAAACCAGTTTTTCACATTGTCTAATATTTATTTAGGCCTAGAGGTATTTGAAATTTGCTACAGAAGTTAGTTTGCTTTTTCTTTCAAAAAAAAAAAAAAAGGCCCACAGAGGGATGAAAGTTGCTGGAGAAGTCGCAGCCAAGAGACCTCACATTATTGTTTAAATCCAAATTATGAACAACTAAAGTTTGGGCTATTTCATATTCTACAAGCATAAAGAGAGGTTTTGTGCTTTCAGAACCTTGTGGAATTGTCAAAGCTGAAAGTATTTAGTGTTAGAAAGAATGAAAGCCTGTGACAATTAGTCAATACTGTAATAACACAATAATAAAGTCAGCTTGGGAGTGGAGTAAGTGAGGGAGGGTATGAAATAGCTGTAGTACAAATGAAATATTCTGTCTGAAGTCTGACCCGAAATCAGCAAGTCATTTGTCTGAGGAATGCCTTATGGTATTCAGTGTTTTCATCATTAAGTAAGGCAGTAGTTTGCTAATTCCCATTTGGGCAATGATGATATCTGTTTGATCTTCATTCTTTTTATGGCTAAACTGTTTACTCTTGTTGTAAGGCTATTTGAATGAATAATGCCATCTGCTCATATTGGCTTATGAGTCAGATATTTTTACTTACAGCAAAGACACCCTTGAAGAATTCATTTTCTGGTAAAATGAAACACTGCAAATGGTAAAGTGCACAGAAGGTCTGTGGCATGTATTTTAGATTCAGTCCTATGAGGAACTGAGAACTGCTAGTGACCTGCTAAATTCTTCCATATCCCAGTGAAACTCATTTGCACTTAAGGCCTCTCCAGACTTCAGTGGGGACTCAGAATTGTGTAGGCAGGCCCAGGCCCTTGTTTAAAATAGTAATAATAAAATAAATCTGTGAACCTTAACAAGTATGAAGACTGATATAAATATCTAAAAACAGACACATTTGTTCGAAATTTGTTCAGATCTTTGCCTTAGAATTTGAGTTGAAAATCATAAAAACAGATTTTTCTGATTCTACTGATCTGGCTCTTGTACTGAGTTTATAAAGTACTGAGCTTGTGACTTTATCTTCTGATAGTGCATGCGTCTTTCTCTGTGTGTGGCATTTTTCTCTGAAAGAATCATAAAATCATAGAAAATGAGGGTTGGAAGGGACCTTAGGTCATCTAGTTCAACCCCCTGTTGAAAGCAGGACAAGCCCTAACTGTATCATCCCAGCCAAAGCTCTGTCTAGCCAGATTTTGAAAACCCACGAGGACAGAGCTTCCACTACCTCTCTGGGTAACCTGTTCCAGTGCTTTACTACCCTCGTAGTGAGAAAATTCTTCCTAATGTCTAACTTAAACTTCCCTTGCTGCAACTTGAAACCATTGCTCCTTGTTTTGTTATTTGCTCCATCCTCGTTCAAACCCCGCTTCAGGTAGTTGAAGGCTGCTATTAAGTCTTCTTTTCTCTAGACTAAATATGCTTAGCTCCCCCAGGGAGAATTGTATTTGCATTGAAGTATGTTGTTTCAGTAGGTTTTTTTGTTTGCTCGTGTCCTTGAAAATGAGTAACTAATGCTAGGGATTTATGTACTACTTGCAGTATATTAGCAATGTTAGAGTAGACAATGCCAAAGAAACAAGCCTTGTTCTTTATGAGGGAAATGGTGATATCTTTGATGTTCTCTGTTTTTGTGAGTTCAAGCTACAGTTTCAGACCAAGCTCTGTTTCCAGTGAAAACAAGCTTTATCTTTGTGACAAGAGCATGTTCCAGGCCGGGTGCTAGTACCCTTGTCTCTGGGCAAAGCACCCACCTTGTTCACCTGCCACACCTTTTTGATAAATGATTGTGATGTTAAATAGGCAAGTGTTGGCACTTTGTGCACCCAAATGATAGTGGGCAATAAGTTAAGTATGCACTCCTACCATTCCTCGCTGTCCCATGCCTCGCTGCTGTTTCCTCCAGGTAGATGGCACTAGGACCTAAGCTCCAGAGTCTCGCATGGGATGCATTCCCCACTGGAGTTTGAGGTCCCAGTGCCCTCACAGATGTTATATCCAGTGACTTGAACTGGGTTATTCCTTTAGATAGACAAACACACACTGGGCTCCTGGCCCCACGTACTGGGTCCTCAGTTCCTCGTCACTGGGTCTCCACACTGCTCCCTCACTGAGGCTCCTCTGGGGTCTTCCACCCCTTGAGGCTCAGATGGCTGTAGCCATTCCTGGCCCCCTAACCATGGGGCCTTACACCCTGTTAGGCTCAGTTGGCCACAGCTGCACAGGGGCACACTCCCCTCCCACTCCTCACCTTTCACCAGGGAGGTTGTAGCAGGAACTGAATTAAAGTAGTTGATGTTAACATAGTGTAATAATAGTGAAATGTAACCATGTTAGTCTTGTCCTGTAAACAACTTGAAAACTCCATTTTGTATCTTTCTGCTTAACGTAAGTGAATGGACTCTGCATAGGCTTTATGTATGACTGTGTGTAAAAGGGTGAATGGTGAGAGAATGACACAGAGATATGAGAAAAAGACTTAACTGTTTATGTAAGCAACAAGGCACCAAATGTAAGCTGCCAGTCAGTAAACTAATTAATGAATGGCTGAAGAATCCCTTTCAGGCCTAGGGCACAAAGGAGATAACGAGGAGAAGGAATGCACCCATTCTGCCAGATGGGCAGCAAGAACACTCCAAGGCTGCGATACCAATTTTGATTACCAAACTGACCTCGGACTGAGATAAGCTGAAGATGGAGAATAACAACCACAAAAACAGAAGCTGGGTATGGAAAAACCCCAAAGCACTAAAACAAAGGATGCCAATCCCTATAAAAGAGAATTTTGAGAACGCCAAGTTGGGTGAGTCTCTCTCTCTCTCTCAACTGCTGCTTCATTGGAGCACAGACACAACACATTTGTTTCACCCCACTCCAAACTGTTATCTACAGGATCTTTCTATCATAATAACCACCCTACCTGCTATCTGCATCTTCTCTCAGTAAGGTCTGGGCTGGCCATCCAGTGCCATTATTGAACAACTACTGCTGATAACTATAATGTCTGAATGGAATGGTTGTTTTGTGTTTGTGTGTGCCTCTGTATAAGTTTTGTGCATGATGATTTGTGTGCGTCTATATAAGTGGTGTATACGAACCTCTATGTTTACTTCATGTAATCAATAAATGTGGCATTTTGCCTTATTCCCCTTTATAAGGTCTCACTTGTAATTTGAGCAATTTGTGTAACAAGGTAATTGGCCTGGCATTTCTGAGGTGCTACCCTGCTATAGTTAGCTCCACCAAGCCACCCTTCACTGACAGGGTGCAGTTTTAAGTCATACCCAGGACCGATGAGGCCTCTTTATTCCCCATAGCCTCATCCTTTACCTCCAAGGTATTCCAAGAACAGCTCAGCCCAATATTACCTCCTTGGCTGCTCAATCCAGACTACTGCCTTTCTGGCTTAGTTTGAAAATAGCCATTGCAATTAGCTACCTGGCAGCTACCTGCTCCAGCCCTTAAAGTGATGGAGCACTAAAGCTGCTCAGTCACAATCTTTATGGTAGGAAGTTCCATTATGCCAGAGAAGTTGAGTTGTCAATACCTAAAAATGAGATTTTTAGTGGTATTATTTTACTAAAATGATTGTAACTACTACAAAATAACCTTGCTTTGGTAATTTTTTGCATTTCATCTATAATCAGAAGTGAAAAGGCATGCAAGATACCTAAGTGAGCAAAATGTTCAACATTTTAAGTTGAAACAATTATGTTTGAGCAGCATGAAGTATTTGCAACATCAGAGAATGGCCAGTGTGCAGGATTTTTTGTGTTTTTGTAAAGGTTTTATTCTACGCCTGCTTTACATAGGGGCATGCTCAAGTTTTATTCCTTGCTGAATGAATGCCAGTAGATAAAATATGGTAGTGTAAGAGTGATGTTGTAACCTGATGGTCCATAATATATGCAAGAGGCAAGGATGTGTTAGGGTGATTATCTTTTATTGAACCAACCATGTCATTTGGATAGGGTTAGGCAAGATTTTGAACGAAGAAAGTCTGCATTCAAAAGCTTGCCTAACCCTATCCCAACTATATAGTTGGTCAAAAGAAGCTATCGCCCTAACACATCTTTGCTTCTCCCAATATATACAATGAAATTTGTGGAAAATTTCACAAAACGCATAGGCGTCTCTATATAGATTCTGAGCATGAATCATTTATAGTAAGGTAGCTATGAATTTCTTGCCATGGCAAGGCTGGTTCGAAAATGCCAATTTGTTGAAACTAAAATATTTCAGATACATGTTGATTTAGATTAGATCCCCTGCTGTATTGTGCTTGCAGACAGCCCAAACTTGCCCTCAGCTCTGTTCGCGGACTACTCTGCTGTGCAGTGCCATACCACACTGCTTGCAGAGGCATGGAGTGGGAGCCTGGAAACCCCAGCTACTGCTGCAACTGGAGCTATGAGGGGCCACAAATTAAGCCCTTGTGGGTCAGATGCAGCTCATGGGCCATCAGTTGAACAGCTATAGAGAACATCTAATGAAATACAAGCAGATTTTATGCCACTTCACTTAGTGAGGTGCTAGAGAGCCTGGGTTTATGGCTTCATGGCAGCTTTACCATGCAAACTGCCCTGAAATTAGGATCCCCACAGAGCCTACATCCTGGGACCCCCCCCCAGCTCCCAGTCTCCCTAGATATTGAGTATTTAGGTCAGGTCTTATAGGTTTTTGGTTCCCCATCTGTTCACTAGTCCTGATTTAGATAATCAGGAGATTTGAAAGCCTAGGAGCCTTGGAATTTGTGTTCCCAAGATCAATTTTAATTAAAACTAAAACATTTCTATTCTCTTCCCCATGCCAAATTTGAGAATTTCCT
Organism: Caiman crocodilus; assembly: GCA_030014935.1. Taxonomy (NCBI): domain Eukaryota; kingdom Metazoa; phylum Chordata; order Crocodylia; family Alligatoridae; genus Caiman; species Caiman crocodilus. The sequence continues at coordinate 18,082,613 of JAGPOW010000290.1, forward strand.
GTCACATGAATATGGCGGCATTCACTTGGTTGTAACTCAGAGCAGTTGAGTAGCATGAGATAACTCCTGGCATATAGCAGTTGGTTTGATGCTCAGTTTTCTCTTGGGTCTAACCCAGAATGCATTGTATTCCCATGAGATACAGGAGGGGAGCTTCTAAAAAGCAGAAGGCCTGACACATGCTTGTGCAATTTTCTTTTCAGGTTGCATTTGGAATTTGTGTAAGTCCCTACTTACATGTATAGTCATCTTTAGAACTGCCCTTAATAGGTCAGGTAGGCTATGTTAGTATGATGCCTGAATGTACAGCTATTGGAATTAACCATGTGAAATTTTGAATTATGAAATTGTGTGAGTTTCTAAACATAGTTCTGTGGTTTTTAAAGCTGTTGAAATACTTGCTGTTTAGTAGACTAAAGGTATGTCTGGGCTGATTATTTCTGCTTTAATTTATTCACCTCCCCTGATGAATATAATAAGTGCTTTTATTATATGAATGTGGAGAAATCCACATGACTATGAATGTGGAGAAATCCATTTTATGGGGTATTTAAAATTAAAAATAATTTGTAGAACCTAGAATGTTCCTTTCACAGGTAACTTTCCACCTTGTTACTTCTGGATCTTCTTGGGGACTATGTATTCTCATATTATTATAAAGCAACACAACGTTGAAGGAGATTTGAAGCCCTGTTCATGCAATTACACTTTGCCCTTAGCCAGTTTTAGGTATGCTGTGTCTTTATGTCAGATTCAAAGAGATCAACATTCATAAGAAAAAATATTTTTTGCACTTGGGATTTTGAGTGAATGTGAAAGTAATAAGAAATGAAAGTGAAGGGACATGTGTGTTATATAATGAAGAACCACTGAAGGGTCATAAGTGCAGAAAGGTACATGCCCACTGGCAAATATTTAGAAATGGTCAGCAAACAGAATTTGCTTCTCTTTGCTGCCTCTGCCCTTAGCACAGTACAAACAAGGGACATTTTCATTGGTTAACCTCTACATTTCTAGCTGGATAAGTTGTGGCTTATTTCACTAATTATGCCACTTACCTAGTTATTGTTTTAGTTTATGTTACTTATTTTTTTTTTT